>VZRO01002604.1:86833-121261 GCA_013397915.1 Daphoenositta chrysoptera
GGTGTCCCGGCAGCCAGAAGAGATTAAAAAGTGTCTTAAAAAAGAGCTGCAGAAATGGGGAAGGGTCTGGAGGGGCCACAGGAGGAGCGGCTGAGGGCGCTTGGTGTGTTCGGCTGGGGAGGAGGAGGCGGAGGGCAGAGCTCAGGGGGCTGCAGCTTCCTCACACAGGGTTAGAGCTGATCTCTGCTCCCTGGGACAGGGACGGGAGCCAGGGAACGGCTGGAGCTGGGCCAGGGTAGGTTTGGTTGGATTTTGGGAAAGGTTCTTCACCCAGAGGGTGCTGGCACTGCCCAGGGAATGGGCACGGCCCCGAGGCTGCCAGAGCTCCAGGAGAGTTTGGACAGCGCTGCCAGGGACAGGGGGGGATTGTTGGGGTGTCTGTGCAGGGCCAGGAGCTGGATCCATGATCCTGTGGGTCCCTCCCAGCTCAGGACATTCTGCATTTCCATGTGCCCGGGCCGTGGCCAGCCGGGTGGCACCTGTGTGCCACTGCCACCAGGGCCATCCCTCGCCCGTGTGTGCCTGTGTTCCAAGGAGCCGGGCACGGGCAGGACCCCTCCGGCAGGGGAAGGGGCTGTTTTGGGATGAGGATGAGAGGGAATGGATCGGCCACAGCGAGTTTCTCCCCAGGACTGGGCTGGGCGGGTGGGGACGGAGCCCCCGGAGCCCCCAGAGGAGCCCCCAGGGATGGATTTTTACACAAACACGCTCCCTCTGCATTGTTTGCTCTGCCTTCCGTGGGGTCTGAGTCGCTCCGAGTGTGTTCTGACCCTCTCCTTCCTCAAATAATTGTGGGATTGCAGCCGGAGCGGGAGCAGGGAAGGGCTGGTGGGGAAGGGGAGAAGCGAGGGCATCCCCAAGTGCTTGCGTTTATTTCTGGTGGTGTGTGCAACAAAACAAACACGTTTAAAGAAAAGAAAACAGAGCAGAGGATGAAGCAAGTTACAAACCCTCCGTGCTGCTCTGAGAGCGTTGCAGGGGCGGTGCTGGGGAAGGTCAGAGCCGCTGCTCACAGAATTTCTCCGGCTGTAACGGGGATGTGACACCTGCCTGACCTTGCTGTGCTTTTGGCAGGTGCTTCCCTATTACTGCGTGGCACCGAGTTATTAAAAAACCCATTAACGCCTGTGCTTCAGCTCGCCAGAAGCCCACCTTCCCCAAATTCTTTTTCGCACACTTTTTCTTTTATATTCTCTTTGCTGCACATAATTTTCGGCTTATTGGGAAGATATTATTTCCCCACTTCTCGATGCAGCAAACACATCATTTTTTATGGATTTGTGCGAGTGAGGAGAGCGAATTAACCTTTCCAAGGCAGGGAATTCTTCTGGAGCCAGTAGAGTTTGCATTGTTTTACTCGCAGAAGTTTTGTTTGACCCAAGCCTGATTGTGTTTAGTTCCTGTCAATTTTAGTTTGGAAATGTTAGTTCTAAACATAACCACCCAGTCACTAAAAGGCCACCATTGTTTATTGTTTTCCTTTTAATAATCTTATTTTTTCCTGTCTTCTAGATGGCTACAAAGAGAACAAAAATCAGCCCCATTCCCCCAACTTAGTGGATAAAACATCTATAGCAGTTGTTTTCCTATGGATACTGTCTGGGAGTTGTGCTGTGGGATCCTCTTGCAGTGATCCAAGTTCTAGGGAGAGGCTGATGAGCTTTTAATGCTCCGAAATGAGTAAATTGTGATTTGGGTTACAGTAAATCTCTGCTTACAGGGAAATTATTCTGTAGGGAAATATTTATTGCCTCGCTCAGAGTTAGTGTGAGAGAGATCAAATATGTGTTGTATTTCACGTTGTGTTCCATGCCACAGATTTGACTGAAATATTGGAGGATATTATCAGACTGAACTTAATCAGCTACCCCGTGGCTCGCTGACCCCTCAGATTCCCTCCTTTCACACTTTTCCTGCTGGATGCAGCACGTTTTTATTTGTTTGGTTGGTTTTTTTTTTGAATTTGGGTGGTTTCTGTTGTCATCTTTGCCTTCGTTTCTTTTGCCCTTAGAGGTACAAGTCCCTAAAATAGAAAGAGGAGGGAAATGCCTGCCTGCACTCGAGTTTTTCATATCAGGAGGCCGTGTGATGCAACTGCCAGGGAAATTTCGAAGCTGACATTCCAAGGTCTTGATCCAGACGTCAGCTCCATGTAGGCAGAGCTCCGCACTCATGATTTAATTGGGATTTCTTGTGTCTTCAGGGATCTGTCCAGACGGGCACCAGGCTGCTATCAGAGAAAAGCCTGTGTTGCATACAAGCATTTCCCTCATCTTTCTACTTTAATGACATATTTCTCCCAGAAAAACGCTGAATCTTTTCCAATAACTACTAAAGTGTATTTGAAATAAAAAAATCCCATCCCTCCAGAGGCTTCCCTCGCTGATAAATGGACTATTATGCTGTGCAGCCAAAGGAGATATTCATATCTCCCCAAAATTGAAAGAACATATTAATAACTGATCTTGTGTCTTAAATAAATTCCACATTAAGTCGGATAAAACATATTTTTAAGGAAAGGAAATGACAAGCCCACATTTGATACGCATCACTGGGTGAATGAGTGTGTAAAGTTATGCTTGTGTTTAAACATTTGTGGGATGAAAAATGAACTGCTCCGGGCCTGCTCTTGCTTAAATCCTGGGGAACCTTTGACTTTCTCAAAGCCTTTACCCTGAAGATAACCAGAATTTCTGATAAGCTTTTCCTGAAGGTGGTTTCTGGTCATCAGGAGTTGGTTGTGAGAGGAGAAGCAAACAGCCAGCCCAGTGGTACCTGACCCACAGCAGGGACTTCTCACCTTTTCCCTCCGTGGTTGTTTATCATGGAATTGTTCCGGGTTGTCTCAGGCATTTTAACAGAATGTGAAAATGTTCCAAACATTAAATTTGTATCTGGAGGAAAGAAAACTTGAAAATATCAACAGATGAGAAAACCACCTGATCCTCCCTCACTTTGCAGTGCTGGTTTAGTGAGCAGGAATAAACGTCACCCTCAGTGCTTGGTTGGGGCTGTGTTGCCTCTCTGAGGTCACTCTGTGGCACCGTCCCCTCCACAGAGGGGAACAGGAGCTGCCAAAACCCCCAGGCTGCCCCAGCTCCCTCCAGGAGAGCTTGGACAGCGCTCCCAGGCACAGGGTGGGTGTCTGTGGGTGTCTGTGGGTGTCTGTGGGTGTCTGGGGGTGTCTGTGGGTGTCTGTGGGTGTCTGGGGGTGTCTGGGGGTGTTTGTGCAGGGCCAGCAGCTGGGCCGGATGATCCCTGTGGGTCCCTCCCAGCTCAGGATGTTCTGTGATTCCCTAAATCTCTTATCAAATGTTTAAAGCAGCCGTTGCAGCTTCTGCTTTTCTTAGAAATGTTCTGCTGTGAATGGCAGGAGGTGGCACATGGCAGCTCAGGGGTGCTGCAGGGGCTCAGGGCAGTGTCCCCGTCACCCCCTTGCTCCTGTCACCCCCTTGTCCTGTCACCTGGCCAGCAGAACTGTCCCAGCTGTGCTGCCCAGCCTGACCTCACCTGTCCTGGCTCCTGCCAGGTGGGGCTGAGCCTCTGAACCCTCCCTTTGGCTCTCTGCACCTTCAGGGCCAGAGCGAGTCCTTCTGACTGAACTGGTGATTTCTGTGGGGGTGATTTCACAGAACCAGTGCAGTCATCTCCTGGGGCTGTCTGGAGAGGGAGAGGACAGGCAGTGGTGTTAAAGCTCAGCTTCAGTGGCACAGGAAGGACCTGGAGCTGCTGGAGAGAGTCCAGAGGAGGCAGCAAGATCAGAGGGATGGAGCAGCTCTGCTGGGAGGAAAGGCTGGGAGAATTGGGGTTGTTCAGCCTGGAGGGAAGAAGCATCGGGGTGACCTAATTTTGGCCTTCCAGGACCTGGAGGAGCTGACAGGAAGGATGGAAAGAGATGGTTTACAAGGACAGGACAAGGGAGAACAACTTCCCATGCCAAAGAGCAGGGTTAGATGGGATATTGGGAAGGAATTGTTCCCTGGGAGGGTGGGCAGGCCCTGGCACAGGGTGCCCAGAGCAGCTGTGGCTGCCCCTGGATCCCTGGCAGTGCCCAAGGCCAGGCTGGACAGGGCTTGGAGCACCCTGGGACAGTGGAAGGTGTCCCTGCCATGGCAGGGGTGGCACTGGATGAGCTTTCAGGTCCCTTCCAACCCAAACCATTGCAGGACTCTGTGATTCCCTCTGGTACTCATTCACTCAGGTGTTTTGTTTCTTTATTGCTTCTTTTTATTAATAGTTGCCCACACAATTTGTGCTCTCTGGGGGAGCAGAGAGAAAATGGGAGCAAAATTCCAAACAGTGCAAGTTTATGGACAGGAGGGAGGGAATTTAAATTGAGTTGGTGGACTCATACCGTTGTAGGTAATCTTGACCTAATTAGTCTAATGGAACATAGTCCAGCACTAAGCATCTGCGCTCAGATTTTTCAAGAAGTAAAGATTAAATTTAAAGAGATTAGGCAACCTTTTTTAATTTTTTTTTTTTGCCCCCCTCTGCAAGATATTAGCTGTTCAAAAATGACAAAAATGTCCTTAAGCCTCTCTGAAGGAAGGGTGACCAAACAGGCTGCCTTTTGTTTGTGCCCGGAGCTGGCTCGCGAGCGGGGAGAGGTGGTGTCCGGTCACCGTGTGCGGGACCCGGGGACACGACTTATCCCTGGCCAGCAAAGCGAATCAGCCCCGGGAATTAGCAGGGGGATTAGGAGTCGGAGTTGCCAGTGCAGCAGGGAAAACACTGGCCACCCACCAGGCTTGCTGGAGAGAGGAGTTTGTGAAAGCTTTCTCTAAACGAGGGTGAAAACCGGGGTGGTGTCCCCAGGGCTGGTGTGGAGGAGCTCTGGGTTTGCTGTGCAAGCACTGACCTGATCTAAAGGTGTGGGACAGAGGCCACTTTGGCTTCTGCGTGCTCATGTGGCCTCTGAAATTAATTCAAGTTGCTAAATCTCACCTTTGGGGGTTCTGGGAGCTTCAGACGGGCTGAGAGCGCTGGGGATGTTCAGCACTGAGGAGAAAAGGCTTCAGGGAGAACTTCTTGCAGCCTTACAGTACCTGGAATGGCTTAAAATATCTTGGAGAAGAGAAGCTTTGGGGTGACCTAATTGGGGTCTTGCAGGGGAGCTGAAGGGATCCCCCAGGAAAGATGGAGACTGGAGGGACAGGACAAGGGGAATGGGTTCAAACTGAAAACGGGGAAGTTTAGGTGGGATATTGGGAAGGAATTCTCCCCTGGGAGGGTGGGCAGGCCCTGGCACAGGGTGCCCAGAGCAGCTGTGGCTGCCCCTGGATCCCTGGCAGTGCCCAAGGCCAGGCTGGACAGGGCTTGGAGCAGCCTGGGACAGTGGAAGGTGTCCCTGCCATGGCAGGGGTGGCACTGGATGGGCTTTAGGGTCTCTCCCAGCCCAAACCTGCTGTGGTTCTTCAAGACAGGCACATGGAAAAGGGAAATGTTTTAAGTGTCTGCATCAGGAAGGAGGTGAAGGTGCTGATTTTGGAGATGGTTAATCAGTTGTTAATTTATTAATGTCCCATCTGAGGGGACAAAAGCTACTCATGAATATGCAACACTGTGGGGACTTCAAATGATGATTGTAATTCTCAGTCCATGGCATTGTCCTAAAATTGTTCCTCTTGTTCCTGGCTGGGGTCTGTGTGAGTCCTGTGGAGCAAGGATGAAGCAGAAGCTTTATTTAGAGAGGTTGGATGGATTTTACCATCCAAACTGGTACAAATAATCAGATTTTCTAATAGTCCTCCTGAAGGAATTCTTCTACTTCCTGTTTGTGTTCAGACATTAGAACCTCAAATCATCCCAGCCAACGCCAATATGGATTTTTTTTTAAAGTATGGTGATTTTCATAGATTTATTTTGGTTGATTTGTGTTTTGAGGGCTGGCAATGAACAGCAGCAGTGTCTGAGGATCACTGGTAATTAGAGGGGTTGTATTGCCTGATGAAAGCCAGGTATTTCCATATTATCCACAATTCCCCCAAAGAGGTGAAGCACAGAACTGCAGCACAGCTATTTTTCAAATTTCAGCAGAAATAATAAGACAGAAACCAGCTACTTGAACCTTCCTTTTACCTGCTGGTTAAAAATAAACTTGATTTCCTTTTCCCTGAAATCAGAACCTCAGAGAAATATTTCTAAGCATTTTATCTTTATCAGAAAATGTAGCAGCCCTGGCTGCAAACTTAGTTCTCTTCTCATTCCTTCCTCTGCTTTGTTTTTCATGATTTGGAATTTCAACCCTTCGGAGAGATTTAAATTTTAGAAATCATTGCATACAACAAAAAAATCTCAGGTGTACTTTACACCCCTCCTTCAATTTCTCTCCTTGAAAAAATATTGGCTGTTTTCTGCTTTACTGATCCTGGTAGTCTGGGGTTTGACATCTGCCATCATATCCCAAAAATATATATGGGAGTGGAGTGGAGGCACTCGGTGTGAGGCTGTGCTGTCCAGAGAAAGGAGAGCTGCTCTGCCAGAGATAAATCCCCTGTGAGATGTTTGTTGTGGGGAGGTGTTGATGTGAATTTCAAGGTTATGGCACGGGGAGGGCACCCTGCTCAACAAACCTGGGGTCAGTGCTGGCCCCAGCCGCTGTCACCGGTTCCCAGGAGCTCATTATTGACACAAGTGACCTGGGAGGATTTTAGGAATGGTTTTGAACGTGTTTAATCTCTAAATTTTGTAGGTTTTAGTTCGCTTTTCTGCACAGGTTTGCGCTTCCAGGTTCTGCTGGGCCAGGCGCAAAGCAAGAGTGTCTCAGTTAGTTCAGAGAGTTGTTAAAAACCTTGTGAGAAACCCTCTTATGTAGCAGATTTTGTGGGACTTGGAAGGATTTAGTTATCCCAGATTGTTTTAAGGCTCTGTCTTCTAAGATGGGAAGGTTGAGACCCTCACCACTGCACCTACAGGTGAAGCCTCATCTGAGCCTGTTGTGTCCCCAAAATTTATCAATGCAAAAGAACAAGGAGCGTTCACAGCACCTTTACGAAGTCCTAATTCTATCAGTAGGGTTTTCCTTTCCATTAACAAACCCCTTGACTTTGAAGCCTCAGCTCAAACACTCCTTGACCTTTCCAAGTGAATCGGCGAGACACCGACCATGTGAGGTGGGTCATATGGAACAGATTTAGATACAAACTCATATCATCCCACCAGAGGAATGCAAAGTCCCTCCCGATCCCTTCCACAAATCTGCATCATGTGTGTGAGATAAATCCAAGGGACACAAGGGGCTGCCAGACAGCCCAAAGGACAATAACTTTGCTATCTCAAACCAAACAGGCAGCGCTGCCCGCAGATTTCCCTCTTAAAGGTGTAGCAGTTTCTCCCCTGCCACTGGGAATTGCTGGGTGAGGGTGTCAGGGGGTGGAAGGAACAGGGATTTATTGCTGGTTTGAGTCTGGCAAAATACATAATCATGAGCATGAAGGTGCCTTTGGGAAGCTGTGCCAGATTTTAAGATGTTGGAAGCATTAAGTTCAATTTTTTTTGTGAATACCAGAGCATCCTAAAAGAAGCTTCCACCTGCTCTGGTTTTGTACAACAAATCTACAAGGGTGACCAGGGCATGGCAGAGAGCTTGGAGGTGAATTTTCTCCTGTGCTGAAGTGTGATCTCTCAGAAAGGAGAGGTTATGTGAGAGGTGTTCTGTGCTGAGAAATGAATCTTACAGGCCTAAAGGAAACACATCTGATGGGCCTAAGAGAAACACCTCTCACAGCCCAAAAAGAAATACAAATTACGGGTCTAAGAGAAACATATCTTCCAGGCCTAAGGGAAATACATCTTATGGGTCTAAGAGAAACACCTCTTACTGCCCAAAAAGAAATACAACTTATGGGTCTAAGAGAAATACATCTCACAGGCCCAAAGAAAACACATCTTATGGGTCTAGGAGAAATACAGCTTATGGGCCTAAGAGAAACACATCTCACAGCCCTAAGAGAAATGCATCTTACGGGCCTGAAGAAAACACATCTTACAGGTCTAAAAGAAACACATCTTACAGGCCTAAGAGAAACACATCTCACAGGCCTAAGGGAAATACACCCTACAGGCCTAAGAGAAACACATCTCACAGGCCTAGGAGAAACATCTTAAGGCCTAAGGAAAACACATCTTACAGGTCTAAAAGAAACACATCTCACAGGCCTAAGGAAACACATCTCACAGGCCTAAGGAAACACATCTCACAGGCCTAGGAGAAACACATCTCACAGGCCTAAGAAAAATCCGTTTTATAGGCCTAGGGAAGTATAAACCAGTGACAACTGCTCAGGTGTGCTGTGGAGCAGAGAAAACAGAGTAGGAGCTGGCGAGGTTCAGAGCACCATCCAGTTCAGTGCTCCAGGTGTGCAGGAAAATGTGGATGCTCAGATTGTCCCCAAAACCTGGCTCTGTTTTGGGATGTGCTGCCTGTGTAACTCATCTACACAAAACCCCTCTTTATTGGGTGCTCACCTAAGGGATGAAGCATCTCCTGTTCGTTTGTCATCATCTCGTTTGTCTTGGTGACACTGAGTAAAGGTTCTTTGGATTTCAGAAGATCTGCTGAGGAAATGCAGCTATTATTTATTATTTCACTCGTTCCCAGTCTATTAACAGGAAGAGAATCTTTAAACCTTTAGGCAATAGTTCAACTGATGAGGACAATTTCCTGCTGTCCCACTTAGTGCAGGAGGAGCTGCTTCAGCAGGAAAGGTTGACAGTCTGCAGGCCCTGGTGATTAAGACATTTTTCCCCAGTGAAAAAAGGAAATGACATCTTCCCTTGGGAAGGGGAGGAGGAGCCACACAACAGAAGACCATTATGGTCACCTTGTGCTGCTCCTTTTGATGGAACCCACAAATCCAGCAGACAGAGATAGTGCTGAAGGCTTTGACAGAGGCAAAGCTTGAAGCAAACCCGTTCTTCAGCGTTTTATTTGACATTGTGACTGTGCAAACACTTCCCTGCTCAGTCTCAAGGTCCTTTATGAACTGTCCTCTAAATTTTCCATGGATTTTTAAAGGGAGAACAGATGTCTAACACCAGTGGTGTGTCCAAAAACCCAAAATGTGATGCCCAAATGCCATTTAGGCACTGAATAACAGCTGGAGTTTCCTGAAGATGTGGGTATGCCCTGGGTGTGGAGTTCTGTTGGAAATCCACATCACTGGGAACCACTGAGGCACAGCCCTTGGGCAGCTGGGATCCTGTTGGGAATTCTGAACTCTGTGACCTGTTTTTTTACTGGTGAAAGGTGGGAAAAACTGAACATCAGGTTTGAGAGACAAAACTTTGCAAGTTTAGTTTGAATCATAGAAAGTTTGGGTGTGAAGAGACCTTAAGGATCATCTCTTTCCAACCCCCTGCCATGGGCAGGGACAACTTCCACCATCCCAGGCTGCTCCAAGCCCCGTCCAGCCTGGCCTTGGACACTTCCAGGGATCCAGGGGCACCCACAGCTTCTCTGGGCACCCTGTGCCAGGGCCTGCCCACCCTCACAGGGAGGAATTTCCTCCCAATATCCCACCTAAATTTCCCCTCTTTCAGTTTGAACCCATTCCCCCTTGTCCTGGCACTCCAGCTCCTGGTCCAGAGTCCTTCTTCCTCCTCCGTAGCCCCTTCAGACCCTGGAGGGTGCTGTGAGGTCTCCACACAACCTTCTTTTCTCCAGTCTGAACATTCCCAACCCTCCCAGCCTGGCTCCATAGGGGAGGTGCTCCAGTGCCCTTGGGAACTTTGTGGTCTCCTCTGGACTTGCTCCAACAATTCCATGTCCTTTTCCTGGGGGCACCAGAACTGTTTGCAGTACTCCAGGTGGGATCTCACACAAGCAGAGTAGAGAGAATCCCCTCCCCTGACTCTCTGAGAGGTGTCAGGTGCTTGAGCAGCCTCATTCTTCATTCCCTTATTTCCAAGCTCTTTCCTTCCAAGTGCTTTTGCCTTAGGACTCCACCACTCTGACCTCCAGCACCAACATTAGACCTTTAATTATGTCTGCCAGACAAATGTGTCACCTTCAACTTATTTTAGTGGTGTCTGAGCCTCCCCGGGCCAGTGTGCAGGGAGGCTCAGGGCTGACAGTGCCCTGAGCACGGAGCATTTGAAGCTGTTCTTGTCTAATCACCCCCACAAAGGTGGTGCTTTGCTCTTAAATTAATCAGCAGGGCTTGTATTTAAGCAACAATGATACCTGTATTTTTTTTCTCATCCATGGTAAGCTGGATTCTGCTGTTTATCTGATTTGTGGGATTTTAATAAGTTTGGCCTGCACGAAAGTAAACACGTGCTTGACCTTGAGCAGAACAGAAGAGGAGCTAAAGCCCCCGTTGGTGTTGCTGACAAAGCAAACGGTTTAAACATGGAAATCAAAATTCTATTTTCCTCCAGTATTTATCCTGGTTTTACTTAAGCTACGGCAGAAGAAAAATACAGCTCAGGCTACATCTGCACCAATCCTCAGATTATTAATATTCCTATTAAAGAGCAATGAGGATAAAGAGCAAATGGGCAAGAATAGGAATTTCCTTTGCTTGCTGGCACTACGGCATAAAACATTATTAAGATGATTTGTTAAATAATAGAAAGGGTTTTTCATTTCCTAATTTTCCAGCTGCAGCTAAAGCTATCTCCCGGCAACCCGCTTCTCATTCCTTAATATTTAGACTTATGGACCAATTTGAGAGTATTTTCTTTCCTGCCATGATTAATGCTCCTGTGAAACAATGTCATCGCCAGCCATCCACCTACCCTGTCAGCCTGGCATCAGCCTGGCTGTGCTCTGCTGTAATTTATGGCTTCAGCCAGTAATTTGCAAATCTAATGTTGGGGAGGCTATGAGGATGTGAAATTTGAATGCTTTCCCCTGATTTGGTAAATATCTCCCCCATTAGTGAAACAAATGGCACAGGGATCAGACATCATCTCCAAGGCTCGATAAATATTTTATCAGCCATAATGGAAATTGTCAAATTGATCTAATTGTACAATACGTTATCAACAAGATATCAAAGTTGGACATGGCCTCTGCCCTTGTCTATCATTTGCAGGCTTTTGTCTTCGATTGCCTCTTCCTGGGAGGAAAGTAGGGAAGTGCAGAGTTCATTGCAAAGTAGGGTGAATAACAGAGCCACTGAATATCCATTTAGAAGATAAATTCTGGAGAAATAATTAACTCTCCCCTGCTTGACTATAAAGTAGGACTGCAGAGGGTTCATGTAAATCTCCCGAATGGGAACTGGGATTTTTATGTTGAACCCATATCCATTGATCTCATACATAAAGGGAAATTATCCATCATGGATACTGCTTTTGGGGGAACATTCATGGCTTTGTTCCTTTAAGAAGAGGCTGAATGGATTCAAAAGCAAATTTTTGTTGTCTGGCAGCAGCTAGGGGGATGAATTAATTAATTTATTTTTAAAAAATTTAGGAGTAAAATGACCTGACTCTAGCTAAAATTAAATGTAATTATTAGTCTGCTTGCAAACAGTCAGTCACAGGAAATCCAAAGCTGTAAATAATGAAAGATTTATTTGCACGTCTGATGTTAACAAGATAAAAGTAGAAGACTTTGCCACGTTAATATTCATTCTTGTAGAGTTGCCTTGTTAAACCTCAGCCTATAGAGATGCTTGATTTAACAGAGCTGTTTTCAGATAGTTTGGGAATTTTTTTGGGGGGAGGGAGTTCCATCCACTAATAGAAAAAAATCCATTTCCATAAAAATGCTGGGGACAATTTCTCACTTCAGAATCCCCTGAAAAGTAAAAAGGGGAGAGGGTTCCTCTGCCTGGGAGAGTGAGCGAGGGAGAACTGGGATGTTCTCAGCAGCAGATCCAACCAGGCAGCCAATATCCTGAGGGGCTTGGAGGGAACTGGAGTCCCATGGAGTAAATTCCTGATATTTCTCAGGGTGGGAAGCCCTGTCATCTTTTCTTTCAGAAAGCACTCACCAGCCTGTTAATATTTAATGGCTTGGGACACAGGAAGGGACCTGGGCTGTGTGACTGGTCAACCACTCCACGGCTTTTTTGTTCATGTTAATTTTTCCCCCAATTATGCATCGTCCAGGAGCCAGAGGATCTGTTTTTCTCTGTGCCTCAGGCTGTTTATTGCTAAAAATGAGGATGTCACTCCTTCCCTGCTGCAGTGAGGGTGTGGGCATTGCCCAAGTGCTCGAGATCTTTGAACTTGAGGTGCAGAAGAAATGGAAGAACCTTCCTTTCCCTGTTGTTTGGGTCTCAAAATACCCAAATATGTCCCATTCTGGGAAACCAGCTGAAGGATGCCAGTGGTCTTTCCAGAGCTGGAATATTTAAACGAGTTCTTGGATGCAGCCCTTAGTTATGTTTCTCATTACATCTCTTGGAGGCTTCAAGAGGAGGTCCACCCTCGATGTTTCTGGTTTCCTGTCATTTTGAATAAAAACAAGGAGGGAGAATGTGGTGTCTTAATAGGAACCTTGAGTAAAAGTAGCTCTAGGTAGCAGTGCCTTTGAGGAATTGCTTCAAGTTCAAGCTAACAAGCTGCAAACATCCTGCAATGCATTTTCTGCTGTGAAGTCGGCCGGGTGCAGCAACTTTGGGTGTGGTAAATGGGGACCAGAGGTCCATGGAAGCGTGTGTGGAATTAGAGTCCATCTCAGCATGTTAATAACTGAGCACAAGCAAGATCACAATGTTCATTAACTCCGTGAAGGGTACAAGGGGCTGTTTTAACAAAATACAGCACACAGGCAGCCCAGACCGAGGGGCTTCAAGGCAGCCCCGTAGCCTCGGGGTCCTTGAATCAAGAGAGGTTTTTAAACATAAGCCATATGCTTGCTCTTTCTTCCAAATGCTCTTTGAAAGTCCACGTTCAGCTTCCCACCCCTGCTCCCCGTGTCCTGTGAGCATGGGAGTTGTTTGGTATGGTTTGCTCCAAAGGATTTCTGGATATGATTGGTTTTTTTTTTTGGTAATTTTTTTTCCGAACAGGATCTGAGCTTGATGGAGTGATAGCTCCACAGATAGCATCAAGATCCTGACATTAGTCAAAATGTTTTAAAGCCATTGGGATGGCTTTAGGCTCTGTTGTGTAGCAGCATAGTAAGAAGTGGGTGTAATTCAATTTTTGCTGCAGAGGTGGCACGGCTCAGTATTTGCCTGGCTCAGACTACACAGGCTCATTTTTGGAGCACTGTTTTCCTAGGTCTGTAAGAAAACAGAAATTAGTGGCCACCTTGTCTTGTCTGGCAATGCAGGTGAATGAGAAGCCTTTTTTGTGAATTATTAATTCCCATGAAAATTAATTTACTAAATACCAAACCCATGTGGTGCAGGGCCCTGAAAGGAAAGAACAATGGAGATTTTATTTGGCATTAGAGCTTTTGACAGTCTTAGCCAGGCTCAGCCAGAAGCCAAGTTCTTCCATGTCCTTAAGGGCAACTTAAGTAGTGAGGAGAGCCAAGGTGAGTGTGAGGAAGTGTCCGATCCTGGCCTTGCAGCAGGAGTCTGGCTCAGAATATCCTGATTTTCCAGCACAGGTTGGTTTGGATCCCATGATCCTGAGTCCATTCCCTTCACCTCCACCACTTGTGGCCAAGGAGAAGCTGAGAACTTTCCCACTCTTCCCTGCCCTCCCCTCTCCCAGTGCCAGCTCCCACGAAGATCCACACTCGTGACTTTGTGTGGAGGGAAGGTTTGAGCCATAAAATCCCAGTTATGGGTCCTTTTTTTCTCTGGCTGGGGCTGACTCATTCCCAGGCTCCTGCCCTCTGCCCGCTGTGTTCTCTGGAGCATCTCGGGAGCCCTGCAGTGTTTTGTGTCTCTCTGCACACACACACAGCACACAACGATCCAGGTGGGTGTGAGCAAGCCCAGATTTATCACCAGTGACCTGCACTTCAGCTCACTTTGGTGAGAGATCTCCTCCCAGGTTCGTGCAATCCTTTTCCTTCCATCCCCTGCACACTCCCACTTCCAAATCAGCAGACCTAAGATTTTTATCTGCAATGGCTTCTGGTGAGAGGGAAAAAAACCCAGTTGTTCTTAAACATTCATTTTCTAGGCCAACAATAACCCTGGCCTAGACGAATAACTCCCTCCTAGTTCCTACAGAGCGAAGTGTTAGACTACACAGACAGTGAGGTCATTCATAGTCACCATTGTTTCTTGATAACCCAATTAAGAAAGTGCAATTTATCTCGCCTGTTTCCATTTAATTATCTAATTTGTCTGCCCAGCCGGGGTAGTTATCTCCCCTGCACTCTGGGGTTGCTCTCCAGCCTCGGCCGTGCTCCCCAGGTGCTGCTCATTCCTTTGACCTATAGCCAGGGCCAGTTATAAATCAGGGGGGTGGAAAGAGCCATCACCTCCCTCTGCCTTCCTTTATCATCAGGGGGGAGAAATGTGTGTGCTGGATGGAGAGGCACGGTGCTATTACCCTCCTGCTAATCCCAGAGCTAACTTTAATACAGGTATTTTATAGCTTTCTGTTTGGGATGGCTTGGAAAATAAAAAAGGTTGGTGTGTGAGGAGAGGGATTTGTCAGGGTGGGTGTTCTGCAGCAAAGGGTCGAAGCCTCGATATTAATACCCACTGGAGGAGTTGTTAATACCTGTAATCCTGATATTAACGGGATCTAATGGATGCTGTGTGTGGGAATGCTGTCCTCCCTGAGATTAGCTCTGCTGCCAGGCTCACTCTGGATCTGGGATCAATCCAGATCTCCCTGAGGAGAAGGACTTGGGGATGCTGGTGGGTCCCAGGCTGGAAATGCCTGAGCCCAGAACCTCCCCGAGTCCAGGGCTGATCCCACAGCCCTGATCCCAGCAGGAAAGGGGGGATTCTGCCCCTCTGCCCTGCTCAGGTGAGACCCCACCTGCAGAGCTGCCCCAGCCCTGGGGCCCAGCACAGGCAGCTCTCTGCAGGAGGCCAAGAGGATCAGAGGGATGGAGCAGCTCCTCTGTGGGGAAAAGCTGGGAGAATTGGGATTGCTCAGCCTGGAGAATTACAGAGACCAGTTCTCTGCCAGGCCCACCCACAAACACGCTGCAAACCCTTATCAGAGATAGAACCAGCTCAGAGATTTGTGTTCTTGGTGGAGATCTAGAGGCCAGAAAGCATCTTTTGGGGCTTCATGTGGTGAAAACGAGGCACCTGAAAACGCTGCTGGGTGGGAATCAGAGAGCATTTCATTTTTTCCCTGTCTTTGTGTTGCTGTGTAAGTACAGCAGCAGCGACCTCGTGTACTTTCAGTTCTGCTTTTCGGGAGCCAGGGACATCCAGCCTTCTGATGGGCTTGTGTGTGTTTTCAGTTTTGCTCTGAAGCTGTTTGAGCTGCTGCTGTTTCTCAAGAGGTGTGTTCCCTGCTACTTGAAGTTAACCATGAACTGCGCTATCTGCTGATAGCTCAGGGATCGTGTTTGCTTTGCTCCAGTCCTGTGCAGTCCAAGCAGGTGGACAAATACCTCAGCAGGGTTTGGCTGTGTTTGTGTTGTGCTGTGTGTGGGTTTCCTCCTCTCTCCTCTCCACCCCTTTAGTCCTGGAGCAGAGGAGCTCTTGCACTTCCAGGGGTGCAGGCTGTGTCTTGCTGAATCATGTTTAGAGAAGAGTTTAGCAGTGCAATCAGAAACTTGGCGCTCTGCAGGGGTTTCCAGAAAATCACTGAGAGCTCTGGCTCACGAGCTGGCCAAGGGAACGAGGAGCAGGTATTTGAATTTATCCCACACACCAACCAGCGAGGCTCTCCTGCCACGTTTGTAGCGTGTCATAATTCGGTGTAACTCTGATTTTGTGTAATCTGCACTCTCCTTTTGACAGGGATGTCAGATCTCATGGCTGCAGCAGCCTGTTGGGAAATGCCTCTGGAGAAGCTCCTGAACGTGCTGGTTTCGTGTGGTGTATCCTCAAATCCTTGGGCATTTTGCTAAGGAATGGTTACACTGCCCTGATAGCCTGGTGCACCCACACCTCTGAGGGGTTTCTGGCTGATGCAGGGCTGTGTCTGCCCTGGAGCTGTGCAAACACTGGGATGGTTCACACCCAGCGTGCACGGAGAAGGAGGGAATGCCCCTGGGATGCAGCCTGGATGTGGTGTCCTGTCATCACCCTGGCCAGAATTCCCAGGGGATGAATCCTCTGCCTGGTTTTCTCTGGTTGTTGTTGGTCCTGTTAACAATTCAGTTTTATTCCACAATGGATCTGTGTGCCTTGAAGTTTCTGTACCTATTCCTCTTTTCCAAGAGGAATTTCAGCTACTTTACTGGAAAATGTAAAGAATTAAAAGCAAGACAAAGCACTGCAGTGGAAATCACTTCACCAACAATGACTGAGATGTTTATTCCCATATAAGGAGCAGGTTTAGGTGATTTGATCCTGACCCACATTTTGTCCAGAGGGATAAAACCTTCCTGTTGGGTTCATAGTCCCTTGCAGTTGATGGCAGGAATCCTGAATTTTCCTGATGTGTATAAGAGTAAAAGCAGAGTCAGAAATAATCAAACATCCTCTGGTCCCCAAGATTTGCTTCATCCTTTCAGGGTGATATTTCTTGGACGTTTTTCATATGGCTGAACAGGAGGATGGATGGATGGCTGTTGGGAATGTGATGAAATCCAAGTCTCTTCCACAGGCAGAAGCACCTCTGCCACCAAAAGCAGGTGCTCTAATGTGCCATTCCACAGAGATTTATGACCTCCAGCTCTCCTGAAATCCATACTGTCCAAAAAATTGTTATGTTTGGGGTGTATCTGAAGTGAAACCCCCAAAGGTTGTCTTCACACCTGTTGTTTGATTCTGTGCTTTGTAGCAAAATCTCTTAAGTGGGAAAAATATTTTTAAATCCCGAAATCTTTGTGTGTTTCTCCTGGATGATGATTTTTAGATCAAATATTGATTCTGTGAGAAGCCATCAGCCATTGCTTGTTATTCTCTGGTTTCAAAAGGTCCCAGGCACTGTTTTGGGGTGGTGTCTGCAGTGACCAAGCTCAGGCTCCTGCAGGGAATTTTGGAAGGTGTAGCTCTGGATTTTGGCAGCACTTTTGCCATGGACCCGCAGGAAGGAACCTCAACAGCAAAAAATGAACTATTTGAGAACCCAAAGCACTGAGTGTGAGTGACCCAACCATTGAGCACAGGCTTAAAATACCAATCAGAGAAAATCTGTTTGCAATAGGGGCAAAGTGTGTGGTGTCTTTATCTGAATCCAGGCTGGATTTTGGATCCAGAAGCAGAGGATCCACTCATGGGGTCCCTCATTATCACACTCCAGGAATAAGAGAATCCCAGGATGGGTTGGGTTGGAAGAAACCTTGAAAATCATTCAGCTCCACCCCCTGCCATGGCAGGGACACCTTCCGCTATCCCAGGGTGCTCCAAGCCCTGTCCAGCCTGGGCTTGGACAATTCCAGGGATCCAGGAGTAGCCACAGCTTCTCTGGATAACCTGTGCCAGGGCCTCCCCACCCATCCTGAAGTAAAGAATTTCTTCTTAAAACACCCCAACCAACCCAAATCAAAATAACCTGAAACATAGAAAGGGCTCAAGGGCTTTTTTAGACCCTTAGGGGATGACACCCAGCAGGTTCTATGCAAATGTTAATTCACAGAGTCCAAAGCAGAGTTTTGGGGCTTGCTGGCCATGCAGAAGTTGCTGTCTGACCCTCCATGAGCATCTTATTTAATCCTTCTCCCCCTGCTCTCCCTCCCCTGTCGTTCTGGGGAACCACAGGGGTGAAATCTGCCTCCTCTTCCATGGCAGAAAGCCTGGGAAGGATCCTGTGCTCGTTTCCATTATGATAAAAGACAAAACAACTAAATTAAATTGGAAGCAATCTCTGCATTACACAAGTCTGCATACTCCAAAATTGTCAAAACAAAAGAGGTGCAGGGGAAGCCAATCACTATCAGGAGGAAAAAAGTGTCTCTGGACTAGAACTTTTATGTTCCTTAACTCAGGACTGAAATATTTTAACTCCTCCGCAACCAGAGTTGTAGAAAGAGCAAAGCCCAGGGAAGTGGCAGGGAATGTGGATATTCCCTGGATTTAGGGCTGCTGGGGAATGACATCACTGCTGCCCCAGTTGCTGTCAGGGCCTGCTGCAGCAGGGCTGTCTGGAGCTGCACTGTGCAGATGTTCACAGGGAGATGTGGTCGCCAGCCAGAGGGAAAACGCGACTTGGCAGGGGAAGGACGCCGAGGAAATCCAAACTGTCTTCCAGCACTCGGAGTCTTTTTTCCCTTAAAAAAAACCAGAAGAAGAAACAAAAAATAGTTGAAACTTTGAAAGACTAGACTATTATTTGTTATGGTTAAATTGGCCACTGACCCACTGGCATAGAACACAAGCTTTTGCATAAAGTTGTTGCTAGATTTTATTTCCTTGGTAATGGAGGGATGGAAAAGTTCACTGCTCAGGTATCTTGCTTCATCCAACTTAATTATTTTAAGCAAAAAGCAAAAAAAAGAAAAAAAGGTTGGGGGTGTTTGGGGGGAGGGAATTCCTTGGAGCTCAAGTCACAATGTTATTATCAATTCAAATTCAGCTTTTCTGTCCCTTCACTCTGGATGGAACCTGATCTCATGGAACAGAGCTGCTTTACCTGCTGCTCTGTGTGCTCATGTGCACTGAAAATCGTTGCTAATATATTCAACCTTCTTTAATCTACGCTAACAATTAATGGAATAAACTTACATTCTTTTTAATCATTATTTTACATTTAAATAATAAATATTATCTGCATACCTGAACTTACAGCCTTTTCAAAGACCAGAACTGGTCTTTGCTGCCTACTGGTGAATTAAATTTTGAAAGGAATATCAGGTCACATGATACCTCAAACACATTGTTAGGAAAACCTCTGCCAAGGTGACACCTGTGATCCTTGTGGAGCTCAGGGCAGGGGAAGCTCTGTGGGATTCACTGAGTGGATGGGATGCTCCCAGGAAATGCGCTCAGCACCCCGCAGGATCATTCCTGCCCTGTGGAATTCCTGAGGAGGATCAGGACAAGGACTGCTGCGTGCCCCTGCAGCCCCGAGTGCCCACCACAGCACCCCTGGCACTGGGCTCAGCTCCTGGGAGCCCCAGCAGTGAAAAGCAGAGAGGGTTTTGCATCAAAGGCTTTAAAATAGGATTTAGTAAAAGCCCAGACAGATCCACGGCCCCCACTCCATCACCTTGGCCAAACCACACGTCTAGGGTTTGGTTTTTAGGGTTTTGTTGTTTTTTGTTCAGGTCTGAAGTTTCCTGGGCATGGATTTTGTGCAGTTTTTGTCTCTCTGGCCCCCTGTACAAGAGGGGCTTGCTCTAAGCTGTGGCCTCTATAAATGGCATTACTGCAGACACGGAGGGATAGCTGGAATTGGGCTGGGTGCACGCAAATCCTGGCCCCTACAATGGATATGCAAATATGTGAAAATGCCCACAAATTCCATGAGCCTGCAGTTCACAGGTCTGGATTTTCCTGCCTGGTTACAGCTGCTGTCACCAGAACCCAGCAGAGCGTGGGGAGCGTGGCTGCCCCTTGTCTGTGACACCAGCAAAGTGTGCAGAAAAATACAGAATTTTGAGTTTGAGGGGTGCCAGGTACCAATTCCCCGCTCTGGGTTCTCAAGAAACATTCTTTTTGCAGGGTTTTATTCAGTGATGAGACCAGCATTGTGTTTAACAGACCTGGAGTTACCCAGGATGGGATCAGCAGTGAGTGGTGCTGGGATTACAAACTGGATTGAGCAGAAATGTTGTTATTCCTGCAGAATTTCCTATTTGAGGTGACTGTGATAAAAAAATATCCCCGCAGAAGTGATGCAATCCCATAAAAGTTTGTGATGAAAGTGCAATCGGCCTTTTAAAGAAACAGGGGGGGATATATTTACATTGGGGGAAAAATAACTCTTGTTTTTTAAAAGGATTTAAGTGGAAGTGTGGGAATTGCAGGCCCTGCCGAGGGACTCTGCAGTCACCTGGCTCTGCCTCCCTCGTGACTGATAAGTGCCAGCTCTATTTTGATAAGGCTCCATGGTGACATAGCTGGGACAAAGGAGGGGCTTTCTCCTGTTACAGACGGGGCTCCCCCCAGGTGTGGCCGCTGAGTTGTTCCTGAGTTGACCCATTGACCTTCTAATCACTGACAAATTATCCACTGCTGTACTCCACAGCCCTCATTCTGCACTGTTATTAAACACACTAATTTCTGTTTTATTAGGGTAGAAGCACTGAGATGCAATAGTGACCCTTTTCGTTGACTGCAGCGAGGGGTTATGGAAGTATTTTTGTGTTTTTTCCATAAATTTTACTATCTTGCAGTAGTTCCTGTGGTAGTTTTTCAGACACGGGGTGACACAGACACCATGGGCTTTGAGGTGTTGCATTTTATGAAATATCAGTGTTTAAAAGCTGAATTCCCTATAGAGGAAACCCTTCCTCCAAGGTGTCCCCCGTCCCAGAGCTGAGAAATCACTGGGTTCCTTCCTGGAGGGACCCATGGCCGTGGCAGCAGCCATGGAATGTGCAGCTGGGTTTGGATTTTGTTGGGATAAACTCTTCCCAAGCTTGGGCTGGGACCTGCCTGTGGTTCCTGGGCTCTGCAGAGGTGGAGGTGCTGCTGCAGGAGGAGATTTGTCCCCCAGGGAACCCCAGCACGGAGGGGACATGGCCCAGGCTCCCCTGGAGGGAGCCTGAAGGGGAAAAAAGCAGGAAACACGTTTGGCCTAAAACAACAGAGATAACTTGATGTTGCTCGCCTGATATTTTTTAACGTTTCCCATCAGTCTTTTCACCAAAGCATTTCCAGTTTTTCAAAGGATTTATTGTGAAGGTATAGGGAGCGTGGGGGAGGGCAAACAAATTAGGGGGTTTAAAATTACTATTAAGTATCTTATTTTCAAGCCCCTTGACTGAGTCCCTCAGTTCAGAAGGGAAGAAATCAATGAACCATAGTCTACATTTTGAAAGAGAACTGGAGAGCTTAAGTTTCCAATATTGGACATCTTAAAGAAACCCAATTTTTCAGTCAGCTGCAAGTGCCCACATTCCACACAGACATTTCCTTTCTGGTGCTTCCAGTGGGAAGCAAATGCTGGGACACCTAAATTAGAATCGAAAGCTTAAAAGAGTATCTTTGATAATCGTTTATTTCCAGTTATGAAGGGATGGAATTTGTTGTACTTCAGAATGTAAAAAACAATCGAAATTAACTACTTTTCTAAATGTTCTTTCAAACATTGGTGACTGGGGGAAGTCACCAACAGTCCTGAGTGTACAAGGTGATTAAATGAGAATTTAACCCTGATTACGTTTTTGAGAAACTTCATATTTGATCTTCTTCCTCCTTTTATGTGTTTATTTGGATTTGTTTTAGCTGCACCATCAGGAGCAGAAGCAGAACTGTTGTATACTCAGATGGGATGTTTTTTATTTATATATATATAAATATATAGTGTGCTGACCATCCTTAGTCTCACATTATCCTTTAAGCACACGGAGACAGAACCCCAGTGAAATCTTAGGATTGTGCTTAATCAGAGCACCACAGAATCCCTCAGAAAACTCTCAGTGAAAAAGCACAAAACCAGAGTAGATTTGCTGAGCAGGTGAAATAATCCAGGGAATATCAGCACAAGGCCCGAGCTGGTGATAAATCCCTGCCCATGGCTGGGTGGTGGGTGCAAGCTGTGGGTATTTCAGTCCCGAGCCTTTTGTTGCAAGGTTTAAAAAGTAAATAAATCGAGTGAAATCAAAGCCTGGCTTTGCCTGGAGGGGCTGGATGGGGCCGGGGCCTGCGCCCGGCGGCTCTCACCAAACAGGCCCCGGGTCCAGGTTCACAGAATTATTTCCCCGTTATCTTTGTTGTCGATGCCTTGATTGTATTTAGATTTCCACAGAAGGGCTCTGTTATTTTGGAGTAAAAGGGACCTGTTGTATTGTTTGAAAGGCACTTGTTCCAATTCTGAGGACTTTCCATCTGTTTTCCTCTTTCCTTCCTCTCGATAGGAGCAGCATTTCCTCCCCTTCTGACGCTGCTGGAGGGGTGGAGAGGGAGCTCTGCAAAGCCTCCCTCAGCTCTGCGTCGGAGGACACTGCCCAGGATTTAATCCCTGTCTTTGGGCAAAGAGAAGAGGCAAAGAGAGGAGAAGGAGCAGTTTTTTATTCCTTGATTCAAAGGCTTTGGAGCCAGAGCAGGATCAGGAGTTTTGCTACCTTAGAGCTCGTGGGTGGCCCACACGACACAAGTTTGGGCCCTTGTCCAGGTCATGGTGAATTAGGGGCCCACAACAGAGAAAAACCTTCTCCAGCCTGTGCTAATTTCTCCCTCTTTCCTCTCCCATCCCCACACACCCTTCTCTTCACAACTCCAGTGAGAGGTCGAACTCGGGCTGGCAAAGGAGGGTTCATTCTTCCCTCAGCCTTGCTGTGGTTCCTTCCATGAATAACCCACACTGAGACACTCTGGGGACACCTCTGTGCCCGCTTTGAGGCGGGCAGGACTCTGCAACCTCCTGCTTTTGTCAAACCAAGGCAAAGACAGGAATTAGGAGGAAAAACATGCAAGAAAATCCCGTTTTCCAAAGAAACCGAGCACCCCGGGGTGGTGGCAGCGGGGCTGTGTCTCCAGGTGACCCCCAGCTGCCTCTACCAGCTCTTATGTAACCTTGTCCTCCCCTCCGAGCCCGATGGGATAATGGATTTCTTTAAATTAATAATGCGTAAAAGGAGATTTACACCGCGCCGCTGGAATATTGTCTTTGCCTTTTATTCCTGCATTTGTCACTGTAATCCCCGATCGAGGTGTGCAGTGGGGGGGATAAATAACGAAGGCTAAAAAAACTCTGTCATCAGCCAGAGCCATTTGCAAATTCATCACCAATATTCTTCGGGAGGCAGAGACAGAGGGGAATGAAAAATAAGGAGTGGTGCTAATATATCTCACTGATTTCCATCTCCCATTTATTCCACTTTGAGCTATGATAGAATGTGAATCCCAGGAACTGCCATTCCTTTTTCAGAGACGAGTCTAAGGCTGCTCCTGAGCCTCTCGAGCAACAGAGTAAATACAGAGTAAATACCAATTTAATGGACTTTACAGTCAGACATAATGCACTTACCTGGAGCTTTTTGATTAATTAGGGTTTAACTTAATGTCGACAAAAAAGTGAGGAAGTTGTGGCAATTCTTTAGCGTTTCAACTGCTGTGAAAGATTTTTAAGACATGTTTTAAAAGGCAGGGAAATAAAGCAACTATTTTAAAGTAGAAATCCTGTAAAGATTTATTTATTCATTATTACAAGAATGGCTGAAATAGGTTGGAAAAGTCACCCTGAACTAGATGCAATTCCTGATTTCTTTAACCTTCCTAAAAAATGTGGCAACTCCTGAATTTTGAAATTGTGGTCTTGTGACAAGAAGAAAATGTGGTATTGCAAAAGAGCTTCCCTTGCCATATTCCCCGAGCATCCCAGCCTAGGAATTCTTACCAAATTTCGTGGGTAAAACCAATTTTTTTCCCCCAGATGAAGTGTGACACTCTGCAGGGGCATTCAGCATAGACCAGAGTATCAAATATATTAATTTAAAATAAATTAAGGCCTTTTTTTTTAACTTTTACTGGAGGTTTTATGATCACCCTGGTACCAAACTGATCCCGTGAGCTTAAAAATTCCTGAATTTTCAGAATCCAGTGTTGGATGCTCGATCCCTGCCAGGCCCAGGCAGCAGAGTGAAACCAGAATGTAGTAGCACTCCGAGAAGGGGGAGAAGATGAAATATATCACAAGATAATAAGAAAATAAACCATTAAAAGGCTCTGTTTCCCATTATCATGTGGTTTTATGTTAATGAAGTTGTTCCAGGCCTGTTTGAGTTTAACTCAAGCAGGGGAATATGAGTAATATGAAAAATATGTGGGGCTGAAGACCCTAAGTTGAAAAGTCTGTGAGGCATGGGATGTTTTCGTTCAGCAGGCATTTCACAAGAAGGAATAAAGCAGCCAGAAAGTGGCACGGAAAAAACCCCAAGTGCCAGATTTTCCCTTTTTTTGTCAGCCCTGGGTCCCCATTTTGTGTCCACCAAGTCAGGGCAGCCCTGGCTGGTGTGGAAAATTGGGATGGCCAGGCTCAGATTCATCCTCTTGGTCACCCATGTTTTTATAAATGCTTTTAGGGATCTTAAAATTAAAAAAAAATATATTAGTGATAAATTGGCAGCTCTGTCCAGGTTGAACTAGAGTTGGGTGTTTTTTTTAATAGATAATTGTTTTATAAAAGAAGAAAAAAAATACTGGAAGTAGGATTTGGAAAGCAGCTTCCATCAGAAAATGGAAAATTGTGAAAATGGCCAGACTTGAATATTTTTTGTAGTGTTTTATTTCAGAAAAGCTGAAAATTTCAGGTCTGACCTGAATTGACCTGATTTTAATACCAGCAAAGAGTAAGCACAAAAGGACTAAGATGTCCCAGATGTAGCAAAACAGATTCCAGTGTGAATTGAATGATCTAATTTTTAAAAAAAATTATTATTATTTTCAGTTAACTGAAAATGGTGGGGAAAAAAAATCTGTCATTTAACATGCACTGAGCTCTTTAATTTTTTTTTTTTTTTTGCTTTAAAAATGAAATTTAAAAAATCATGTTCCACAATAACAAGGATCATATCCAGGAATTGGCTGGAAAAGTTGTGATGGTTTTGTTTGTTTGTTTGGGTTTTTTGTCTTGTGTTTGTTTTTATTTATTTATTTTTGAAAGTAATTCAGCTTTCTATTTTCCTGCTGGATATAAGCAGCAGTGAATCTTCAGAGTCTGGATCTGGCCCTTGCCCCAGGCGAGTAAAAGATGCTCATTCTCCTTTTCAAAGGCAGATATTTGTTTTCTCAAAGGAAAATCTCCTAAAAATCAAAACAGAGATAAAGAGCCTATCCCTGATTAAAGGAAAGTAATTTTTAAAGCTTTTCCTCAAAAAGAGAATAAACCAGGTTGCTCCAACCTGGCCTTGGACACCGCCAGGGATGGGGCATCCACAGCTTCTCTGGGTAGCACTTGACAGGAGCAGAATTTGACTCTAAATCAAAATAAAATGTTAATTTTGAGCACTGTCCTTTCAGCGCATCTGCATTACCTCCTGAAAAATCAACAGTGAAAAGCAGCAGCCCTTCAGACACCTGGCTGGCAGCATAAGAATTTTCCCTCTTTAAAAGAAAGCTCCAAGTCCCACTCGCCAGCAGTTAATATTTCAGGCTGCGGGACAATCGCTGGCCAGCAGAAGCAAAACTTAAAAATATTTTTATCTTAAATATTTTTCTTAATAATAGCTTCAAAGGCAGAGAAATGGCTGGTTGGACTGCAGCTGACTGCTGCGTGCTGTGGCCTGGCAGAGCCGGGCTGGGGGAAGAGAAAACCTTGGATTTTTGGTGTTACTGGCCAGGCTGGAATGTGGATTGTTCTGCCCTGGTGTACGACCCAACAAAAGTATTTCTAGAAGGAGTAACACGGGAGGAGGAGATGTTGTAGGTCTGTGTGTGGAGATCCCACCAGGAATTACACGGTTTTATGGATTTTTATACGGAACCCTTCTGGATTTACCTATCAGGTTGCAATGAAAATGTTCATAGTGGAGAGTAAAGCCGTGGGTGAAAAGGTGGTGGAATGGAGTGGGAAAATTCACTTAATTTCATTATTCTGACCAATAATCTCCTTGCCATGAGTGAGGGGATCAGGATGCTCAGTGTGGAATCCCTGAGGAAGCTGGGGATACTCATGGGGTAGGTCTGTAGTAAGGCTGAGAGTTTTTTCCCCATCTCTTCCCTGAATGAGAATAAGACTTTCCCCTTCTATTCCTGCAGCAGTTGTGCTCTCTGTGGCTCAGGGAACGGGACTGGGAGAGAGGAAAATTCCTGTCTGAGCCACAGGGATGCTGAGGCTGTCCTGGGGAGCCCCGATTTTGCAGTTATCCCCAAACCTGCCTGGGTTGGGTGACACACACGGGCACAGCTCATCCAAAGAGCTGCCCCATCCCTGGAAGTCTCCAAGGCCAGGTTGGATGGAGCTTGGAGCAACCTGGGAGAGTGGGAAATGTCCCTGCCCATGGCAGGGGCTGGGATGAGGATCCCCGCCCAACCCAAACCATTCTGTGACTCCAGACAGGCACAAATTTCAAGCAGAACTCCGCTTTTGAACATTAAAGCTCCTCTTGCATCCAACCCGAGCTCTCAAATGAAAGGGAGTCGCTTGTGTGGTGCGTGAGGCCACAGGAACCTCTGCCAGGGCTGCAGGACCCGTGGTTTGCACCTCCGCTGGTTCTTGTTCCTGCTTTGATGTCTAAATTCACAAAAGTTGTAAATGGGACAAAATGGCTTCGGGGTGGAAGAGCCTAAATTGGCCCAAGGTGGTACTCGGTGCTGGGACGAGGGCGCACATGGGATCCCTTAGAGCCCCCGGGGAGTGCTGCAGAGGGGCTGCAACATTAAACAGCAATATCACCTTGCCTCCTGTTTTGCTGAAATGAATTAACTGGCAGGAAATCATGGATTTCCGAGCCCGGCTTTCCTTACGACATTCCTCGCTGCAAAAGGAGAATTAAACCGGTGAAAGTGAGTAACAAGAAACAGGTTCTAGAATTATTCTGTGTGGTAAGAGTGAAGCAGCACCGGCGTGGGTAGCAGCAGTTCTTTTAGGAAAGGGGTTTGGAGAAGGGGAAGTGGCTGAGGGAATGGAGGGTGCAGAGAATTGATCAGGAGATGTTGGGTTGCAGTGGAGGCATAAAATCTGTTAGAGGGGGGAATATACCACAAACACCCCAAAAACTGGGGCTGTGTGACCACAGTCCTGGGTTACTGGAAGTCATTCTAGAAGGTTCTCTTTTTGAAAATTAATTTTCTTAAATCTGTGATGGGTTCTTTATCTCTGCTTTGATTTTTAAGAGATTTTTCTTGGAGAAAACATATTTGGCTTTGAGGAGAGAATGACCATCTCACAGCACTTGGCTGTGTGTGTTTGCAGAACTGGGGGGGAAAGAATCCACTGAGCACTACTGAAAATTTGCCCTTAAATCGCTTATTAGGTCATGAATGGAAAAAACCCAACAAAACAGCAGTAAGTAGTTTCGAAGGAGATTTTTGGAATTCTCACCATGGTTTTATCATCTTCCCAACGCTGAATGGTCTCACTGTTGGAGCTGCTGTGGTGGGAGTTGGGCACTGATGGGACAGGGCAAGGCTGCAGGAATGTGCTTGCCTTGCCATGGATTGTCCAGTACAGCAGGAACATTCAAACCATTGCAAAGATTCATTCTTTGCCCCGTTCTTCCAGAGCTCGTGTGAGCTCCCCTTCGTCGTGCGTTCGTACGGGACAACATTCCTCCAGATTCCCCTTTTCAGCTGTTTCTGATGACTTCTGAATTTACAGCTCACAGTTATATCCATGTATTGTCCTGGATTGCTGCAGCACTGTCCTGAAAAACACAAAGGCTGTGCCACTGGGAAAAATGTTCAGTTTTCTAAGGATTGTAGTGCTTGGGTTTGGGATGTTTCTTCTCTAAACGTTGTGCACTGTTCAAAGACTTGAAATTAGAAGCCAATGAGGGCTCTGTGCCATGTTCACTTGCAGCTTCTTTCCAGGTGCTCCCAGGCACGAGTGCCCAGAGCTCTGGGCTCTGGAAGCCAACAGTTCTTAGGGATCAATATTTTGGAGGTAGGATGGGAGGATCCATGCAGTTCCCTATGAAATGTGGTTGGTCTCAGGATGAGGGGAAATGGCCTCAGGCTGTGCCAGGGGAGGCTCAGGGTGGACATCAGCAGGAATTTCCCCATGGAAAGGGTGCTCAGGCCTTGGCAGGGGCTGCCCAGGGAGGTTTGGAGTGCCCATCCCTGGAGGTGTCCAGGGAAGGGCTGGAGGTGGCACTCAGAGCTCTTGGCTGGGGACAAGGTGGGGATTGGGCACAGCTTGGACTCGATGGGCTGGGAGGGCTTTTCCAACCTCAGCAATTCTGTGGTACTTGAAATTTTCAGGGAGAGAGAGGAGAGGCCTTGGGGAATAAGCTTTGATCCAACCGTGCTTCCAAGAACTTCCCAAATGGTCCCTGGCAAAGCGCTGCTGATTTAACATTGAATTCCTGCAGTCTCTCCTGCTCGGAAGTTGCAGGAGGAATGTCAGGACCAGCAATAGATGCCCTCACCTTGCAGACCACAGCTGCCTTTACCTTCTACTCCACCATCCCTCCCTCATTTCTCTCCCCTCTCCTTTTTTCCCTGCCTCAGCAGCTTAGCGCGAGACCGCGAGACAAAAATAAAAAAAAAAACCACCAAACCCCACAACACAACAAAAAATTCCTTTCTTCCCCAGCCCTGTGGCTGTGCTCTCCTTGCCTGTGCTCGTGTCCCAGAGCCGTGCTCGGGTCAGCAGCGAGCTCACGCTTTTGTCAGCGTGATTAATAGCGCTGTGGATTGTCGTTAATTCACTGGCTAATGACTGCAACTCTGGCCGCTCCCGGAGTAATCGGGTGATGTATGTGGGGAGCGCGCACCTCATGGCAGAGGTGAAAATCATTTCGACAAGTCAAATATTGTCACAGGGAACAAATGGCTCTCCCTGTTAATAAAAATTAATGAATTTTTTTTACCGCCGGCCTGCTAAATGAAGCCGTGGAGTGAAGGGAGTGGAGTGGAGGGGACAAGCTCGGCGGAATTAGAGCGCTTTATTCGGTGGTTAAAAGTATAAACATCTTTATTACGGCGGTGATGGGACGTGGCGAGGGGTGGTGGGGCTTTTGTTTGTGCTCCAGAGGGGTTGGCTCGGATGCACCGAGGCTTTCTGAAAGTTTGGGTCTGTGTTTGCGTCGGGACGGAGAGGAGACAGCAAACAAAGAGGTTTAGTCTGGTGGAGAAGAGATGAATATTTAATATTAGGAGGTGGTGGATCTCTGCCTTCGTTCTCTCAAGGAGCGCCCTGGCTGCTCTTGGGCACAGAACTTTGGCAAAGCCACCTCTGAGCTTGCCCAGTGCTGGCTGGTTCTGCCTTTCCATCAATTCCCTGCCCAGCCCAGCCTCCAGTTCCACCAGGATTCAGATAATTGTCGACACCAAACCCAGTCAGGATTTGTCCTGTGGGAGAGGTTGGGCCGGTGCCTGGTGGGTTTCGAGACGAGGTGGGAGAATGGGTGGGAGAGGCAGAACTGGCATGGCAGAGGCAGCATCCCTGAAGAAGAATTTTGGGATTCTCCACCCCAAACTGGTACTCTGTTACCTGTTAGCTAGTGAGCTCTGGCTCACAGGTGATCACAGAAGAGTTTGGGTTGGTTTCGTGAGGATTTTTGGCTCTGGCTGCGCTGATGAGAAGCTCCGAGTCCTGTTAGTGAGGTGATTTTTGAGCTCTGGCTCACAGAAGAATTTGGGTTGGTTTTGTGAGGACTTTTGGCTCTGGCTGTGCCCCTGAGAAGCGCTGGGTCCTGTCAGTGAGCTGATTTTTGAGGTGCAATCCCTGGAGCAGGTGACTCGCTCACAGGATTGGGGTGCAGCCCACCAGCACCTCCAAATTCCAGGGAGAATGGTGGGAACACTGCTCGAGGCCTTTGGGGCTGGGTTTTGGGATCACTGCAGATGGATGCACTCCTTCCAGGGAGCTTGGATCAACTCCTGGCTTGCCTTAGCTGTAATTTTTATACTCTTGCCAGGCTGACAGATGAAAATTCTGGTGTTGAGCAGAAAACAAGAGTTAAACAACCCTGCTGCGAGGCCTTGCTTGCTTTATCAAATTCGTGAGGGAAATCTTCAAGCAATTTCACCAGTTAAAGTCAGGTAGATGAAGAAAAATAACACTTGACCTGCAAGGGACCTTTAAGGTTTTGTGAGTTTCCATGTATTTGGCTGTGGAGGGAGCAGGAAAACAGAGGGATTAGAGAAGGGAAACACGGGGAAGCTTTGGGCAAACAAACAAACAAAAGCCCTCAGTGCTCTCCTGGGAGGAATGTTGGAGTGCCCGGGTTCCTGCTGCTGCCAGGGCACACAGAGATCCTGCAGCTTCATTTTTGGGAAGGGCTCCCTGGAATGCTGGAGTTCTGCAGAGCTGCTCTGACAGAAGCTCTCTTGGTGAACACGAGGAGAAATATCAGTGCTACTTAAAAATGCCTCATTTTTCATGACTCGGTGTAGGTGCTGTCTTGGGAGATAAAGACTTTGATACTTTTGGGTTGTGTTTCCTTTAATGAACTGATTTTCCTGTCTGCGTTTAATTTGAATGTAAATATATGTGCTGATGATCCATAAAGCAGGATGTCATTTTGGTGATTTTAATCCACTTCGTGTGTGCATAATTTTATGGGTGGCAAAGTTTAGAAATGTGTTTAAATCTCTGAACAACAGTGAAAACTTCCTGCAGAAAGGATTATTAATTGTCAGCTAATTGGGAGGGTGATGATCTCTGACTAAACACTGAGGCAAGGTGTTGATTTGTATTAATTGTTGAAGATCCCATTAGGGTGTTAACTCCTGTTTCCTGTGCAGAAATGCAACAGTATTTTGGATATTGATGTATTTTTTTCCTTTGAGGTGAAGTGTTCTTCCCCGATGCTCTCAGCTCTGTGTGGCAGTGATGGCAAATGAGGACTGGATTCCCAACAGGGCCAGTTCAGAGATGCCTAAAAAAATACTGGATTTCCTTATTTATAATTATTCACTGTATTAGAGGCTGTGGGCATTGTATAAATGCAGGTCAACAGCAGATCCTGCTGCAGCTTCTGCTTTCGAGGGATATTTTATGAGTGTACTTGAACACTTGGCATATATTTCATAGGAAAATCCACCCTATTTGTCAATGAGACAGACTAAATTAAAACTTGATTAGGCAATCCCAAATCTGGGTTAAGCGTTACTGTGTTTAAAACCAAATTCTTTGTGGGAGATAAGAAATGAAGAGCCTGTTATTTTTCTTTGGAAAAGGCACTGAAAACTCTAAATTTCAACTTGGTGGACTTTCACGTAAGTCACTGGTGTGTTCAAATTCATAATAAATGAACACCTGGATGAAAATACCTTTTCAGAGATGGCCAAAATAATAAATAACACGAGCCAGAGCTGCTCCTCCTGCCTTGCCTTCAATCCCTCTGTGCCAGAGCAGCTTGAGCAGCCCCGGTGCATCTCTTTAACCTGGCCATGTGACTGCTCCAAATCCAGGAGCTGAAGAGTTAAGGCACAAATAAAACCTCAAGTTCAGACTGTCAGCTTAGATAGTGCTTAGCAAGGGTCGGGGAAAAAAAGCCAGTTGTGATTTAGAAGAAAAACAGTGAGATTTGACCAATTCCATGGAATACCTTTCTTAGCCCCGGGGCGAGTGGAAGTGGTATATTAACCAAGGAATAGAGCAGAGGAGGAAAAAGGCCAAATCACATTTCTTTGAAACAAAGAGGCTTTTTACCAGGAACAAGCCTTGATAAAAATTACAGTGGCATCGCAAGTCATTTCAGCCGCTCTGCCTCGGGCCATATTAGAGCAGTGAGGAAATAGGGGATGCAGCAGCCCTGAAATACAAATACAGTAGTCCCAGGAGTGTTTTTAGTATAAATAATCCTTTTTGGAATAATGCAGTGGCTTTAAATAGGGCCAGGTGGTGGGTGCAACACCCAGGATGGTTTTGGAAGGTGGAGAGGGGAGCGGGGTAGAGAAGCTTTGCCTGGATGTGGGGAGTGCCCTGGGACAGCCCCAAATCCTTGTTCTTCCACAGCTTCCCAGCTTCTGACTGAACCAGAATCTGAAGGAATCAGCTTAAAATTAACGTGACTGGATCTGTCAGGCTAAGCCAGGAGGATATTGTGGTGTGGCTATGAACTGAGTGGGCCTTAAAACAACTGTGGAGTTCTCTGGAATTGGGCAAACTTCCTTAGGAGAGGATGGGATTCTCCAGGAATCCCACCTGTACCAGTGTTTGTTCCCACGGGGTTGGGGAAGGATTTTATGGAGTGCCACATCCCACTGCCGTTTGTTGAACCTCCCGTCTCTCCTGTCCTACACTCTGCAGACAAACCCTGGGAGCACTTTCTCCCTCAGAAGTGACCTGTCAGTATCCTGCAGTGGGGAAAAGCAGGAGGATTAAACACACGCTCAGTTCTTTGTCGGGTTCTTGTTCTTAGAGAGAAAAGAGCACTTGAGTGGCCAGGAGAAAAGTGCCCCAACCAGCAACTCTGTGGAGGTGCTCCCAATGCAAACATTTATTGAAACTGGGACAGGGGTAGGAGAAATGCAGACATCGACAGAGAACAGCATTAAAACCCCCAGTTGTTTCTTACTTGTCATCACTTGCCCTGTTAAAATTCCATTTTTTCATGGTAATTAAACATTTCTGCAATCACCAGGACACTGGTAGCCAGAGGAAAGGTGTTTTGCCCAGGAAAGGGGTTCAATTCTGGTCCCAAAATATCAGGAACCCGATTCCTCAGCCCAGTGGTGGGGAATACTTGGCAGACCACTGAATTTTCCTTATTGACACGTTCAAAATGTGACGGGGGAAATGCGAGTTGGCTGGATGGGCACAGCTGGGTGGGTGCAGAGATGTGTCCCAGCCACCAAGTTCAGATGCACATTTGAGGTCCAGTTGCTGCCACAGTTCCTGGTTGTCACAACGTTTGTCCCTTCCCAAAGCTGCACCCTCAGTTTCTGGGCCATTCCTGGGAGGAAAAAGCAGCTGGTAATTCCTGCTTGGAGTGGTTGTGGAGGAAGGGCTGATGATGTGGTCAATGAGATGCCCAGGACACTGAGAAAACACAAATATTTTGTGGCTTGGTGGGCTCCAGGCAGGGTGGGATGTGTGGGAGCATAAAAGGAAACCCAAAATGACTCCAAAAGGAGTCAGGGGCTGGCTGTAAAACCCCACAGCATTCCATGGGCTTTGGGAGTGAACCCATAAGGAGTGGGAAAGCCCTTTCCAGGTGATTTTTGAGCACAGTCCTCTGTTCCCAGCCCACGTTTAGCCCGAGGAGATTTGTCCTTGTGGGTCTCACCTCTCTGGGAGGAAACCAAAAGATCAAAGCTGCGGAGTGTTTGAGAGCCCTTTGTGTGTCCCGTGTGGGGCAGAGCTCGGGCAGCCCCTTCTGTTCACCCAGATCTTCACTTCCAGCTCTGGGAGAAACATTCCTGGCTCCAACTGAACTTGGAGGCTGCTGCAAAAATGTGTCTTTGAGTGAAAAACTCATTTGTTTGTCCAAAGCTCGAGGAGGACTCGGCTCAGAGACCCAGTGGGGTCTGTGCTAAAAGGTCTTGAGCTGGAGTGGTTGGATTTGGTTTCACTGATATCGTGAGCTGGAGCATTTGGGAAGCTCTTTGGCAACAGCCCTGTGTGTTCTACTTGTGCTGTTTGTAATTAAAGAGTGAGTGAAATAATGATAAAGACTTCCAAAGACTGAATTAAAAAAATTGGGCTGATCCTTTAGAAAAGATGGAAAAAGTTTTACAGATTTTTTTGGGGGGGCTTTAGAATGGAGTGGTAGCAGCGGAAAAGAGCTTGAAATACAAACCTAGAAATCTGGTAAATGTGGACAGACCTGAATTTAAAAAATATCTATGTGGTGTTCTTAGTGCTGAGGAAAATACAGCTTGCAGAGCACAGCCCTACTTGGGATGGCAAAAATAGGATACAGGATATTTTCCCCGCTGTTTTTGCAGAGCTGTTTCTTCCCTGACATAAAACCAGCGAGCTCCCATAGAATAATTTTTTTTTTTCGGCCGGGGCAAGGCAAATCCAACTTATCTTGTGGCATTAAAATGTGCGCCTGTGAAAACAGAGCCCTGCTCTTGACACCCACCTCACGGCTCCGTCCTCAGTCCCGCATTGATTCACTGCTCCCCTTTCTCCCCCACTCCAGGGCACCATCCCCATCCCGCTCTGCCCTCCCTCCTCTCCTCCCGCAATGTTTGCGAGCCTCCCGTCAGGAACTGGAAATTGTTATCGATTAATATTAATATTTGGCGTGTTTGCGCCAACGCCTCTCCCCGCTGCTATTAATCTGCCGTGTTAATAATGCCAGGGCTCCTGTTGGGGACCCTGGGGAAGCCACAGTGAGCGGAATGACAATGAGACGGTGACAACAGCCCCAAAGCCTCCGCTTGGCACAGATGTGAATTCCAATCGTGAGGGCTCCTTTCGGAGGCTCACAAACGCTTTATTCTCGCTCCATGGCTTGACATCCAGCACCGAGAGAAATATCCAGCACGGGCTGTTAGTTTTTGGAGAGCCGGCCCGAGCGCGTTTCTTTATTTATTCTAACTAGGTAGCATTTCTCCCAGCAGAGAATTTTTGCTCTCGCTGCCGTTTCCCAAGTTCCACTTTGCTGCGTTTTCAGCAGGCTTGGAGCGTTTCTATAGATTTTTAAAGGGGAGGGGTTTTGGAGCAAAAATAAGCAAACCACCGCGATTTTTCTGCACCAAGTGGAGCTTTTCTCCGGGCTTTCCTCTCTTCCTTCCCCCAATTTTTTTTTTTTTT
>VZRO01002604.1:121294-199023 GCA_013397915.1 Daphoenositta chrysoptera
TTTTTTTTTTCTGTTCTGTTATTTCTATAGATTCTCCCCAAATGTTTGTTACCACTCTGGTAATACACTGTACATTTCTTGTGACGCTTCACTGGAGCTTTTATCTGGTAAATAGTTCAGAGACACAAATCCCAAAGGCTGATATTTTTTCCAATGCCTTTAATAATAAGATAGCAGAGCTTGGGGTTTTTTTTTTTGTTTTTTTTTTGTTTGTTTGTTTGGGTTTTTTGGGGTTTTTTGGGTTTTTTTGGTTTTTTGTTTTTGTTTTTTTGCTTAAAAGAACCAACTTTATGGATCAAATGAATATTTGGACATAGCAGAATTTGTAGAAATGTCAGCTTGAATTCAAATATAAAACCAAATTGTGGATTCGGGGAGATCAGGTGAAGCAAAGTTATGGACAACAAACAACAACAACATTCTCTGAAGAGTTTGATTCTGAAAGGATCTTATGTGGAAATATTTTTGATGCCTGGTTGAACCAGACTTTTACTGGAAATATAATACTGGCATTTAGAGCAGAGTAATTTGGACACTTTCCCTGCTGGTTTTACTAGAGGAAAATGCGTATTAAGGAACACACTGAAATACTGTTTCGAGCTTTATTCTTCATTTCTGCCAGCAGAAATCCCTTAATAAAAGAAAACACTTAATTTTTTTTCTGCTTAAAACCAAAGGCACTTGAAGTCCTTAATACCTGTTCTTCTCACAGCCAAGTTTTGCAGCAACTGCTTCTAGAATGTTTATTGAAAAATGCACCCGATTAACTCTGCTCAGTCCTCATCTGCTCTCGCTGCTCCTTTCAGATCTGCTTTCTGTTTCTTTTTAATAAAAGGACTTGAAGCTGCTTCGAGAGGTGCAGTTACAGCTGAGACAAAGCAGGGCACAAATGTGAAACTTGAAAAATGAATATACAAAGTAAACACGGGAAAGGGGCTGCGTTTGTGTTTCATTTTTATCGGAGTCCTTCCTTTTTGCTCGTCCTGCCTCCTCCTCCTGCCTCGTCCCTCACTGTCTCTGCAGTTCTGAGTATTCTTCAGCAGTAATTTGGTTTTTCAGTGTGTTCTGCAGCAGTTCTGCATCAGCCAGACCCAGGGAAGTTCCGTGTATTTTGTTCTCCAGTCCAGTTGCAAAGATTTGGGTGGCAGAGCCGGACTCAGCAGCACCTGGGGCAGGTTCCTGTGCTGGGAATGCTCAGAGCTTGTTCCTGTCTGGAATCTCACACAGGGATGTGCTAAAACTTGTGGCTGCTCCAGATTTCATTTCAGTGGCAGCTCTAAATAAAAATTTCCCCGGGTAGCCTGGCAAATGTGGGTGTCTGGGGCTGTCTCTGGGGTACAGGGAGCTCGCCCAGCAGAGTTTGGAGCAGCTGGGTCCCTCAGGGATGGGTTCCTGACCACTCCAGAATTTTGTTTACACCATCAGCATCTTCCTGCTTCTCGAGCATTCCCAAAATTCTGTGCTTTGTAGAGTGGAAGTGAAATATAATCAGTGTTTTAAGGGAAACAAGCTGGGAGTGGAGTTTGGATATCTGCTGGAGCTGGGCTGGGTGGGTTTGTTGTGGGATCAGCTCAGATCTGACTGAGTATCCAACGATTTGAGGTTGGCAGGGTCTGAATTTTCCATGCACACCTATTTAGTGGAATTTAACTTGTCAGCTGGACAAAGCCAGTGACCTGGGACTCGTCCTGTCACAATTCCAGCTTGAACAGGGAATAGGGAAGACCAGATCTCACCCACCGCCATTTTGGTTGTCCCTAATTCCTTTTACTCCTAGCATTTTGGGTGTTTTCAGGTGTCGGGGAGATGTGAAAAGCTCTGAATGTGATCTAAGGAAGAAACAGGATTACTCCACTGAGAAATAATCCGAGGTGCTTGGTGTGTCGGTGTCATGTGGCATTTAAAGGCCCAAGATTCAGGAGGAATCCAAAGGGAAGAATTCCAAGCTGGGTATCTCTAGATATGTTCAGAAAAGTTGGCAAAACCACAGCAAGTTGTAGCAAAAGTGCCCAATACAGTGAAAAAATAAATAAAGGTTTGTGTGAGCAGCACCATTTCTCAAAGGCAAAACCAGCCCCTGTGACATTCCCTCGGCACCGTGGGGACAAAACCACTTCCCACTCGTGGCCACTTCCCTGCCTGGGTATTTATTGCCCAAGCCTTTATTCAACTGCTAAATTTGTGAAAACTAAGGGGTTTTGCGAGTGAAAAAAAGACATTTCCCAGTGGTCATTTAAAGCTGAATTTCCTCTGGCTCTGGCAGCAGTCAGAGGTGATGGGAAAAGCTGTCAGAGCATCCTCTGTGGTCTGGGGACCCTGCAGAGCCCCGGGCCCAGGGGGATCCTCATGGACAGGCTCTGGTTTGGGTGCTGGATGTGTTGATTTCAGACCAGTATCCACCAGCAGATGCTGTAGATCCCAGTTCAGTTTGGATGGAGGTGGAGGAGAAGGGTTCTCTCAACGAGTGGAAGGAAAAAATTGGGTGGTGGGCTCGAGAATCTTATACAATTTATTGTTTGTTGTCCTTTCCTTACAGCGATTCTCATTAATACTGTCCATAAATGGGGGAAAAGCCATTTTTAGATGGCTGTGAAGCATTTAATGCTTCAGCCCCGTCCTTAATGGAAGAGGAATAATTCCTCTCATGACATTTCATCACTAATTTGCATCTTTGCTGGCAGAAGTGTTTCACACAAGCTTCCAGAGAGGGTCTGGCACAATCCAACCCACAAAGGCACATTTCCCGTGTCACAGCAGGCTAAAGGAGAGTGGCTGGTGTTTGTAGCACCCAGAAATGAAATTCCCCGGGCAGTGCAGGCATTTCCCTGTCTGGAAGTTCAGGTTTGCTCCCAGCAGGGAGGAAAGCCTGGGAAGGAAGGTCTGGATCCACGAGGAGGGCAAAAGTTTTGGGAGAATTCCATTTCTCATTCCACGTGGGATTTAGAGGGACTGAGACCGCTCAGGAATGCCAGGGCTGGATGCAGAGCTGACTTTTCCCAACAGTTCCCACCACCTTCAGGGAAAGCTGGGATTTGGGGCCGCTCCTGCCGGGCAGATGCAGCAGAGCAGGGCCCGGATTTGGGATTTGGGATTTCCTATTGTATTTCAGCTGCGGCCATCAGGTGGCAATCTGACCACTGGGATCGTGCCGTGCTGGAGGCACTTTGGGGTGGGTGCTCCTGGGGCTTCCCGAGGTCCTTCGGGGTTTAGGGTGGCGTCTGCCAAGCTCTGGGCTGTGCCTGCTGCCAGCTCCTGCCCTGTGCGGGGCACTCAGGGATGGGCAGCCAGGCTCCTGTGGAATTCCCAGCGGGTTGAAGCAGGATGGAGGGCAGGTATTCCCTAGAACTCACCTGGATTGAGGTGAGATGAGCAGCACAACACCCCGAGGGGATGAACCCTGTCAGCACATCCTTGATGGGAATATTTCCTTCTCGGTGGGGCAGGGCTGTGTTTTGAGCTTTGTTCCAGCTCCCCTGGCCTACGGAGGGGTCAGAAAATACCTTTATTTTTGGTCTGAGTCCACAGCAAATGGAGACAGAACCGTGTCACCCCAGGGTTAGAAATGTGGGTGGTTTTGTTTGCTGGGGGTGTGAAATAAAGAATCGTGGAATTACAGATTGGTTTGGGTTGGAGTGACCTTAAAAATTATCCAGTTCCAACCCCGCTGCCATGAGCAGCTCCCACCAGACCAGGTTGCTCAACAGCCCTCAAGATATTGCTCAAAGTGCTCAAATATTCCCTGCCTTCGCTCTCACCAGGCACTTTATCAGGAATTGTTTGGTTTGGTTGTTCTGTTCTCTCCCCTGGGGAACGTTCCTCAAGGAAAATCAGGCATCCGTGGAGCTCTGAAGGTGGTGGTGATGTCCCTCTTTGGGCTGGAGAAGGTGTTGAGGTCACCCCCCTGCTCCTCCTGTAGGGCCAGGAAAATGGAAACAAATCCCAGGGAAGTCCTGGCCTAATGGATATTTTCCTGATAATTATTTATATTATTATATTATTATTATATATTATAATAACCACATAACAAGCAGTTCTAGACAGCACTGAGGTTTTAATACTCGTGTGTGATTCTAAACTCACAGCTAGGAACGAGCTGCAAAGTTTGGATAATGATGTAAAAACTCCTTCCAAGACCCAGTTAATCCCTAAGGAAAAAGCACCTGTTGGTCTGTGCCTGCGTGGTTCCATGCTTAGCTACAAAGTCAAAAGTCTCTGAATATTTGTATTTTCTACTCTGCTGCTCCAATATTTCCCTCAGGCCTGAGGTTGTGAGGCAAAATGTGAGTTCAGTGGGTGCCTGTCATTCTTCTCCTTGCTTAGAAAATAAAAATACCTGGGTTTCACACAAGGCTTGAATTATCCAGGCCAGGTCAGTGAAACTCAAGATTGTGCTGGTGATCAGGCACTGCCTGCCCAGTGGAAATTAATTCTTGGGATGTTCTGCAAATGTTCCCAGTGAAGAAGTCAAAGAAGATCTCTGCAATCTGTGAGTGTAGAAAATGCTCAGTCATTTCAGATAATTGGGTATTTCCACAGCAGAATCAGACATCTAACAACAACAATAATAATAATTAAAACAGGAATAACGACAATCATGATAATAAAAACAATAATTAATATATTAAAAACCAAATGTAACAAACCCACCCCAAACCCAACGCATTATTTCGCTACCACCATTTCCTTTAACATCAGCCTCGCTTTCCCTTTTCATTACAGCTGCTAAATAGATTATTCATGAGCTCCCTCACCACCACTAAACCATCCCTCTCATTGTTGCCAGCCCCTCATTGGTGTCACACAGATTTTCAGCATCTGCCCATATCTGATTATCTGTGGAAACAACCTTTCAATGAGCCTTTTTATCGAGTCATTTCGCTGGGGAGCTTTGAGGGACTAATTTTAGTTTCATGACAATAACAATAAGGTCAAGTTGTATTTCTGTGCTGCTTTTCACCCAGGCAGACATTCCAGAGGGGCAGATGTAGGACAGCAGGGTTGTCACCACCGAGTGGCCACGTCCAGCTGGTTTGGGATGGAGTTTGGGATTGCTCCTGGAAAACAAAATGTTCTCTGCTTTTCTTTAATGTATTTTTTTAACTTAACCAGTTGTGGAATGTTTGGAGCGAAGCTGAGAGGAGCCCCGAGGGTGAGAAGCGCTTCAGTGGGGGCAATCTAGAAGATTCTGTGGAATAATCAAAACTGAACCCCAGCTGTTGGATTTGCCCCAAATCCCTGGAATAAACACGACCTGTGGAGAAGATCAGCTCCCTCACCTGTGGGTTTTAGCTGGGGGGGCTCAGCCTGGAGAAAAGGAGGCTCAGGGGGACTTTTTTCCTCCACAACTCCCTGACAGGAGGGGACAGCCCCAGGTCGGGCTCTGCTCCCAGGGGACAGGGACAGGAGGAGAGGGAACGGCCTCAGGCTGGGCCAGGGTGGGATTTTTGAAGAATTTCTCCATGGAAAGGGTGCTCAGGCCTTGGCAGAGGCTGCCCAGAGAGGTTTGGAGTCCCCATCCCTGGAGGTGTCCAAGGAAGGGCTGGAGGTGACACTCAGGGCTCTGGGCTGGGGACAAGGTGGGGATCAGTCAAAGGTTGGACTTGATAACCCTGGAGGTCTTTTCCAGCCTCAGTGATTCTGGATTCTGTGAAACCGACCTGGCAGGGCACAAAAACGGGACAGGTTTGGGCACAACTCAGATTTTCCCTGGCAGTTCTGGCTGTCAAGGAAAGCTGGGTACAATTTACTGATCTGAGGACCCAACGTTCCCACATCTGCCTGGCTGGGGTTGTGTTCCCACAGAGGCCACCTGGAATCTCTGGTGCCAGACCTATCATGACCTGAAAATGTTTCTCTGTTATTTTGTGCCTGTTGCCAGTCATTTGACAACTGAAAAGACAGATTTACCTCTGTTTGATGATTCCTCTTGAAATGTGAGGTCAGTCAGATGTGGGATCAGCTTAAAAGTAAATTAAAATTTATTCAGAACCGCCCTGATTGTCCCACAGAAATTAAATTCTCACTGTACAGTAGCTAGGTATCTTTCTACTTTACTCGTATCCTCTGGAAATTTTCTCACGTCGTGCTCCAATAAACCCAGTTTTGCTCTTCAACTCAGTTGGAATTCCTGTTCCTTAAGTGCAAAAGAGGCTAATCATAGAGCAGAAAATAATTTGACTTGCTAATACTGGGCGAGAAAACATTTACTGCAACCACAAATATTTTCAGGATGATGGAGTATCTCATGTTCATGAAAGCTTGGTTCTGGTGACATGTTTGAGTAGGGAGGGCTGCACTTTCTAGCAGAGGAAACCCGTGTAAACTGCAGCAGGCAGCTCCCTGTTCTCCTCCAAAAGCTGGAGCAGAAAAATGTTGGCAGAGCAATCAAAATCCTCCTCTTTAGTCGAGTCTACCACCAGGTTTCTTAGGCATGAACTCAGGAAAATCTTTATTAGGCATTAAAAAAAAAAAAAAAAGAAATAGAGGGGGAGATGTGTCTTGCAGACAGAAGGTGCATTCTGAGGTTAGTGAGGGATGAATTATAAATACCTCGAGTCGAGCCCTGCTTTCCCAGCTATTCTTCCCTGCTGGTTCCTCGCTGGGAGCCAGTGCAAGCTGCAATTTTGGTGGGGTGCTGCTCCCCCTGGTGCCCTCGGGGGTCAGACCTCGGCTGTGCCCCGTGGCAGCGCCCACGAAGTGGCAGCCGTGGGGTTTGGTGTTGCAGTGGGAGCTGCTGAGCACCCAGTGCTGCCTCAGCTCACGGAGACAGGGCAAAGCTGCTCCCAAAAACACTCCAGCTACTTGTATTGGGTGGCAAACGTGTTTTGCTTTTCCCCCTTCATGTTTTGCTCCCCCACCATCACCCTTTTTTTTTTTCCTTTTTGGATGAGAAAGCTCTGTTTTCGTTACAGGAACGGCCTTGCTTAGAAATTGGAAAAATCCCCAAATTTTATTGCCCTCTGTGTGGTCAGGGTTTTCACTCGAGGAGAAGGGGGAATTGGCTTCAAACTGAAAGAGAGTAGGGTTAGAGATTAGCAAGGAATTGTTCCCTGTGAGGGTGGGGAAGCCCAGAAGCTGTGGCTGCCCCTGGATCCCTGGCAGTGCCCAAGGCCAGGCTGGACATTGGGGCTGGGAGCACCCTGGGACAGGGAAAGGTGTCCCTGCCCATGGCAGGGGTGGCACTGGATGGTTTTAAGGTCCCTCCAACCCAAACCATTCCAGGGCTCTGTGATTCCAGTGATGCTCCAGGGGTGCGTGGCTGGGGTGGCACTGGGAGCTGCTGTTGTGGGACTCAGAGCAGGAACCCCAAACACAAGGCACACTCTTCTTGCCAAACTTGGATTTTACCTTCATTTCTTGCTTTTTTTTTTTGAAATTTTTTCCCCTTTACAAAACCCACTGAGCCAGTTAAAGCAAGAAGTGCTTAAAGAGAACCTCAACCACTTCTTCTGTGTTTTCTTCCCTCTTTCCAAAATTAAAGTGCAAACAGAGGACCCCTGATCCCACAGAACACTCCAGGCTGCAGTGAGCCTCACCCACCCTCCTGCAGCACCCCACGAGTGTCAGTGTCCCCACCTCAGCTCCACCTGAGTTCCTCGAGGCAGGTTTTTACCCTTTGGAAGCGTGCGAGCTCGGCTTAGCGAAACTTTGTCCCACTTTTGGCAGAGATTAACCAATGTTCACGTGAGAATCTCAGTGTGTTTTGTTCTGCTGTTTCCCCTTTTAGGTGACAGCGAGATTGTAAATAATATGTACGAGACCGACCCCGATCTCCTTGCTGGAGAAAGCGCAGAGGAGGAAACTGAGGACAGTATAATGTCCCCCATCCCTGTGGGACCTCCGTCACCCTTCCCCACCAGTGAGGACTTCACTCCCAAGGAGGGCTCACCCTATGAAGCTCCCGTCTACATTCCTGATGACATTCCAATCCCACCAGATTTTGAACTCAGAGAATCTTCGATCCCAGGGGCAGGGCTAGGGATTTGGGCCAAAAAGAAGATTGAAGTTGGGGAAAGATTTGGACCCTATATGGCAGTACAGAGGAGCACATTAAAGGAAACAAACTTTGGATGGGAGGTAAGCGTGTGGAATGTGGGCTCCACATTCCTTTGTCTTCTCTGCCAAGTGTTTGTGGAGCTGGACTGAGGCCTGGTGGCCTGGGGACAGAGGTGGTGACTTTGCTGATGCCGCGTTTCCCTGCGTAACTTTCCGCCCCCATTACCTGCAGGATTTAAAATCAGCAGAAATCCCTTTTAAGTTCACTTCTTGGGCCACAAAAACTGCTCGAGCACCGTTTTGGAAGTCTGTTTTTGAATGATGTCGGGTCACTTCATCAAGTGCTTGTCATTTCCAAATTGTGTTCGGGAGTTGTCGCGTGGAGGGAATGGGATTAATCGCATCATGTTTGGTGGTTGGGGGTGTTACCTTTGACTCCCAGCCCGTGTCAGCAGTGCAGGCATTATTAACTGGGCAGGGAAAAATAGCATGTACCCATTAACGGCCCCGATGTTCTCGAGTTCTTGTGCTGCAGCAAAGATGGAGAAATGTGAAAGTCATTTTTCCCCAAGAGCTGCACAAAACCCGGCCTTCAGCAGGAAAAAGCTCTGTCCCACAGCTCCCATCTTCCTCCCTGCTTTTCTGGGCTTGTCCCAGAAATCTCCTTAGCCTCTTCTGCTCCTGTATTCTTGATTTGAGAATATCTGCATCCCTAATTATCCTGGAATATTCTGGGAGCAGTGAAGTGTAGCCTGGGATTCCTGCTCTGTGCTCACAGCCCTATCCCAGCCCATCCAGTGTCCATTACATAATTCCTTCTCTCTGGCCCCAGTGCCCATCCCAACATTCCATATCCTGCTGCCATGGGAGCTGCTGGCTCTTGTCCTGAGGAAGAGGAGCAGTGAGGGCAGAGACGTTTCCTGGCAGGATTTTGTTGTCGGATAAGCGAGGCCTGTCCCGCAAAATAAGTGGGAGCTGAATTTTCCCTCATTTTCCCTGGGTGAAGCAGTGACTTGCCCTATTTCCTCCACCAGCCACTGCTGGAGTTTACTGGTTCACAAAATCCTGCAGGATTTGGAGGGTGGGAGGCAGCTGAGGGCTGGAACTGGGAGGTTTTCCCTGGGAGAAGGCACCAGTGCAGTGACAGAACTCTGTTTTCTTAGAAACCCGGGCCAGAAAGGTTTAACAGAAGCATTAACAGTTTAAATTGTCTCTGATTATATTTGCACTCTTGATTGTGAAGTCAAAAATCAGTGAGCAGCCAGACCCAGTGAAGCCCAGAGAAGCAGGTCCAGATGTTTTTGTTTTGTTTACTTTCTCAATGTGTCCAAAGTGCAGGAAACAGCAAAAAACTCCTGTTTTAAGAACCAAACTCAATTGTGTTTTGTTGCTCTGCAGTAGGAAGTGTCTGAAGAGCTAAAATCAGAGTTTGGTTGAATGACTGAGTCAAGAGTTTCCTTTTCCTTCTATCCTAGTGCAGGGAAAAGAGGGGAATTCAGCTGGGTTTTGATTCCCTCTCTCCCTTACAACGACATTCCTCAGAAGTTCCTCTTGGTGTTGGCTTCTATTGTGAATATCCTGGCAGAATATTTATTGGTATTACTGTATGAGCATCAAAACATGGGGTTTTGCGGAAAAAAATCCCTTTTATTTTACAAGCAATGCATGGTCTGGCTCAGGGGTCTGTAGGTGTGAGGCAGCTCGAGATTCCTGAGGGAGGTATTTATCACTTCCCGGAGTCTCTGAAAATAAGGACCATTTTCCTCTAGGAAGATGCAATATTAATTATTTTTAATATGAATGTGAAAGATGAATCCTCTTTTTCTGACCCAATTATTGATAGGTGACATTTGTTGTTTCAATTTATATTTTTGCTTGTTGGTTTGTTCTCAGGCTGATTTTTAGGAATGAAGTGCAGTCCTCCTTGGCTGGCAGAAGTCAGATCCAAGTCGAGAAGTACAAATCTCTTTTTTCCTATGACCTTGGCAAAGCGTTGTCCTTGTGTTTCATAATTCTGATAAAAGTTGCTATTTACACTCCCGATTTTCAGAAAGGTTCCCCACATCCCTCCGAGTGCTCTGATAGGAGCTGTTATTTATCAATTCCCGTTGACTTTGTGATACTGTTTGTTTTTGTGGTGTAACTGAGCAAACTTTCCCTCTCCGGGGCACTTCTCCCCTTCCAGCGGCGTTCCTTTGTCCCCTGCTCTGGCAGGGACATTTCACACCTCAAAGGAAGGGCTTTGTCCTCCCTCAGGTGTCCCCAAACCATGGGAAATGAGTGAAAAAAAGGAAAGGGGAGGAGGTTTTTGTCACCCAGTAACTTGTTGGCTTTTGCTTCCCTGTGCTGTTTCTTGCAGTGGTGATAAGTTTATCAAACCTGGGATTTGCAGGGTCACGAGGAATGTTCCTCCTGCAGTTTAACATTGGTTTTTTGGTCAGAATTTCTCTGGAATTTGTTGTTTTGGCTTGTGGGTTGAATGCTGGTGTAAGACTTCCACACAACTCCTTGTTATGGCCAACTGGGACATCAATATGCCACTTGAATTTCCACTCCTATTAGGAATTTACTTAATGAATGATACCTGTTCTGCACACCCAGCCTCTCCTCTATTCATATTTCTCAGTTAATTTCCTGTAGTTTATAATCTCGATAATCCCACTTTTGTGCACACCTCGCTCCCCAAACTCTGAAAACCTGGTCTTTTTGTTTGTTTGCTTTTAGGAGTCATCAGCTCCTTCATCTGAACAGGGTTTCTGTCTTTGGCGCAAGAAGTTCTTGCCCTTCATCACAGGAAATTTACTGTCAGGCTTTGACTAAACTGGGAGTGTCACTGGAAGTGGAATTGGCTGCAAAGTGGCCATTCCTCAGCACCATCCCAGTTTTGCTAGAAAATGCTGGGTTTGTTATTGTAGAGGACGTGCTTCATAATTAATGCCTATTCCTTCTGATTTCTGCTTTAAAAAGTAAAATCAAACAACGTTTTGGGGGTTGGAAAATGTGCCATCGAGGGCTTGGATGTGAAAATGGATCTTCTACCCAAGGATTACCCCTGCAGAAAGAGCTTTCTCCTCTCAAACTCCAGTAAGGGCAGATTTGTGAAATTGAGAATGAAACAGAGCAGTGAATTGTACCTCAAAATCCTCAGGAAATTCCGTTTGTGTTTGGAGGCAGGGCCAGCCCTGTTTCCATCTGAGCTCCTCGCTCTGATGGAAAACCTCGAGCTCCAGGAGGTACAAAGGTTTTACTTGCTGAAACTTTCAGCTTTATTCATTAATAGCCCAAAACATCCCTGCGAATGCAGAATGCTGAGTTTTACCTGCCATACCTTGCAAAAAGAGGCGTAATTATCTTTATTACGGGTGCTTTTCCTTTCAGGCAGAGAGGAGGGCTGGGCTGGGATGGTTTGTACACGTGCCCTGCCTTATCTGCAGCACAGCTTCGTATCTGGCCTCCTGCTTTGCTTTGTGGGAGATGTTTTAAAAAATCTTCTTTGAGTTCAACCACACCTATCATTCAAGGGCTTTTTGGACAGGGGATGGCAGCGGGTGATTCACGCTCATCTCATAAAAATAAATCAGATGTGTCAATCCTGGCCCCCGGCTCCTCCCAGGGATGATTCAGTGGCTCCTGTGCAGGACCTGTCGGGTGCTTTCCCTCCTCCCCTGCTCTGCTGATCGTGTTATTCCCCCTTTTTTTGGTGTGCCCTAAAAGACACCACCCCACCGAAAAGCCCTGTGATGACTGAGGGGGATGTGGTTGCATTTCTCCTGATCCCATTCCCCCCTGCCCACGGACACAGAGCACAGCACCCCGAATAAATCACAATGTGGTTGTGCTTGATGGCCTCCAGGAGCCCAGGAAAATGAAAATAAAATAATTACATAATGATTTCGATCGCTTTGGGTAAATAACGGGATTTATCACGGCGCTGTTAATTTTCCTGATTGAGAGAAGAATGGGGATCTCGTCCTGGAGGGAAATTTAGCACCTGGATTGTGGGAGATTTGGAAGCAGTCGTGATTTTAGCTCAGTTTGCTTCACAGGGTAAATACCACTGATAAACGCAGTTTGCTTTAATCTATATTTTAATTTATATCTTAAGAGAGGTTATTTGCTGAAGCACAAAGACTTCTCTCAGCTGAAGTGTCAGAGCCAGGCTGCTGCTTTACATAGGGAAAATAAATAAATGCTTCCATTTCCTACTTGGGGGAAGAGAGAGGCTGTCCCGTGGGAGTCAAAAACTGGGGAAAAATGGGAGGCAGCAGCTGAGGATGCAGCAGAGTTATGGCTCCACATTTGGGCCAGGGAAAACTGCTGGTTTTAACTTTAAAGTGTCACTGATTCACAGCAGTCCCACCTCCCTATTCCTGAAAAATTTAAATTTTTAGCAGGGGGTCTTTTTTATTTTTTCTGTTCTTTATAAATACTCCGAAGTGCCGAGGGAAATTTACTTTATGTGGCTGACCTCAAATGCTGGGAGGAGAATTATATTGTGTTTCCTTGAGTCTTAAAAATATTCAAATACATCAAAAATTAAAATGTATTTTAAAAATTCTATTTAAAAAAATATTTAAAAAATATTAAAATAGGAAGGAGCAATAGGAAGAAGCACAGCCTGAACTGTGATGGTTTTGTTGTGTTTCCTGCATCAGATCACATAGAGGAATTCCTTCATTTCCCTTTAAAAGCTGATCCAGCCGAAGCAGCGAGTTCTTCTCTGTCCTGTCTAGCCAGAGATGCTGAAAGGAGTGTGAGTCCTTTAAATGAGCAAAGAAATCCCAAAAGCTCCTCTTGTCTTCGCTGATGGGCTCTCAGCTGGGCCCTGCGAGGATGTGATGACATTTCCTGCTCCTTTTCCTTCCCTGATTCATTCATTTTCCCCTCCTCTGCCTTTCCCTTTGCAGCTTCTCTCCCTCTGGGAAAAGGAGATCCCAAATTGCAGATTTCCAGCTGCTCCTGCAGGGAAGGTGCAGAGGAATTCTGTGTGTGCTCTCCCCGAGGTGCAGCTGACATTTCCCACACAGGTTCCTTCACCATTTCCCAGATCTGCCAGGCTGGAATCGCTCAGAAAATGAAAGAATCTGGGGGTTCATGAGGAAAGCAGAACATCAGAGCACCCCGGGACTGCTCCCAACAGTTGCCAAGAGTATCTTCAGTTAGAATTTTTATTTTTATTATTTAAATTTTTTTTTCAGAATTTTTTTTTATTTTTTGGATATAAAACTGCAGAGAAACTTTTCTTTGGAGCAAAACTCAGCACTTAAGTGAAAAAAAATTCATCTCAAGCAGGAAAAATAAGTTCCTGACCTCTAAATATTTTAAAGATTTAATTATTATTCTGTTAATTTTAATTATTTTAAATATTTAAATTTTTTAATGAGATTTTGGGCCGAGGAGGTTGCTCAGCTTTGTGCATGCTCAGTTCCATCCCCTTCCTGTGGAGCAGCTCTGGGAGAGCATCAATACTTTGATTTTTCACGCAGGATCTGGGCTTTGTTCTGGTGTCAGGGGACCACCACGAGGAAGGGGAAGGGTCAGACCCAGGTGCTGGCAATTGTTGGGCTGTTTCCTGTGCTTGGAATTAAAACCATGCCAGGAGGAACAAGGGCAGGGTTGGGATTGAGAGGAAGGAGCTGATGGAATCCCAGGAAAAATCCCATTGCCTACAGCTCCATCTTTTGGGAGTGTTTAATTTAATAATTTCAACCCTGGATAAAAGTGAAAAATGCACCTTATGGCATCCAAGTGAAACGACTGAAATTTGTCCCGTTTTTTGACATTTCCCCAAATGCTCCAGTGCCAGGGTTAAGAGAGTAAAGCCTTTTTTAGGCCCAAGAATGCCAAGATAAGTTGCTCTATCTTCGGCACTTGGCTAAAACATGGGTATATAAGGAATTAAGGGAAAAAAAGAAGAGACAGGGGAAGGGAATGACTAAGAATACCTCCTGATATTTCTCTTTTATTTCCATAAGGGGTAATAACTCATGAGCAATCCGGCAGAGGGCACTTTCTTTAAATAGAACATTCTGATTCACAAGCAGAAAAAGGAAATAAATATTTTCCTTTCGTCTTCGAGAGCCATCCCTGAATACCAGCTCCCGAAGCAGCATTTTATCAGCCACACGTTCACAAAGGAAAAAGAAAACGAAAAATCCCATGAAGAGCTCAGTGGTGACCACGGGGTTTGAAAAATAGCTTTTTTTTTTCCTTGTCAAAAGCCCTGCAGAACTCAGGGCACTGCTTCTACCTCTGGTATTTTAACCTGCAGAGAAATCCAACCTGAGTTTTGTCCTCTCCCAGCAGAGCCTGGCTGATGGAGCCCTGGAACCCTTTTGTAAAGGGCTTTTGTAAAGGAAATGATCAATAAGCGAAACCATAAATATACATGGGGCTCCCTCAGTGCCGCTTTGGGAAGGCAGGAGCGATGCAAAATAACTCATTTTGGGGTTTTCAGGCTGCTGGCAGGAGGCACTCAGGAGGGTGTTGGGTTTTTTTTGGAAATCAGCCTCATGCTCCTCACTGTTCCTGTGGGATTGGGGCGCTGAGGGCTCCAGGGTGAGCTCCAGGGATGTGCTCAGGGTCATCAAACCCTCCAGTGAACCCCATCTGAGCTCCTGGTCCATCCTAAAATCTAAAAGTTCTAAATTAAATCTCTTTACCTCAATCTGAGTGATGCAAGAGGTACCAACAGTGAGTCTTCCCAAGTAAAATGTTGTGTTAATTACTCTAGAGAATGGGAAAATCACATTCTCGGCATAATTTGGCACCGTTCCTCCTCTTCCCATGGCAAATATGGAGCAGCACCACGGCTGTGAAGAGCTGGTAAATGTAGCAAGACTTACTTTGTTTGGGATTTAGGACTTCACACATTTTGGTGCTTCAGTTGCCTCTTGTTGGAAATGCCAAGGAGTTTTGTTGTATTTAGGGGTGGAAATGAAAGGTTGGGTCCATTGCTTTTTCTGAAGGAGCAGGACATGGGTGGCACTTGGTTCTTCACTTGCTAACACAGCTCTTAATAATTCATCCTCTTTTTGAATCCTTTCCTTTTTCTGTGTGCCCATTATTCCTCTTTTCTGTGAGTTCCCTCCCAGCAAAGTGCCGGGACCTGTGCAGAACAAGGCAGTCCCAGCCCTGAGAGAGCTCAGCTTTGCCAAGCAGGGGCTGCTTCTCCAGGAACGGTGTGAAGCTGAGTTTGAGTCATTTTTAAAAACATGAATGGAAGACTCAAGGCTGCAGGAGGAGGCCCAGGGGTCAGGCAAGGTGGGGAATCGGCCCTTGGGGTGGAAGGAGCATTTCCAGAGCATGGGGGTGACTTTGGAAGAGTTATTCCCAGTCATGGGCTCTCTTTCCCAACTTGTGACTGAGGCCCAGCTGCTCTGGGGTGTCCTTGTAAAATCTCCACCTTGGCTGGGTTGTGCAGCTCTCCTGATTTCCCAGTCCCCTCTGTCCTCAGAGGAAACAAAAATCATAGAAAATCAACAAAACAAAACAACAAAATCGTAGAATGATAGGAAGGGTTGGAAGGGACATTAAAGCCCATCTAATTCCACCCCCTGCCATGGGCAGGAACACCTTCCACTGTCCCAGGTTGCTCCAAACCCCATCCAACCTGGCTTTGGACACTTCCAGGGATCCAGGGGCACCCACAGCTTCTCTGGGCACCCCGTGCCAGGGCCTCCCCACCCTCACAGGAAGGAATTTTTTCCTAATCTCTAATCCTACCCTGCTCCCTTTCAGTTGGAACCCATTCCTCCTTGTCCTGGCACTCCAGGCCCTTGTAAATAGTTTTTCTCCATCTTTCTTCTTTTGGCTCTCTCCAGGCTCTGGAAGGCCACAATTTGGCCACTTTTTCTTCTCCACATTGGACAATCCCAGCTCTCCCAGCCTTTCCTCCCCGCAGAGCTGCTCCATCCCTCTGCTCATCCTGGAGCCTCCTCTGGGCTCTCTCCAGCAGCTCCAGCTCCTTCCTGTGCTGGATCCCAGGGCTGGAGGCAGGGGGGTCTCAGCTCCAGGCCCAAATGGAGCTGAAATCAGGTTCCAGAGAGGTGACAGGGGGCTGGGACCCTTTATTGTGTCTGCACTGCTGGGGATGTGCAGGTCCCAGTGGGATGTGTCAGTCCCACTGGAACAGGACAGGCACCAGCAGCACAGGCTGGAGGGTGGCTCGTCACAGCTTCATCATTTACTCTCTGTGCCCCAAAAGCCACCAAAAGTTATTAAAGCAATTAAAATGTCTTCCAGTGAGGAGTGTTCTCACCCCGTGTCCTGCTCCCGCACGCTCCTCGGTGGGGTTTATTTTGGCTGCTCTTGGCCACGTGTTGCTGGGGAAATAAATCCCTGGTGCGTCCTGGAAGCGACGCCTGGGTCCTGAGCGGGGCAGCCCTGACCTTTCAGAGCCTCCTCTGTGCTGAGTGTATTTTACAACCTGTCTGCTCCGGGTTCAGCCCCTGGAGCCCACCCTTGCCCTCAGCACGCTCGAGGGGTTCTCTGCTCCCTCTGCTCTGCTCAGGCAGCCGGGAGCTCCTTCCCGCTCGGACAGCGCCCGGCTTTAATTGTACATCTCATTGTGCCATCCCCGTTCAATCCTGTTCAAAAATACCTGCATCTCACCCCTGTCCCCCACCTCCCTTTTCCCATTTAGATCTCCCTGAAGCCCATTCTCCCTTATCAGCACAGTAATTTCGTGAGCAGAGCTTGGATTTCTGCCGTTTAGGCCCCGGCCATTGTCTGTCGCAGCTGCAGTCAAGATAAACCCTCACCCAGAACAAAGTTGGAATGACCTTTTACAAGCAGAATCTGCCTTGTTTCCCTCCAGACTAATTTATCAGCCTTCATTTCAGCCGAGTCTCTCAGCAGAGGCCTGAAAGAACATTACAGAGAGCATGAATGAACAGGGGGATTAAGATGCTTGGCTAGTCCCTCTTTTTCATCAGACACCTTCTGGATTTGCCGGGATGTAAGCTGTAAATGACCGTAAGTGGTGAACTGCCTTCAACTTGGAGCAAGGGGAAGGGAAGGGGAGGGGGGGGAGCCACCACAGCCAAATGTTTGGAAAAGAAGAGTGATGTGAGGAGCTGGATAAACCTCCTGTCTCGGAGGCAGAGTGGCAGGACTGAGCAGTGTCCCTAAAATCCCCGGGGTTCTGTGTCTGTCCCCAAGCAGGGCAGGGAGGGGGGACAGGCTCAGCTCCTTCAGAACAGTTAACGAGGCAAATTTAAATCCAATTTATTGACTGAGAGCAAATTTTAAAAACATCTCTACGTGCTGAAAGTGGTTTTGGTGCAGCAGAGCAGCACAACTTTTCTTGGGAGTGGGTTTTTAACGCTGCAAGAGGCGAAATTTTGTTGCAGTGAACTTGACAAGTGTCAAAGAGCCCAACAGGAAACCCATGATTCTCCTGTAGCTGACAACAGCCACAGTCCAAAGGAATTGCTGCGAGGAGGGGAATAAATATTTGTCTCTTGAAGGAGGGGGGAGTTGTCAGCTGTAGTTGGGGTGAATTTCCTGTCTGTGCCGCACAGGCAGCTTTAGCGGGACTGGATAATTCCACCCCTAAACACCATAAAACATCAGATTCTGGTTTAGTGCTTACAGCTTTTAGCTTCCTTTATCTTTTAAGTAATGAAGGAAAAGGTTGTTTAACAACTTGGGAACTTTACTGCTAAATCAGAGTCTGCTCAGCTGAGTGGGGGGAATCCTTATCCACCAAACTTGGGTCATTGTGGGTGATTCCTTGGAGTGAATAAAAAGCTTTTTCAGGGCGAGAATTCAGTGCAGCCCCAGTGATTTTGGGGTGGTTGTGGGGGTGCCTTGTGTCCTCTGGCAGGGTGGGAACCTCCTCTGGCTGAATCCTGGTCAGGGAACAGAAATGTCCCCATCTAAAACCCCACTGAGAGCAGAGCTTGCACCTTTAGCAGATTGTTTGGGTGTTTGGTATATCAGAACATTCTGGAATATTTCGGTTTTTGCTGGAAAGCCAGGAAGAGGCAAAGCTGGAGCTACAGGTGGGGGGGGGTGGCAGCAGCCAGGGAAAATGTGCAGTGGGAGCAGCTTGTGAAATGGATATTGCACTGTCAGGTGATGCTGAACATCAACCACAGGGTGTTTAGAAACTGGGTGCAGATAAAAGATCAATGTTTTGGAATTGTTTTAAGGCTTTAAGGTATTTTAAGGAGTTATACCTGTATAGTAGAAAATTGTATACCTATATAATAAAGTAGTACACTTATTTTTTGAGGTATTTTAAGGAGTTTAGCCCATTTTCTGGACCAGCCTGGCATTTAGGCCTGTGGGACCATAGACACCAATAAATCCCACTGCAATAATTGGGAATTTCCTTTCTGAGCAATAAACCCCCTTACAGTGGATGTAACAGAAGTATCCAGACTTCCCTAAACCTTTGCAAGGCTTGTGATTTAATTTAGGAATTTGGGTGAAAGTTCAGGCTGTGATTCCTTTCTCTCTCCTCTGTCCTACCCCATATTTGTGCCTTTTCAGCCTTTAGCCAGTAATGTGGAAGGTGGAGGATTTTCAGAGTTGATACCATCTTTTTTTTGGTGGTTGCGTTTAATCCTTTTTTTTAGCTCAACAACTCAAAAGTGCTACACTGGTAGTAACTTGCACCTTGTTGTAAGTTTACTCGTGCTCAAACCAAAAATGTGGGCAGCTCATCTCTTAAACACCAGCCCAACCATTGTCCCGAGCCCTGATTTATGGATTTATTTACTCCCACCCTCAGGAGTGAAGGATCTTTTGTTATTCCTAAGTGGTTTTATCATCTCCAAAATTAATTTCAGCAGCGTGGCAGTGAGATAGGGGTGGTGCCTTTCTGGAGAGTTGTGGAGGCAAAATGCAGATACTTCAACCAGGACAGATTATTTCTGGCTCTTGTCCAGTTTCCTGGGAAATGGACAGAAAGAAGCTTAATTTCTTCTAGTCCCCTGCAGCTGTGCTTGGGGTTTAATAAGCGTACAAGGTGATTTAAGGGGAAAAAAAAAGGCAGGAAGTTCAGCTCCTAGTTGAGCTGTCTGTGTTCTGTGGAGCAGAAATTGGGGTTTGCTGCTGAGTGGAGGAGCAGCACTTCCCTGATGGAAATTCAGCATCAGGGATGGTGCCCAAAATGCTCAGTAGCTCAGCAAAACTCAGTGAATGGGCCCAAAAGATCACAGGTTAACTTCCACTCAAATGAACACGAGGTTATTTAATTCAGAATATGCAGGGAAGAATAATCCAAGTTGTGTCTGTGCAAGGCTGAACTTCAAAGTGGGATTGTTGTCTAAGAACAAACAGGATCCTTGATGAAACTACTGGGAAAAGTGTTCAAATTAAATACAAACAAGTTCTGCTTTTTGTAGTGAAAGGTGAGATCCAGAACATGCTGTGTGTGAGAGATCAGGAGGTTCAGAGAGGATGGGGATGGTGTGAGTAAAATAAATCCATAAATCCATCCCAGCAGGGATATTCTGTCTGATATCCCTTACCTGGTGGCTCTGGGGGTTCTGGGTGAACACAGCAGAACCGGGCCAGGCTCTCACAGCCTCCCTAAATCTTTTATTGTCACTGATGTTGTCTTAAGGACAGGCAAAGACCAGCCTGAAAAACATCCTTTGGGAGAGAGGGGCATTGAAGGCAAAAAAAACCCCTGAGCAGGGAGCAATTAAGTGTTTCTGGGTGATTACAAATGACTCCAAGGGAGGAGCTGGGGGGTCAGGGGCCTAAAGCAGGGAATACCTGGAGCATTTCCCTGGATGAGGGGGGATGGAGACCATGGATCAGCCCACAGGGAGATGGGAGGCTCCTAGTGCATCCCCACCCCCTGCACTGGTGTCACTGGTGCAAATCCCATTTTCAACCCTTCATTCTTTTTGTGGATTTTAGGTCCCAGCCAGCGTTCTCGGTGTAAATTCTCATCTCGCCTGTGGTTTGTTACAAGGGTTTGTAGTTGCTGCTGGAAATTTCAGATTTAGGAATTTGAGCCAAAGTGACTCCTTTCCCTGTCTTTTCCTGTTTTCCAAAGTCACCTCATTTTGTAAAGGGCGTGTGTGTGTGTGTGAAATAAATCAGTGTAAATTTACTGCTCACTGTAAATTGTAATTGGCAAGAGTCGGGATATAGCAAATCCAGAATGGGAATGATAAAATACTGATACTGTATCCTTTAATTTATTACCTGTATTATCCACACTCTGTGTTTTCCACTCGCTTCTCTCTCCTTCACGAGCTGTGTTTTCACTAGACTGGCATTTTCCTCCTCTGATGAATTAACTGTCAATTGGAGTTAGTGAGATAAATCAAAACAAATGGACACACTGCTCCATATTGACTTTCCCACTGCCTGATTCCCAGCCCCACTTTCTGAGCACGGGGCTCTTGTTATGCTCACTTGCTTCTAAGCAAATGTACAAGAAAAGCAGGAACTGGGGGAGGTGGGTGTTTAATAGCCAGCAATTACAGTTTTCCCTGTCTTTGTTTTATCTGGAGTCTTGTCAGCGATGAGATCTGGGCCATTTAGCCTGAGAGAAGGCCCTTGGCACGGGGGCAGAGAGGGAAGGGTTAAATGGGTTTCAGGAAGCACCCATGGAAGTTCAGGTCTTCTAAAACGTGGTTTTAATCTTCATAAAGAAAGAGTTTTGGGGATAACTGTAAGAGTTTAAGCAAAGAGGGGGACACTTTTATCAGCAGGGATGATGTGCAGGCCCTCACTGTAAGAGAGACAAGGCTCTGGTCTGAATCCAGAGAGGTTTATTGGCATTTGCTGTGGGAATTCTGGGTGTAAAATGGTGATTCTGAGTGTAAAATAGTGTTGGGGACTCCAAGATGTTGAATCCTTGGCTTTATCCCAAAACGGCAGAACAGTTCCTGGCTGGTTTTTCCTATTTGTGCAAACGTGATGTGATCAGGCACCCAAATGATTGGGGTCGTCTCTGTTCGTGATCAGACAGAACTAAAGTTATATTTATACATATAAATATATTTATTTATAAGGTGGAATGGATCTGTGACATGGATCAAGGCTTCTCTCTTGCAGACGTGGCAAAACTTTCCCAGTGAGGAGCCCTCCAGGCCCACAGGCCTCCCTCCTGCAGCCACCAAAGGCAGAACTGTGTGATAAAAAGCTCGACTGATAATTTTAAAGAACAGGAGCACAAATCCGTGCCCGTGTCTCCAGCGGTGCCAGCCGAGTGTGGATCAAACCCCAGCCACACCTCTGGCTGAGCTGGCTCCTCCGCCAGGGTTCAGCGCTCAGAACAAGCACACGCCTGCCACAGAGCAAGTGGGGAAATTCTTTTGTTATTTGTTTACTTCTCCCTTCAACATCTGTGCCTTAACACCCAGAAACTGGAGATCAAGCAGGTTTTTCTTTCGGAGCTCTCACCCTCATCCTGCGTCTTGCTGAGTAACCTTCAGCAAATAAATTTAACGCCTTCTCACCTGGAAGGGATCTCCTGCACTTTAATTCAAGAAGTAAAAGGTTAAAAAGAAGAAATGTCTGTGCAGAGGAATGGATGGTGGAAAGGGGTAAAGCCTCTCAGCAGTAGGTTAATTGGAGAGTGGAATACCAGTGTAGATGGGAGCACATAGTTTCCTTGGACAATGTGCTAAAGAACTGGGAGCTGGGAAGGACCAGCTGGGATTGTTAGTGAATTAGCTGAAGTCAGAAACTGCTGAATGGAGCAAAGAAGTAAAGGGGAAATGAAGGTTAGGGTATAATTCAGTCTAAATTAGGTGGGCCATTCACAATGCATAAAAGGGCTCTGAGCTTCCTTTCTTGGGGAAAATGGGGAGGAAAGCTCACTTTTATTTGGATGCGTGTTGAGTGGTTGATTTTAAGAATGTGCATACCTAGAGCCTACTTTTTGGAAGTGCATTATCCCACATGAGTTTGGAGGAAGCATTGAAAATGCCATGAGCCTGAAAGACAACAGATTTAGCAAGAAAGCCTCGGGCCCGTTGTGCTGCAGGAGAATTTCATTTCATCTCTGATGGGCTGAAACAAATCCTCTTCGTTTTTTCCACCTCTGCTTGCTCCTTACAGTGAACGCTCAGTACCTGATCACCTCGGGATCCCAGGTGCTTGGAACCCACCCCGGCTCTGGCCCTCCCCTCTGTGTTATTTGTGATTTATCTCAGTACTCCTGTGCTTTTAATAATGTCCAAGTTTTGTTTCTGAGCGGATCTCCCATGGAAAGGGACGTGGCAGACAGCACATGGTCCTGGAGACTGTGTTGGTTCTACACAAACCTGGGAAAAAAAGGGAATTGCATGAATTTAGTGTATTAATAGTTAAATTGAAATGGTGTCTCCACACAGAAGGCCTCGAGCCTTCCAGCACTGTCTGTCTGGGGTGCTTTTAGCTCTAATTTGGAAAAGTTTTGCTGCATCCCTTTGAGTGTTGTTGTCTCTGTGGACTTTCAAATCCACTTACCCTGATTTTGCTTAGCACCCCTCAGAGGTGCACCATCCATCTGGCGACAAAAAAATCACCATTTCTTCAACTTTTTAGATATTTCAGAACTTAGAGCTCAGTCTTTCTCAGGTCTCTGTGTTGTCTGTGAGTGCAAAGTGATTTTAACTTGGATTTAAGTGACGTGGTTGTGGCTGTGCAGAGGTCTGAGCCCTTCAACTCCACTGAGAGAAAATCCAAATTTTCTGTTTTAGAGCCCTGGGGGATGCTCTGTGTTTTCTGAACCGACTTGCAGAGCAGTTGTGCTGCCTCATCAATAAGATAAAGCCCATCTGACCGGGGTTTTATCAGACATAAAATGCTCAGTGAGGAATAGAGAGCACTGGTTTTATCAGGGTGTAATTCCAGAAGTGCTGTGGATGGAGGTGGAACTTTTTCCCCCTCGTGCTGTACCTGCCAGAGCCTGGACTCGTTTCTGTGTTCACTCCAAAGGCTTATGTCAAGCCCAGTCAATTTAAATGAGATTCAGGACTGGAGCAGCAATAAGTGTTCAATCAAAGTATTTGATAAATCACTTAAACAATCTCGCAGATTGCAAATTCTGTAAATGCAAGTTCTGCACTTATTCAAAACTAGTGAATGTGACAGGGCTCGGAGACAGCAAAGTCAAAACAGCAGGAAGAAAAACTCAGATTCTTTGATGAGATTAAAATACCAGCAATTGCAGTGGCAGGCAGGTAGGGCTGTGCTGCTCGTGGAGCCACGGCTCCAGCTTTTCCAAGGAGAATATACAGATGGGATAAAGAAGAGAAGGCTGATTTGATGATTGCAGCATAATTTTACCTTTACTTCAGGGTATGTGTGTTTTCCTTAATGTCTTGAATGGCATAATTTAGCTGGTCAGGAAAGTTTTCTCTCTTATTAAATGGAATGGCAAGTGACTGTAAAAGTAGGAGAAGGGAAATCTCAACAAAGCCCAGATTGCTCTGAATGCTCAACAGTTTTTCTTCGGTTACTCAGACAGGAGCGTGAGCTTCCTCAGGGGGAATTTATTCTGTGAGTGTCTGCACAGGAAAGCTGAAAACAAAGTGTTGAAACAAACTCTGGGAGTTGGCTTTGCCCTGGTTTGTCAGCCACTGCAGCCACCAGGATTAAATACCAAACAGGTATTTAATGATTTAATATTTTTGCTATTATTTTTATTGTATCAAAGAAAGATGGAAGAAATTAAAGCAATTTTTTTTGGAGTAGCTTCCAGGGTGAAACTTTGTGTTTTGTCCATTGAACGTTTTCCTGCTTGTTAATGAAGGAAGTTGAGGAGATTGTGCTGGGAGAGAATAACTCGTTGTCAGCACCAACATGAAGCACAATTTGAAATAACTTTTCATGGTTACTGGAAAAAAGACAAAAAATGGGATTTTTGGCTGTAGCCAGCGTTGAAATTCAGCATTTTAGTTTAAAAAGCCATGGTTGGTTTTGTGGGAGCAGTTCAATATTCCCTCATCACCTTTGTCCTCATTCACAATATCAGGAGGGGTTTAATGAGGATCCAGGTGCCAAACTTTTGTACATTGCACATTTCACTTGCTCCCACCATTATTTTATCACCAATCCTCAGAAATCAGGGGGTTTGATCACTTTTAGTTGAAATTACAGTAGGAACCTGAGATTTGGGCTGGTCCCCTCCCAGGCATTTATTCCCCAAGGACAGGAGCAAGGGACTGATCCCTTTGTCTGCCTTTCTCCACCTATTTTACTGCAGATGGGAAATGGCTTTAATTGGTGCTGAAAACAAGAATTCTGAAAGCTCAAACCTCTATTTTCAGGCAGCACAAGGCCTTGTTGAGGGAAGTTTTTAAGGACTTTGGGAAGGTTGAGGGAAAATTATGTAAGAATCCCAATGTATTAGGAGTTACATGGATAACGTGTTGTCCAGCTGTGAACTTGGACAGATTTTCCTTATCCTGACTGAAATCCAGAAATATCTGCATAAACAGACACACAGCCTCAAACTACCAACCCAAAAAGCCTAAATGGTTCCTAGAGGCCTTTTGCATCCCTTGTGTGTGACCTCCTGTTCTCTGGGAATGCTTCAGGCAGTTCTCTAAGTTAAGCAAGTTTTAAAAGCTGCTCAAATACAAAATATTTTTTATAAATTGGGAAAGATTTGTGTCCTTTCAGTAACTACTGAAAAAAAAAATTCCTGAAGCTGCACTAAAATCCACTTCGCACGTGGATGTAATGGTCAAAAAACCTTTTCCTTTCACTTGAAACTAATCCTTTCACTCGAAACTAATTTTCTACCCTTAAAAAAGGTAATTTTAAAGCTTTCCTAGCAGCCCTTCTTCCTCCCATAAAATATTTATGTTCCACACACCGAGCATGTATTAATTAACAGGAACAAGCGATGACGGGGATTCATCCAAAACCGTACACGGTGCGTACGAGGCAGAGTTATTTTAAAAAGTTGCTTTTCTTGCTGGCAGTGCCTTTATTTCGTGCTGTGGCCATGGCTGAGCTGGGCTTTGGAGGGGCTGAGCTCTGGGGGTGTGTGTGAGCGTGTGTGTGCATGCGGCTGTTGTTCCTTTCTTCTCCAAATGCTTCACCACAGTAGGCGAAATGGATGAAACACAGAAAAAGAGAGACAATAAATAGTTTCCTAACCTGGCTTGGATAATGGAGAAAGTTCGTTAGATTTATTAATCCTCATTTTCCTTTGGACTGTCAGGCTTGGAGTGACAGTAAAAAAGCTTGTGACGACTTTGGCTAATTTGCACTCCATTCACTTTCTCATGAAAACCCATCAGGATGACTGAAGAACTGCTCTGCAATTGACCTTATTCAATGGCAGAGTGATATACTGGGAAACAGGCCAGTTTTTACAATGCCCAAAAGAGCAAATTGGACGGAATCTTTGTTCCTCTCTTTTTTCCCCTTTCCTTTTTATGCCAGTCTTGCTCTAGTTAAGCTCTCTCATTTGTTCCAGCAGTAGCTCTAGGGCTCAGGTCACCCTCTGGGGCTGCCATTGCAGGTGATCACTGGGCCGCTTGTCTTGGATGCAAAGAGGAGGGAGAAAGGGGAAGGCTGGAAGAGTCTGCTCACAGAAAAAGGCTGAGACCTTGTTCTCAGCCAGATGTTGGGGGACAGGGCGCTGCTTTTGCCCCTGCACCCAGAAATCCCAAACAGGTTGCTTTAACCCAAGGCAGGAGCGGGATTTTTGTGGTGCTTTTTGGGTGAGGAATTAAAGCTGGCGGTGGTCAGGGCAGAGGGGAGACAGGGAGCAGATTCTGTGCCCATCAGTGAGACTTTTCTGTGCTCCTTTTATATTCACACACAGCAGACCCGGGATCTTTCACTCTGGGAAAATGAGGCAGGGTTGGAGTGGCCAGAGGCTGGTGGGGAGAGATCCCGCACAGGGGGTAGGGACAACTGTCCCCTCAAACCAACATTTAATGTTTTATGCAAAAGAGACCAGCCCTGAATGAGGGTCTGAGTGGGATTAGCACATGAACAGTCCGTGGGCTGGCAGATACCGAATTTATCTGGGGCGCTGCAGAGAGGCAAAACAATTTGAATTTGAGTCTGAGAATGGGCTGGTTTGGGTGGATTCTCTCTCTCTCTCTCTGGCTGAAACTTCTGAAACTGCAGCTTCGTTTCCAGGTTTCTTCAAATGTGGGTTTGTAAAGATTTCTGACCAGTAGGATTAGAGTGATGTTTTTAATAGCAATAATTCCAAGCTGCACCCTAAATCTTATCTCTGCTGGGGTACCAAACGTGCTGTAATTCCCTGCCGGAGCAGCAGGGGTGCTTCCCCTGCTCCTGACACCTCACACAGGGCAGTGTGAAGCTTTCAGGTGGCTTTTGAGCACTTTTGGACCATTCCAGCCGTGTCTGAGCCAGCAGCTTTGATCTTCCTCTGCAGAGGGCAGTTCCTGCCAGGCACACCTCAGAGTTACTGCTTCAGGGCTGTTCAGGTGCCCCCTGAAGGAGCAGAAGCAGCAAACCCTCAACCTGTGCCCCACCTCCTGGAAAGGGAACTGTGGCTCACCTTGTGTGTCCCAGAGCTTCATCCCTGCAGTTCCCAGCTCAGCAACCCAGCAGCAGGGAAGAGCCACAGTCAGTCCTGGAGCAGGGTGGGAATGACCCAGAATGGTTGAAGGGACCTTAAAACTCATCCCATCCCCCCCCTGCCATGGCAGGGACACCTTCCACTGTCCCAGGGTGCTCCAAGCCCTGTCCAACCTGGGCTTGGACTCTTCCAGGGATCCAGGGGCAGCCACAGCTGCTCTGGGCACCCTGTGCCAGGGCCTGCCCACCCTCCCAGGGAACAATTGCTTCCCAATATCCAATCTAAACCTCCTCTCTGTCAGTTTGAACCCATTCCCCCTTGTCCTGTCACTACATGCTCTTGTAAAAAGTTTCTCTCCATCTTTCTTGCGGGCTCCTTCAGGAACTGGATTCTAAAGGAGTGCAGTAATTTATTGTAGTTCTTCTTTTTGAGTTTTCCTATTTCACAGCAAACTTTGTTTCAGTTTAATACTAATGAAGAGAACCTGGTGGCTTCATTAAACGTGAACCACCCAGCAAGAAACGTTGTTCTTCTACAACTGCACCAACTGATTAAGCTCATTTTGGGCCTCTACTTCTGAAGGGGAAAGGTGGGTTTCCTAAAAAATATCAGTTTAGAACCACACCAAACTTTCAACTTTCCTTGAACATCTCTGGTTTATCAGTGTACAAACTCTGTTCTGACCAGCATCACTTCTTCTGGCTTACATGAGAAAACAAGAGACACCCAACTGAAAGAACGGGATTTAGGAGTCTTTTCTCTCTCCAAATGCTACCAATCCATCCCTCCCCTCGCATCCACAAGGTCTGGAGCTCAGTGTTGTTTCAGCTCGGGGTTTTAGGCTCCTGCAGGAAAGCTGTAACCTCTGTGTGTTCAGGTTTTGGAGTCAAACCAGCGGGGTGGAGGCCGAGGAATGAGGGGAAGAAGAGAGGAACGCGTTTCTGATGGCATTTTTGGGGCAAATGTTCACGTGAGAAAGGGTTCTATTGGCACAGCGGGTGTTGCTGTGCAGGGTGAACATGGAGAGGTGTGGGATGCTCCCAGAAATGCCCCTGTCACCGTGAGGGGACACTGTCCTGTCACAGAAGTGTCCCTGCACCCCTCGGCTCTCCGGCCGCGGATGGCCCTGGGCGCTCCCTGCCACCCTTCTGGTCCTCTCTGTCATCTCCTTGCCCTCCTCCTTCTGGTGCCCTCAGGTCCTCCAATTTCCCCTTCTCTCTCTATCAAATTCTGCCCATGTCCGCACCCTCATTAATCAATGTCAAGTCACAGAGTGTACAACAAGGGCTGTATTCTTCCACTGCCCCCTCAGCCCTCATACATCCCATTGTTCCAAAAAACTGATTCAGATGGCAAGAAAACAGCCGATGCAGCACATAAAAGAGATGAGACAGAAATGAAAAGAATCAAGGAGGGGAAAAAAAGGAAAAAAAAAAAAAAAGAGGAGGCATTTTTTTCCCCTGAAACACTCGAATAAATACTCGGCAATGATAATTTAAATTATTCATACATTTATGAAAACATCCATTGAAAAGTGAAGTGTATGATGCTCTTTGTCTACTTTACTTGTCTCTTGTTTGTGATTAACCTTTACTGTAACTTGGGCTGGCAGTGCCACGATCACAAAGACCAGACTTTTCCTTCCATGGGAAAAAATGTTTCATCGGGTCCAAATGAAAAATTAAGTGGAGGTATTTAGTGCTGATGTGGCAATTTGGTGCAAAGCATTCAAGATGCAGAATTATCCGTGTCTGTAGCCCAAACACTGCCTAGTGAAAAAAAAAATACAAACGAGACAAAGCCAGCTTTTAGCAGCGCGTTCCCTCGCAGGGGAGTTTGACATAAATTCTACTTCCAGTCCCATGACATCCCTCAGGAGCTGGAGAGCTCAACACCACGGAGGGTGAAGGGTTTGCTGCCACAAATAAGGAGAATCTGGGTGTGTAGGAACGTGGACAAACACAGCCTGAAAAAACGGAAATGAAAAAAGCAGCTCGGTTATTTTAATTACGGCTCCCAAACTATGGAAGAGTTCCTGGACCAGCATTAATAATGTCATCAGAAAATGGGAGATATTTGGGACCTGACAGCCTGTGAAAGTCCAGAGGAAATTTATTTTGCCCTGTTAGACAGACTTCTTCTGCTCATACTTTGTGGTTACTACTTTAATTTAAAAAAGAAATCAGTTTGTGGCAAGATCAGTATATTAAATATTGGAATATTAAATGCCAATAGTGATAAACAACCTGATCTCAGAGAAATAGAAATTTGAGAGGTTTTGGAAACTCAGCTCTGCGGGGATTGTATTTTTTGGTGTATCCCTGCCATTCTTCTGGGATTTTGGGTTTTTTGCAGAGACCCAGAGAAACAGTCAAAGCAAAGCTTCTCCTCTAACATTTGTGTCGTGCTTGTAATTCATCAAATTTCGATCCAACTTCCAAACCGGAGCAGTCTGGAGAATGTCAGATAATTTATAGATAATCGTCCAAACATTTTTATTCTCAAGTGAACATATTTAGCCCTGCAAATATGCATTTATGCCTTTCCATAACTGGTTGATTACGTGGGAGGGGGAGCCATTGTCTGGCAGTCAAAGCCAAGGGATTTTCGGCAAAGCTCTCCTTGCTCTTCTGTTGACTCTGCAGTTGACTCTGTGTGTGACCTTGGACGTGTCACTTATCCTCTGAATGCTTCACTTCCTTCTGTAAATGGCTATAACAGTTTGGAGGACATGCAGGAAAGTGTGTCTGGAGCTCAGGAAAGCCTTTGGAGATTTCACTCCTAAGAGATGCTGGTGGGTCCTGGCAGCTGGGACAAACGGGGCTCTTCACAGAGGGGTTTATTAAGCACCTCTGTGCCTCTTTTTAGGGGTTTGATAAATTTCCTCTCGTGCCTTTTTCAGTCACTTTCCACTTTTTGGAATTTGCTTTCTAATTTTTTTGTAATTTTTCTACCTGGTATTTGTGTCCAAGGTGACTGTCAAAGTTTTGCATTGCAGCTATCTTGTCTAGGATTTACTGGGCTTGGTTTTAATGCTGCCTCTGGATTTGTCCTTTGCTGAGGTGAAGTATTTGCCCTTGTTTCAGCAGAAAACATTTTTAGTAAATCCACTAATGGATAAATCTACTAAGAGAGGCTGTCAGCCGAAGGAGAGAGTATTTATATAGAAAGTGTGGTGGAAAACTGTGTATTAAAAGGAAGGAGCTGCAGCAAAAGTCCTAAATCAAACTGCTGGCAATACACTGTCTTGGTGTGTATTTCTTGCTAGGCTGTGATTCCTTCTTCTTGGAAATTATCCAGGATTTCCTGGCTCACTGATCTGGGATACATTTCAATATACTGGATATATGGAGCAGTGGGCAGACTTCAAACGGGTCTGGGATTTTTTTTTTTTTTTGAGGTATGGAGAGACATCCAAAATAGTGGTTCCCTTTCTCAGCTGATTTGCATAAATCCTCCTTCGCTGCTTCCAAGCTTTTCTGGAGTTCCTGAGCAAGCAGGAGGCACCAGATCCCTCCTTCCCTCCCATTCACACACAACCCAGACTGGCTTTGGGATCCCAGACAGGAATTTCTGCACCTCAGCTCCACTGACTCCTTCATTAGTGAATGAACGGAGTCACAGCCATGCAGAAACGCACTGACACCTCTTGGGAGCTGGGCAAGAGTCATCCCTGCACACCCACAGCCCAAAACCACACCCAGACCTCTCACTTCGAGCTTTGGGACGACGATGGTGAATTTGGGTTGGGTTCTTCCCAGCACAAAGTCATCCTGGGATTTGATTCTCCATGCCCAGGTAACCCCTGTACTTCTCTTTGCTGGGCTTTCTGGACTGGGGGAATTTAAATTAGACCTATTTTAATATAGATATATAATAATTTTAAAAACCTCTGGCTTTGGGAATGGCTGCTCCATAACTCATTCCCCCCGTGGCTGTCCCAGCCCTGGCCGTGCCCCGTCCCGCCAAACCCAGCAGACTTTGCCCATAGAAGGTCTGGAGATGCCTCGTTGTGCTGCTCTCCCGCCTCCCACCCTCCCAGCCACCAAGCCTGGGCTCTGGGAAGGTGGCCAAATGCCACTGAGGACACTGGAGCAATAAATCATCCTCCTTCCAACATCTGCAGGCCCCAAAGGCGAGCCCCTGGCCGATGATGATCTCGCCTCCCACCCCCTGCTTTTTATCCTGTCCCTCGCTGACAAAACACCTATTGTCACAGCCTGAGTGAAGAAGAGTCCTTTTTCCCTCACAAAGGCCCTCTGAAGCCAAGTTGTGAGCTGCCAGAGAAGATGCCGAGGGCTCGGCGGGGAGTCTATATCTCACTCTTTTGCTCTCTAGTTCATACTTTTTCTCTCTCACGGGGGTCACCCAAAGCCTTTCACTCCAGCTTCATATTCACATAAAGACATCAAGAAAAAGAAAAACCACACCAGAAAGAATTATTAGGCATGGCTGTCAAATGCTTTATGGGGGGGTGGGGGGTGCAGGGGGGAAAGAACAGTAACTCTTTATGTGCTGGCATTGTTACAGGAGCTAATGTACCACTGGAGTGCCGTGCAGGAAGACATTACATGCCTCAGGAATTGCAGGGGCATTAGGCTAGAATATTGGATTTCAGCAAAAGGGCGTTTGTTTTCACTTCTAGTTTCTTATCTGGGTTTTCTAAATTCCAGGAGGCTCTTTCCCGATCCCGCTCTCGTGAAGAACTTTTGGGGTTTTTGCACGGGAAGGATCTTTCCTGGCTGTTATTTGCATGCCAAGCGAGCTGTGTGGATTTTAGGATCCAATAGATCTGAGCTGCTCCCAGTCCATTTTCTTTTTCGCGTGCGGGAGTTTAAAAATCGCGACACTGTCACCACCAAACCCTGCCCGAAATGTTGATATTTCCTCATGGAACGGGCAAAGCTGAATTAGTGCAAAGCTGAAGGGACAGCAGGGAAGACACTCCCTGCCCAAGCCCGGCACATCCCTAAAACACGGATCCACAAATACAAAATTGCCCATTCCTGGCAGCTTTAAAGCTGGAAAGGCTTCCTGAATCTGCTGCCCATCTCTCTGCACCACTCTCCGAGGGAACTTTGGGAGCTGTGAGCTGAAGGCTCTGCAAACAAATCGCCTGCCCGAGGTTCATCCAGATGCCACGTCCCCGTGTAGGGTTTTAACCCTTTGAAGCTGTGTCCCCTTCCTCTGCTCACTGGGAAGTGGGTGAGCAGCGCTGGGCACGGCTTTAGGAAGATCCCGCTGCTTTGGAGAGGAAGATAAATTAAAAACTTCATTTAATCATTTGGAAGGCTGAGACTGTAAAGTTAACAGTCAAGTAAGCTATTAAAATTTACAGTGCAAGGCATCAAAACAGAAGGAAAGTGCACATGGATAAAGTTTAAAGCATCCTTATAAAAAGCCGGAAACCTAACACTGCATTCCTACAAATTATTCCCTTAGCAAACATTTTTATTTCCAATTAGTAAAAGAAAAATTGCTAATTTGCTGCAGTTGGACAGGCCTGACGTCTCAATCTGCAAAGTGTCAGTGCTGTGAAAGGAAATGTTTCACACTGTGCTGGAGAGAGAGAGCGGCTCTAAAGAGGGTCAGGGCATCGGGCCCAGAAACCAGATTGACTGGCCATAGTGCTAAATTACTCACACAAGACAGACATTGTCTGCAGTGCCAGCCCCGCAGTACTCACTTTCTCATTCTTTCCCTTTTTTAGTTGGTGCTTGTGGAGGAGGTGAGGGGGTGGCAGCGACGGAGGGAGGGGGGCACGGAAGAGGAAGGGGAGGAGGGCTGTGCTCAGGAGGGGCCTGGGCTCATCCTCTGCTTCTCTGGGAACACACAGAGCCCTGGGAGCTGCACCGGGGGGTGAAACAGCTCCTGATCCGCCTGGGATCATCTGGGGAAGCCACTGGCACACCCAGACCCCGCTGCACCCCTCAGGTGTTGGCTGGGCTCAGGGGAGCCTCGCGCTGGGGATGAAGGCTCAGGATGAGGGTGAATCAGGATCCCAGAATGGTTTGGGTTGGAAGGGAGCTAAAAGCTCATCCAGTTCCATCCCTGCCATGGCAGGGACACCTCCCACTGTCCCAGGCTGCTCCCAGCCCCATCCAACCTGGCCTTGGGCCCTGCCAGAGATCCAGGGGCAGCCACAGCTTCTCTGGGCACCCTGTGCCAGGGCCTGCCCACCCTCACAGGGAAGAATTCCTTCCCAATATCCCATCTAACCCTACTCTCTGTCAGTTTGAAGCCATTCCCCCTGTCCCTGCAAATAATCCCTGTCCACCTTTCCCGTGCAGCCCCTCCACCCCTGAAGGCAGCACAGTGTCACCCCCAGCAGCAGCAGTGGCACCCTGTGCCCGGCTGCTGTGACAGGCACAGCTTTGTGTGACACCTCTGACCACGGGAAGGCTGCAACCCCCGAGACCTGGAGGATGCCAGGGGTCTGGAAGGCAAAGGAAAAACCCGTGGTTCTCAGTGTTGTTGTTGCTCCCTGATTGTGACATCTGGATTGTGTTTATTTCATGGCCTCATCAGGAGCCCTTGGACCCGAGCACTGTTTTGAGTGGGTTGGAACACCTTGACCAGGATGCCTGGATGAACAGACAGGCTGGTATTTGAATTTAAGTAACTGTCCTAATTGTTTTATTAATCAGGTATTAAAAAAAAAACAAACCCAAAACCACCAAGATAAGGATCAAGCTCACAAATAATTACTGCTTTCTTAATTACAACTTTCTTATCTGCTTGTGACAAAGTTTCTGACACTTTGAGTTCCTCTTGCTCCCGTTGTGTGTGTGTTGTGAGGAGGGATGAGCTGGGGGTGGAGCAGGGGTACTGAGGGTGGGAAGTGCCTGTGAAAGCTCTGGACACGGATTCCTTGGGATGGGCAGCGTGTGGCAGCACCGGGTGGGGAACAGGGATGACCTTCCTTGGCTTCTTAATGAGCTACTTGCAAATAACATTTAATTTTGCTGGTTCTCCTTGTAATTTCTGTGTGCTTGTGACTCCTCTTTCCTTTCTCCAAGGAATCAGCACCAGGCAAGCGCTGCCTTGTGCTGAAAACCTGACAGAATTCCACACGATTTGTTGGAGGAGCCCAGTGCCGGTGCTTTTGCCGGGAGGAAGCACCTTGGCACAACAACCCCCACGGGCCCTCTCCCAACCAGACAGCTCCTGGCTTTCTTTCTGCTGATAATCCCACCAGGACCTTCGTTTCCTGATAAAACTGGATTCCAGTGGAGAAACCCAAACACATTAGAGGCTCCATTACATCCTCTGCATCCTTCTTCAAACCTGCCCTGTGCTTCCTGAGCGTTAAACAGAGCAGATGCCTGCTGGGCTCCTCTGTGGCACAGCCCCGGCCCCTGCTGATAGCTGAGCAGCTGCCCTGATAACACAGTGACATTTCCAACGTGTCCCTATCAAAAAAGGGAGAAAAGGAGCTTGTCTTGAGTCAGATAACTCCGAGGTACGAGCGGGGTGGTTTGTTTTTGTCAAGAGTGAAGATGCTGTTTGAAAGAATCAGCTCCTGGCTCCTTCCTTCGTGTGAAAACCTCAGCGGGCAGGGATTCACGGTCTGATATGGAAACGGTGCTGCTTAGTGCATGTGAAGGAAGGGAGAGAGAAAAAATCAGTTTATTTTGGGTTCCAGGTTTGAATGTTACAGGGTGGAAAGCCAAGTATGTGTTTCCTTTTTGAGACGGGCCTGTCGCGGTGCTGCTGCCAGGGCAGGGAGCTGCAGCCCACCACTGAATCCAGGAGTGAGTTCCCTTTGAGGAGGCACATCCGAGCCTCTAGTACAGGAAGGAAAGGAAGGGAGAGAGTGATTCAAACCTTGGGGAAGGTTTAGGAAGTTTGTGTTGGGGCTGGGTGGGACGATCTGTGAGCCATCGTGCTTGGATGAGTAAGTGACCGCAGCTGCCTCCAGTTCAGTTTCCCTTTTCTTTGCCTGTTCCGGGGCAGAACTTTGCCCTGTGCATTTTGAAAAAGAGTTTTATGCAGAAACTTGGATGGGAAGCAGCAATAAATGTTTTTCCAATTTTTTTTTTTTNTTTTTTTTTTTTTTTTTTTTTTGGTGATCATTCTGCTGCTGTCCAAGGAGCGAGGAGTGAGGAGCAGGCTGAGCTCGGCCTGGTGTGTGCAGGGCTTCGGTGGAGAGAGTTTGTGCTGAAGGGAGGGGGACTCGTGGCTCAGGAGTGGGTCAGAGTGAAGGAATTTGGTGATTTCTCAAGCTGCTGAAATAAAACCAGAGCTGCCTTGAGTCACTTAGCCATTTTTTGTTCCATTGTCAGGCTCCAGGCAGGAGCTGGGGGCGATGTGGGGGTGCAGACAGGGACCCACAGCCCACGGCAGGGCCTGAACGCCGTGTTCCTGCTGCATCCCTGTGCTTTTCCCTGGGATCTGCGGGGCTGGAAGCTGTCCAGGCACTTTCCATAAGCAAACACCTCCACCTGGAGCTGCTGCTCCCTCCACAACGGGCACATTCTGTCAGCCAGGCCCCGATGCCGTCACCTCCACCACAGAGGGTCCCTTGGAATTTGTTCTGTGCATCTGGAAGCCCGGGATGTGGGCTGGGGAGGGAACTCAGTGCCTTCCATCCGATGGGGTTTCCTGCTTTTTCGTGTTTTTTTTGTTTTTGTTTTTTTTTTTTTTTTTTTTTTTTTTTTTTTTTTTTTCTTTCGCGGCGCTGTGTCNATCCTTCAAGCCAAAAAATGACATTCAGGTTCTCCCCAAATCGTTGCCATAATTACAGCTGTGGGTGGCCACGCAGGGATTCTTTGGAAACCAGATGTGCCATTCTCTAACCTCTGCTGCAGGGCTAGTGGCTGGCCACAGAAAGTGTACAGCACATATATTTATCTTTTTATGGAAATAAAAATGGGTTTTTTATGGGAAAAAAAAAAAGTATTCTGATGTCCAGAAACACCAAAGCAAATGGCATTTGATCTGTAGTTTTATAAAGAATTTGTCCTAATTCCCCGTCACTTGTGGTGTTTCTCATACTCTTTTTTTCCTCAGGGAGCTTCCCAGTTGAATAAACCAGCGCTGGCTGCCCTGAGGTGTCCCTTTTTGTGGGGATCCACATGCTCCAGCAGCAGGAATGTCCAAGCTCCTTCTCTGGAGCCTCACCTTTGGCAGGCAGTGCAGGTGCTGTCCCTGTGAGGAGCTTTGTCCTCACCTGCTCAGCCAGGCTCTGACACTCCCAAAGGGGACTTTTAATTAAAAACAGAAGGCCTTGAGGGGTTTTGTCCCTTTTTCTCCTGAGCTGATGGCCCAAAATGATGTTCTGATGACCCCAAGCAGTTTGAGGGCTGACTTTAAAAACTCCTAAGTGCTTGGCCAGGTTTGAGCCTGGCTCATTGCACTCTGCATCCTCGAGTGCTCTATCAAACAGAAATACTGCTTTAATATCTGCCCTGGCCACTCCTGCTCTGGCTGTCGGACACTTGCTGGGGTTCCCTCTGAAATTGGGCACATTTCAGTGTTTCCCAGACTCCTCCCACATTCAGAAACCAGGGTGGAGGTGGGACACAGCAAATGCAGGGCCACGAGGTGGAATTCACTGATCCCTGTGGGTCCATCCCAACTCAGGGAACTCTGTGATTTTATGAAATGGGAAATAGGCAATTCTGGCCAGAGCTGCAGGACGTTTTGTTTTGCTTTTTTTTTCTCCCTCAATTGTTTGTTTTTAGCCCTGCTCTGGTGAAGGGACAGTTACACTGCTGTGAGATAAGCCAGGCTTCAAAGTCTGAATGGATGTGAGTGTAATTCTGAGCTTCCCGGGGTCAAAGGTGTTCACATCTGAGCAGGACTGACAGCCTTGCGGTTAAGTTTAGGTCTAAGGAGCTCAAAACTCAATTTCTAAATGCCAGAGCCTGGGTGTTTTGGGCACCTCACCTAATTTCTCATCTCAGTCTGGTCTGTAAAATTGGGATAGGAATCCTTCTCTTTTTCCATGCTCACTGTTTATCTCTTGCATTCACTTATTTCACAAGGTCTCTTTCACAAGAATCATCTTCCTGCTTTACATCTCAGTTGGGCTTTTGTCCTGGTGCTCCTGATAAAAAATGCTGGCAAACTTGGTCAGGCATTGCCTGGGAAGTTCAGCCACGAGGTTCCCTGCCACGGAGCTTCCCCAGGACTTGGAAATGTCAGATGTGGGCAGTAACGGAGAAAATTGGAGTGCCTCAAATTCAAAGTCAGTGGCTTATCAGCAGTGATTTTCCTTTCCCCATGGAAATGGTGGGGTTGGTTACTGAGGTTCTCTAAATCTGCCTGCTGGAAGAGCAGCACATGAAGAGAATTATCATTTTCTCGTGCTAATTTCTGGCATTTCCCAAAACAAGCGGCGCTTGCTGAGGCTGTACCCGGGTTTGAGCCAAATTTGCTTTGTGGAGCAGACTGAGCCAAGCTGTGCTTTGGAGAACCAGTGGAAGGTGCTCCTGGCTTGTCCAGCCACAAAAGGCATTTCTCCAAGGGAATGATCAGATAAAGGTCACCCCGTGGCACCACAAAAAAAGCCTTGTTTGTGAAGCAGCTGCTGATTATCATTGGGGAGCAAATGGCTTTGAATTTTATAGCTCCTGTTATCTGAAACTAATAAAAACACAATGCAGTGACGAGCCGAAGGTCATCTCATCTCATCTCTGCTGAGGTGGGGAGTGCTCAGCAGAGCTCCAGATTATGCACAGGATTTGTCTAATGCAGTCAGTAAATGCAAGTTTGGGAATGAGGGATGTAAATCAAGGGTGTCTCCTGTCCTTCCACACTTCAAAGTTTTCATTTCCTATTTTCCCCTCTTGCTTCCCAAGCTCCACACTCCAGGAGGTGACAAAAACCAGGATATTCCCATCTGGATCTGGTGCCATTTCGGTTCACCCAGCACTGGAGTGGTCGTGAGCCACTTTTGGAAAATCAGATTTAATAGAAAATCCATGGAAAAAATCCAAAGGCTCACCCACCTTGCAGGGAAGCCGCTGTGCCAAGTGCGACGTAAAGAGACAGCAATAAATCACCCTGCTCTGCACCTCAAATAGATAATCAATTTAATTGAAAGCATCAATAATCATAGTTTGACATTTATTACCCTCTGGATGTTTTATCTTTTAGGCAGGGGACAGCGGGGCAATGATGGATGCCAGTTCTGCCACGAAACACAATTATGTGGTGCAAGGAAAAGGGGTTTTATATTCTGCAAAAAAAAAAAAAAAAAAGCAAAGCAGTCGAATTCATATTCAAGCAGAGTGCAGGAAATCTGTGAGAAATAAATGCAAGGAACTCTCATCCCTGGAACCTGAATTCTGCTGTTATGGCTCATGAGATAATGTTGCAAATGCTGCTTGGTGAGTTCTTTTTAAGTGATTTAGGACAGGAAATCTGCGGGGCCAGGTCTCCCTCTACAGAATATACAGAATATGCAGAATATACAGAATATACAGAATATACAGTTTTTACAGAATATACAGAATATGCAGAATATACAGAATATACCGAATATACAGAGTATATAGAATATCAGCTCTTTTTTTTCACATGTGCACAAGCAAAAACCAAAAGTGAGGCTGGGTTGTTCCTTCTTTGGCTGTATCTTATGGTTTGTGCTCACCTGGCCAGGTTGTTGTGCATCCCCAAAGGTGGGAAATAGTGTGGAAGTTACAGAGATTGTCTGGAGGCTCTGAGAGCCAGAAAGGGGATGGAAATGTTCCTTTTCACCTGCAGAAATGTTTCCATACCTGCAGGACAACGTCCAGGGCAGTGCTTGGATAAAACAAAGCAGTGGAGGCGAGTGCTGGTCGGGGAAAGCCCCTGGCTGTGCTCACACATCCTGGAAGGCTGCCAGGAATGTGAAAACCCCAAACTCCTCAAGTGGAGAGTTATGGAGCAAGTCCTTCCAAAAAAAAATCCCAGAGGAATTGTCTGTATTTGTTTGAATCAGGTGCTTCTTATGCATCAGCCAAAGCAGGTATTTCACCTTTTATTTTTGGTTATTTTGAGGTTTCAACAGCTCGGGCTTTCAGAGTGAATTAATCCTTCAGTACTTTCACCAGGCAGGGGATTCTGCAGATGCTGTAAAGTTCTCTTTACACCTCCCCGAGCCCAGGAGGTGCAGGGCGTTGAGGAAGACAAGACCCAAGTTTATGAGAAGGTTCAAGTGCTGTTATGTTATTCCCACAAAGCAGCAGCTCCCTCGATGGCACACGGAGATTATTTGGCGAGTCAGGATCTCTTAACTGCGCTCACATCAGTGATTATTTACTTTGAGCTGGCAGTTACAAAAATGCTTTACTTCATTAAACCCTCTTCAGTGGCTTAAATACATTTTGTTTCCAGCAGCTGGGTACATTATGGACATTTCTTTGTCTATGATCTATTGGTGGTAGTTTGGAAGATGTAAACATTTGTGCTATTTGGCAAGATGGTCGTGGAGCCATCTTATAACCTCAATGTTCCTCTTGGCACGAGATTAAAAACTCCTTGTAATCAATGCTCGGGGCTGGATCTCCCAAGATTTTGCTCAGAACTTGCTTGGAGTGTTGGGTAACAATACAGGCTGTGTGTGCTCTTCAAAACCTTTAATGAAAAGAAAAAAAGTCCTTTTTTTTTTTTTCTTCTGGTGCAGTTCTGAAGAAGCTCCTAACGTAGAGCCCAGTTTAATTCCAACTGCAAATAACTGGATTTACTAAGGATAATCATGGAATTTTAAAACAATCTCTTGGCCATTTTTGCACTCTTCAGAAAACCTTGTGCAGAGATTCCAGAACTGGCTTCTGGGGCCAGAACTGATTTATCTCCAGGACAGTGGGTGATACAGAGGAGCTCTTGAGGTGCACCTGGGGACAGCTGAGGAAGATTCATCCGTGGTTAGTGGTTCCCTGGTGCTGTTTTGGAAGAGAAAAGCAGCAGGTTTGAGTTTCTGAGGTGATGTCTCCCACCTCACCTGTCAGGGATGCATGGCCTGGAAAGGGGTGCAAGAGATGCCCGTGGCATCTGCAGTGTAAGGGACCATAATGAGCTAAAATCTCCACATTCCCTCATCTCAGGAGTTCTCAAGAGGCTCAGTGCATCCTTTGCTTCTAATCAGGGGGTTCCAGTCGCCCAGAAAAACCAAGAAAGGAAAAAGCAAAACCTTATTTCCATTTGGACTCCCTGAATTCCTGTCTCAAGAAAATGCCTTGAAATTGCCACCCACTCTCTGTCTGTCTGATTAAATAAAATATTGACCTTTTCCAAACACAATATTATCATTCCAAGCATAATATTATCCAGTCCTGTCTGAGATTGTTTCTACAGCTCTTAAAAGGGAGCTCACCTGGCAGCCCTATCAATTCAGATAAAACAGCTCTGTGTGCCTTCCCAATAAAAAGCCGATTGTGTCTGAAGCTGGGCCACGGAATAATTCCCGATTAACTTTTCTTTCTAGAGAGCATCATTTGCTCAATATCACTTCAGAATAAAGGGAGGCAAAGTGCCCTTTTCTGTCCCTCTCTTGTTCTCTTTGCTTGCTCAGAGTGTTACTACAGGGAGTTCCTCTCTGAGTTCACTTTCCACCTCAGAGTAAGTCCTTACTCCACCTCAGATTAAGTCCTTACTCCATCTCTGCGCTGCAGGACAAGGGGCAGAGAGTGGCACACACAACAGCAAAGCTGTTCCTTGTGGTTAACATGGAAAAGAAACACCCAGGTACAGGGAATTCCCCTCCTGCTCAGGGCCCAGGCTCTTCAGATCTGCACTTTTTAGGTTTTTTTCTGAATTAGATGAGAGTTAAGTGATGTAAAGTTCCCTCGAGGCCCCTGTGAGAGGCTCCCGTGGTGGCTGCACTGGTCACTGTCTTCCTTTCCTTTCAGGACAGCTCATCCTTGTGAAGGAGCCCGGAATATCCTCACTTTTCCCCCAAACAAACAGCACTCGAGCCCCTCCATGGCAGCCTCATGCCTCTCTTCCATCTCCCAGCTTTAATGGGCCGTTTTTCTTCCTGCCTGGTGATGACCTCGTCATGTTAAAGTGCCAGTGAGGTTATCCTGCTGATGGGTATCAAGCTGACATTTCCCATCCTTTCCGTCGGGTGCCAGGCGGGGACGCGTTCCCGGCCCTCAGCCCGGCCCTCGCCCTCCCGCCTCTCCCAGCTCGGGCAGAGGAGCCAGGCTGCCCAAGGAGCCACTGCATTCCCCTCTCCAGACCCTGGGAATTGCTGGGAATGCTGCAGGCTGGCTGCATTTCCCCCCAAGTGTGATTAATGACCCCGTCCCAGCGCGGGTGTTTCGCTCCGCTGCTCGGCTGGGCTGCACCGGGGGCTGTTGCTGGGCTGGGACTGGGGGGCAGCTCCAGAGCTGCTGTTTACTGAGGGTTGGTAAATTCTCTGTGGGAATTTAGAGGTTTGCAAGCTGGTTTTTAGGTTTGTGTTTGTGATTTGACATGTGGGGCACTGGAACACTCAAGGAGCTCGGGGAAGTTGTGCAATGCTGGGGCAGAGGCAGGGCTTGGCTTCTGAACCGAGATACTCCTGACTGACCCTTTGGATGTGGTAAAACAATTCATAATTCTTATCAGTCTTTGTAGGCTGTGAGGAAGAGAATGAAATGAGGTCACTTTTCTCTGTTCTTTCTCAAATTTTTAGCTGCCTAATGATTACATTTAATGGGATGGAGGCTGTCATTCAGCACAGGGTGGTGGGAGAAGCCAGAGCCAGCTGCTTTGTGTCTTGAGACCTGAAGAAGAAAATATTTTCCCTTGGAACATCTAATCCTAGTCCTTCTCCTTGGCACCTGTTTGCCAGGAGGGATGGAAGTGCTGAGGTTTCCTCCTCCCTTAATATTGCTGCCAGTCAATGCATCAATGGCAAGACCTTGTCTGTGATGAAAGGGGATTTTGAAAGGAAAAAGCAATAATGTTGATGTTGCCACAAAGGGTTGAAGGTACTGAAGCTCTGCCTCTCTGAAGGGAGGAGAAGGGAGTTTCTGGAAAGGACATTCCAGCAGAACTGGAACTGAGAGTCCCCAGAGAGACACCAAGAATGAGACCTTGGGTGATCTCGGAGGTCTTTTCCCACCACAATGATTCTGTGACGAGCAGAACCTCACCCAGATGGAGGCATCAGCGACTGGGGGGGTCAAACCATGAACGATCCCAGGCACTGGGTGCTGTCTGTGCTGAATCCATCCCAGTCCTCCCCTCTGAGGGTGTTCCAAGACCCCCTGCTCTCACCAGGTGTGACTGACACAGGTCCGAGTGCAGGGAGCTGCCCGTGCGTGGATTTATCCGTCCCTGCCTGTCCTGGTGGGAAAGCTGCAGCTGAAGATGAGCTGTGAGCTCTTCAGCCCAGCCCAGAGGTGCCCATCTGTCAGCCCCTGCACTGCCACGGCGGGATGATGCACAGCCCCTCTGCATTTCCTTATGGTTATTACTGATCATCTGAACCAACGGGGATCAATAGATGAACTACAGGGGAAGTTCGTTTATATTATTCTGTCAATACCAAGGTCATTTTTATAATTAAAAAGGGTCGAGGACAAAAGATGGATGGCTCGTGGATGAATTTAACCATCCAATCCTTTTACATCGCCACAAACAGCCCGGCTTTATCTGTTAACCAAAACATTGCACTTCACTCCTCAAGATGATTTTTTGCTGGGATAATAAATAGCTCTGGCTGCATTAAGTGATTGTGCAATGTGGGCCCGTGGCAGACAGAATTTAGAGCTGATGACCTTAAACTTCCACTCTACTGCTGTTTTCTCTGTGGTTACAGTGAAGATGTGGCTCCTTGTGTCCAAAAATCTCGTGTTTTATTTAATTTATTTACCACAATGGTCTGTGCCAGGCAAGCTTCAGGTTGGAGAGGAACAAACTGAATAAATCAGACACAATTTAATACTTGAAACTTCTGTTTTAATCCTCAGACTGCACTCACTGCTCAGTGTGGGTAGTGTCTCTTTCATCTTTCCAGAATTCAGTTTTATAATGGAATTTCTCTATAGGAAAAAGGAAGTTGGAGGTAATACTTGTAAAGGGATTTTTAAAAGAAAATTATAATTAATTTAATTTTTTTTTTCTCATGTGTACTGTTACACATTTCTTTTCTGGGAGAAGGTGAGCAAAATACCAGACTTGGACGTTTGTGTTGTTAACGGGGCCTTGCTCTGCTTTCAGGGGTCACTGTCTGTTGCCAAAGGGGGTGCAGTGGGGTGTGTTTACTGTGTAAGTGTTTCATCTCCGCTCCTGGGTCCTTAAAAACCTCATTCATAGAATCCCAGGATGGTTTGGGCTGGAAGGAACCTTAAATCTCCTTTTTTTTCACCCCCACCATGGGCAGGGACACCTCCCACAGGCCAAGGTTGCTCAGAGCTTCATCCTTCAACACTTCCAGGGATGGGGCGATTCTGATTATTGGAAAAAACCTATTTTTTTTTTTAATAATGGTCTTGAAGAGATGGTTGTAAAGGTGATGCTGGATTGCTGGGATGGAGAAAAGGAACAGCCAGAGGTTCCATGTGGAGCCCTAGGAAAGGGAAAGGCATCTCCAGCTGGATCCAGGGGCCAGGACTGAATGAACTCCACTTGCTTTTAGCAAAACTGCCAAACTATCAAGTGAGTTTCTCATGCTCATTAACACTGGACTTTAAGAACCCGATAAGAATGCAATATAAAATCAAAGAGCCCCTAAAGACTGCGAGATTATATTTAATACTCTCCTATCACCAGGCCCTGAGTGCTTGGCAGGAGAAACGGTGACATTTCCTAATCAGTCCCCTCTCGTATTTGTCTTGGCTGGAAGTCTCCAGCCCTCAGCTCATTGAAGTCACTGCAAATTCGCTCCGTTAGATCCTGTTTGACTTCCTGGTAGCTGCAGTTAACTCCATCCCAATGGCACGGAGGAGTTATGTCTTTAAAAATCAGTGATAAAAGTTGTGATACCGTGTATGGAAACCACAGGTTTATGTTCTTTCTCGAAGCCTTTGTTCTCAAACATTCATTTTTCTTCGTGTTACCTCCCCCTGACATTTCCCTGAAGTTTGGTCTGTGGGTACAAACACATTATTTCATATAAACGATGATTTAGGATGTTCCTTTCTTTCCAACCCCGATTGGGACAACCTGTCCTGAGTCACCTCTGCAAACTGCATTTTGTTCTCCTGGGATTTGGAGAACAGGAGGGATTCCTCTGTAAAGCCATGCAGGACACGAGCAAATGCAGAGGTGTTCCCCGCAGCAGATTTCCAGAAATTTTGGGCCGTGGATCCCTCCTAATTCCGCACATTTTTCCTGCAGCGCTGTCCCACCTTTTTGCCCAGGCTTCCCGCTGAAAAATAAACGGTTATAAAATGTTCTGTGGAGTGGCAGGGCTCTGCAGGCTGTTCCTGGGCCACAAACCACAGCTTGGCTGCTCCCCAGTGTTCCCAATTGTGCTGGGGTTGCCCTTAGCAGTGAATGGTTGGTTTATTCTTTCCACTCCTTTCAGCCCGGGGTTTGTTCCTTGCCAGTCAGAGCTGGGCTCTTCCTCCTCCTTCCCTCACCAGCAAGGAGAGGAAATTCTTCCCCTCAGAGAAGAGCTTTCCTCCCTTCCCTCTTAATTCCAGGCACATTCACTTCAAATTCCCAAGGCAGGATATTGAAAATTTCCCCGAGTTAACAGGGCTCACAGATTTGCTTACTATAGAGAAATGGAAGATTTTGGTAAATTGTTGGCTGGAAAACACCATAAAATCCCTGTATTTTAACAATATGGCTGAAAGGTCAAATTTTTAATGCTTTTCTGTGGGTTTCTTCCACGTCTGGTTTTCCTATGGATGCACATCAGTGCTGTGACGTGGCTCTGTGGGTTGTTGGCTGCAGTGTTTGAGTGTATATTTATATATATATTCATCTATGTATGAAGATCTTGGAAAAGAGAAGCTTTGGGGTGACCTAATTGGGGTCTTGCAGGGGACCTGAAGGGATCCCACAGGAAAGATGGGGCCTGGAGGGACAGGACAAGGGGAATGGGTTCCAACTGAAAAAGGGGAAGTTTAGGTGGGATATTGGGAAGGAATTGTTCCCTGTGAGGGTGGGCAGGCCCTGGCACAGGGTGCCCAGAGCAGCTGTGGCTGCCCCTGGATCCCTGGAAGTGTCCAAGGCCAGGTTGGATGGGGCTTGGAGCAGCCTGGGACAGTGGAAGGTGTCCCTGCCCATGGCAGGGGGTGGAACAAAATTACCTTTAAGGACCCTTCCAACCCAAACTCATGTGGGATCATATAGTAATGGATATAAAATTATACAGAATCTCTTCCCTATGGAATTCCTGCCATGGGTTTTGGTGCTCTGGGCCTGGGCTGGGTCCCACAAGGTGCTTTGTGCTCCTGGCCTGTGGCCAGAAAAGCACTTACACGTGGAGACATTCCTGGTTCTATTCATTTCACTGATACTTCTTGCCTAAATAACTGACTGGGCAAGGGCCAGCCCGCTCAGGAGCTGGCAGGATAAAGCTTTGAAGGGAATAATTAATGGGAATTATGAAGAACAAGATTTGTAGCTTAATAACAGCGTTGTCTCCTGAGCTGGGGTGGAACAGAGGTGCAGGGAGGAGGTGAAGCGTGAGCTGGACAGGAGAGGTGCCTGCAGGGGTGTCCAGACAGTTTCACCTGCTCAGAAGCCACGTCCTGGAGGTGGTGGGAGCTGCTTGGGGTTGGAATGAGCTCTCACAGGGCTGCTGTGCTGCTCTGGATGTTGCTCAGTACCAGACCCGTGTGTGTGAGAGCTCCGGGCACAGGCTGGGACTGTCGGGGTGTCCTGTGCAGGGCCACAAGCTGGACTCGGATGGCCCTTGTGGGTCCTTCCAGCTCGGGATATTCTGTGGTTTTGTGACCTGAGACATTTTTAAAGCCTCAAGAGGCTGGCTGGAAGGAGCTGTTTGCTCTGCAGGTCGTGCTGTCTGTGTGTCCGTGCAGACACCGGGGCCATCACGTCACAGCCACGCAGAGTCACTCTGCCATCAACCCAGCCATGAACAGCACAAATCAGGCACAGCAGCGCCTCTGCTTTCACCTGAAGGGTTCACGTGAACTTGTGCAAGTAAGAATCGCAGGCCCCAAGCTATTTTAAGGCAAAAAAGCGTTTTCTAGTTCTTGTTCTGGACCAGCTGCGTGGTGGTCCCTGAGAAGAGGCAGGTTTGAGATGGTGCAGGTGGCACAGCCCGGGCTCCAGAGCTGGAAGTGACGGCCCCGGTGGGCTGACCCGGGAAGGGCCAGTGCCAAGGGCGGGTGCCCAGGCAGTGGGTGAAACCCTGGAGAGCTCACTCGGCTTTGAGCAGCACTGATGCCATCACTGGTGCACGGAGCTCCTACTGAAACATCAGGTGATGATAAAGACCCAGTTATTGAAAGAAGTGCTGTAATCTCCCTCCTGACTTCCGTGCAATTACTGGGCATTTTCTTCTCCTTCAAACTCCGAACAGATGTAGGAATATCTCTTTAAAATCCAGATTCACAGAGATCCAGCAGGGGCAGGTTCAGGTTCAGGGGCAGGTTCTGAGGTCATCTTCACCTTCAGAGTTTGCTGAATGCTCCATGCCTTGCTGAATGCATCAGGCCGTGCCTGTTGAAGTTTGGGTTGGGGTTTCTTTTCCCCTAAATGACAGTTTATCTGAGCTGGGGGAATGAATGGATAACGTTACTATTTACATAAGCTCATTGTGATCTGTCTCGGTAATGTAATCAAATTAGGGTTAACTGCAGCTGGAGAATGCCAGCTTGTAAACTGTTTTTCAAAAAGAATCACATGGTGTTCCCTGACATGTTTGGTATACATTCGGGGGGCTCTGCAAAAATTCTAGCACATCCCTAACTGGTGGAACTGAGGCTGGGTCCTGTTGCCACCAATTCCCTGAGCCCAGGGAAGGAAAGCAGGGAAATCCCTCACTGGCAGAGCACATCCACCTCCAGCCCAGCCCTAAGGCTCTCCTGACGTGGCTGCTGCTGACATGTTGTCTTTCCCCTGGCTAAAATCAACAGATCATTTGATAGCAAAAGCATGTGGTGTAAATTTTGAGCACATTTAGGAACATCTGTGCTAAGTGCAGGAGTGCAGCCCACTGCACACGTCGAGCTCTATATTTAGTCTCGCGGCACTCGCATGAGATGAAGCCCAGCCTGAGCTAAAATTACCCAATGAGCAGATTTTCAAAGTATCTTTTGTTTTTCTTCTTCATAAACATCGCATCTGGGACTTGCTTTGCCTGGTTCTCCCTCTCCCCTCTAAGGAGGAGGTGCCGTGGACATCCCGGTGTTGCATCATCCCCTTCCCATGTGCCCAGGAGAGCGAAATCCCGGGATGGGCTCTGCTCCAGGGCACTGGGAGTGGCTGCTGGATTGCTCTCTGGCGGGACAGGTGTCACCAGAGGGTGTTTGTCCCACACTGGGAACGCCCCAGGACAGTTCCGAGGTGCTCTCCACCTCCCTGGAAGGATTTTGGAGGCTCGTTTGTAGCCCTGGAGGTGGTTGGGGAAGGGAAGGTTTGGAATTCTGGCCTCTGCTCCTACGCAGACGCCCCACCAGTGCCAACACCGTGCCAAGCTGCTCGGCTGGAGTGGGAAAATGGGACATTCAGGACACTGGGCTGTGGGACCAAGCCAATGCAGAGGGTCTGGGGGAGAGCTCGGCCCACAATAACATCTTGGACATATTTTTTTTTTTAAATCAGGATGAAATATTTAACCTAAACCAGTTCCTACTCTCCCACTACTGCTAAAATGCCTTTTCACACATAGAATCACAGAATTTTCAAGGTTGGAAGAGACCTTGAAGATCATCAAGTCAGTGCAGCAGCACCACCATGCTCACCATTAGTTGTCCATAATCTGATAGTTTGAATGAGGCGATGGTTCCATCAAAACTAAAACTCTTCATGATATCAAGGGTTTTTCCCTCAGAAATTCTGTAATAGATGGAAACTCAAAAAGGTTTTCACCAAATAACAAAAATCAGCTGTTTTCAAATACTCTGAAAGAGCAGCAAGATCCTACAGAGGATTTTCTGCAAAATCGCCGTTTTTGAACATGGATGAAATATTTTCACAGAAATTCTGTTCTCTAAGAACTTCAAAATTCAGGATCTGCTATGAATTGAAAGGCAAAAAAAAAAAAAAGAGGTTTGAGAGAAGGAACGTGCCCCTTGAGCACAGCTCTGTCCAAACCAACAAAAGGAAGCTTGTGTTGGCATCTCGATTCCAACTCAGGAATTCCTGACTCTTAAGCCTGTTTATACAGGGCTCTACCACAGCCCAATTTGCACTTCATTGGAGCTTTCTTTCCCCTCCACGTTTATGGTGCTGCTGGACGGGTGGATTACACACTCTGCCTGCACACACTTCTCCGATTGTATCCAAAGGCTTTCTGCATGTCATAATCACAGGGAAGTGTCTTCATTTGGAGGCAGCTGCGTCCTGTGGATGTTTGGGAGCCGTTCTGCATTTCTATTTCAGCTCTGAAAGTTTCATGGCCTAATTCTCCAAAGGTTTTGGGGGTTGTTGGTTCCTGGTGAGCGCACCGGGAGCAGTCAGCCTTCCCTGGAAGCTCGGTGGCATCCAGGCCAGGCAGGATGGGTGTTTAACTCCAGTCATTCATGGGGATGTCAGGGTGTTCCAGGGTAGGAACACAGAATTTTATGGCTCTGGGATTTGCCTCTTGATCCTATTTGCTCTCAGCTACTTTGGAAACCGCAGTTTCAACGTCCATTAGAGCTGGTGTAAAGCACGGAATGGTTTGGGGTTCTTCCCATGGAAACACAGCCCCTTGTTAGTGCAGCTGAGCCGGAGATTTGGCAACGGGCTGGAAATTTATAAATCAGTCCATCTCACCTGGGCATGGCCAAAGGAGGCCAAGAGCTTGTGCCAAATCCTCAGCTGCTGAAGTGCAATGGAGCCTTGCCTTTCCTTTCCTTTCCTTTCCTTTCCTTTCCTTTCCTTTCCTTTCCTTTCCTTTCCTTTCCTTTCCTTTCCTTTCCTTTCCTCTCTCCTTTCTCCTCTCTCCTCTTTCCTTTCCTTTCCTTTCCAAACCTTTCCTTTTTCTTTTCCTCTCCTAACCTTTCCAAACCTTTCCTTTTTCATTTCCTTTCCAAACCTTTCCAAACCTTCCCAAACCTTCCCTTCCCAAACCTTCCCTCCTCTCCCCTTCCCATTCCCATTTACCCTGCATTTCCCTGCCCTTGGGTCTCCGTCCCCTGGAGGATTTCCCTGCTCTTTGGCAGCCCAGCTCCCTCCCCGCCGTGCCCTTGGGTGTCTGTTTGACCTCGGCCATCCCGGATCCCCCGAGCGCCGGGAGCCGCTGGAATTCCCGGCTCGATCAGCTCCGTTCCCGGTGTGTTTACCCTGGTGGGGCATCCAGGGCGATGCAAAGTCGAGGTACTTGACCTCCCCGAATGCCCGCTGACCTGGAGCTAATCTGAGGTGGAGCACAGCAGCGATTTAATGACTTGTTCCACCACACCTCGGCTGGAGGGGGAATTGAGGAGCTCCCGGCGCGGCTGCCGGGAGCGCTGGGGGGCCGGAGCATCCCCTGCTCCAGAGGGACTCAGCTCCTGAGATCCCAGGGGTCCCCGTTGTCCCCGTTCCCTTGCTGTCCACACCTGCCCTGTGGGAGAGAAACCTGTCCTTGTCTGCCCCATCGAAGGGAATTATTCACCAAAGCCACAAAAAACCTTAAAATATAACAGCTGTGGTAAAAACCCTCCATCAAACTTCCAAAACATCTGGGTGCAGTTGAGAGTTTTGGCCATTATTATCAATAATATAATATTTATTCATCCTCCTCCTCCTCCTCATCATCATAACAACAGCAAAAATAATCTCTATTGTTTTATAACATCCTTAGTTGCAACTCGACTCAAATTTGTTTTTCTCTTGTGTTTTTTCCTTAGCAAATACTGACTGATCCCGAGGTGACCTCCCAGGAGGGCAATATAAAAAAGGTAGGACATGGCTCAGTCTTCTGGGAGTTGTTTTATTCCCTGGCTTGGACACTTTTCCCTCACTTTTAAGCCAAGGTGTCGATGGCAATAACGTCGTAAAAGTTTTCCAGTGTTTGCTGTTGCTTTTTTGGATTAAGTGTTGTGGTTCTGTTGGCGTATTTTTCTGTCTTTTTGTGATTCCAATCATTAGGCAAGAGAAAATAATAGTTTGAGGTGTTCCTTGATTCGGCTACAACACAAACAGCTGCCGGGCCAAAGCGAGAAACCTCATTTACCTCTTTTCCAGTAAAAGAAAATGTTGGTCCTTTGTTAAAAGTGCTAAATTTTTGGAGGTCACTTCAGCATGTAAATGTGGCTAATGTGAAGTCCAAGGGAGAAGGAGCAGGTCTGTGAAAGGATAAAGTTCAGCCCGTGTGATGTATTGGTGCTTTTCATCACATTGTGGGGCTCGAGCTGTAGCAGTGACCAGAGAAAATGTGTTCCACACCCAGCCCAGCTGCACAGATGTTCTCACTGGAGCTGGGAGGCAGCTTCAGCATGACTTATTTGAGTAGCCAGGCTGCTGTTTGGGTTGGGGCTGCTCTCAGAAGCCCGAAAATGAGATTTTGCTGGTGAACAGCTTTGCTAATTAAAGCGTTACGGGTCGGGTTTGATCAGAGCCTCTCAACGGCCGGAGCTTGTGTGTCCTTACTGAAACAAGGAGCTGCTTGTGACTCCTTTTATATGGAATTGTCTTATAAAGGATGTTCACAGTCCTGTTCATGAAGGTTTTGAAGTCTCTGAGGCTGGACCTTGCCACTGCTGCCTTTGCTGCTCATCGTTCGGGTGAGCGCCGATGCTGCTTCTCCACTCCTAGGGCTGAAAGGAATCCCTGGCTTCCCTCTGCCAAACAGAGTGAAATGCAATCCTTGCCAGGCTGGGAAAAGGGATTTAGACACTTGTCCAGTGCGGTCTGTTCTATTCTTCCCATGTTAAAAAAGAAAAAAATCAGGTTTTATTTTCGAGGCTCCCAAGAGGGGAAATTCCCTCTGAGCTCGCTGTGACCTCGCCAGGGACCTGCGGCACCAGGGCTGAACTTTTTACCTTGGGCACCTCCATAACTCATGGGTGTCCTCGCTGCCTCTGTGGGATCCTTTTGTCTGGACAGACGTGGTGACAAGGTGGCAGGTCCTTATTATCCCCACGCACTTCCCACGAGGATGGAGGGAATTCTCCAGGGCCCAGCTATTTCTTGTTCAACCTTTAATTGTGATATCACAAATGAACTCTCAGTCCCCATCTCCAGAATCTGCATTACCCCAAGGAGGGCAGGAGTTGTGTGAAACAGGGAAACACGGGACTGGCAGTTTTATGTGCTCAATCCATGGGTTTATATTTAAACTTGGTGCTTTTATTTCAAGGGAGATTGTTACAAAAACTGCAGGTCTTTGAAAAATGCCGTGTCCTTAAATATTTCCCTGTGCAGCAGGTATAAAACTGGACAATTATGATATTTGACAAGGGGGGAAGGCCTGGCCTTCCACTTGTGTCTTTTAAATGCATTGTAGAGAAGCACTAGTGGGAGTTTATGAGGTGATAAATTTATTGAAGGATGGGCAGTAGGGTTTTACAGCTGGGGTAAAGGAGGTCAGAGCAGTAAGGTAAAGAGTTCAAGTCTAAACTTTATGGCTTGTGAAAAGACTACTGCGAGACAGCTTTTCAGTCAGGAGAAAATGAAAACTAAAGAATGAGAAATCACTCCGGACAATTTTTGTAGGATCTCTCAATTGTTTGGAAGTAGCACTCTGGCATTTGGCTCCGGTGGCACAAAACCCTCTCGGGAGCAGATTTCCTTTTCCAGCCTCTCTAAATCATTCAGTTGTCATATCCCTGAAGACACAATAGTTGAGATTTGACTCCAATTTATTCCTATTCCTTCAGAGATGAGTTGGTGGCGAGAAGGTGACTGAAGACAAATGTAACTGTAGTGGGTGGCCTGATTTAAACTGGGAGGGGAGGAAATCGGAGCTGCAGAGGCCATAATTTCAGTGGCTCCTTTGACTGCTGCATCACAGGTTCAGAATTGGGCACTAACAAGGACTAGAAAGAGAGAAAAAAAAAATCTGGAATGCAGAGAAAACTCCATAAAACCAGGGAAGGTGATGGCAGTGAGAGGTGCAGGGAGACGTGCAGGAAGCAATCTCTGCTTAAAACTGACCCCAGAACTCTCTCTGCTGTTAAGCTCCCAGGAAAAAAAAATGCTCTTTTACATAACTTCAATGAACTGAAAGGCAGGGAACAATCTGGAGATGCAGCACAGCAGAGCCTGTTATGTGGTAGAATAAAACAGGCTCTTCTTTGGCTTGGAGCTCAAAGAATAAGTATTTCCCACTATACCCAGTATTTTTCAGTTCGTGTTACTGTTATTTCTGCAGGGACCACTAACACCACAAAGCTGATTTCTTTGTTAGTGGTTGTCTGACAGGAATAATTCCATGTCATTAAAGGAGCCATGTCCAGGATCATTTTCCGTATCTGTGCAGCTCCATGGACTGAAATTGGTGAATTCCTAAGGAGCTTCCCTTGTATCACCTTTGCTTGCTGATATTTAGTTTAACTTAGACAAATACACACGAGCTCCTCGTCCTGTTTGTTTAATTTTAAATCACCAGTGGTGGAAGCAGTATTAAAACAGGAGAGTCACTTATTTTGGTTATTTCAGTGACCTGAATGCAGACACTCAGAGATAAAAACATGAGTTATACCTGTGGGTTTGCTGTCCCCTGCTCCCAAATGTTTTTCCCAGCCCATGTCCCTGCACTCTGTTTATTTTCCTTAGAGAGCAGCTCAGTGTCCTCTCCCTCTGAATTTTTCAAGCTTCCCCACTGCATTTAATAAACTGAACAAACAGCTCGTTGTCATTGTCACTGTCCCCGCTGTCATTTTGCTTTAACTCCGAGCTGAAAGATTTCCACTTCCTCCAGCAGGAAGCGAGGCCTGTGTCTATTCCACACCACCTTTTTCTCCCAAGTAGACGCATTTCTCTCCCCTCCAAGGGTCACTTTGGATGATGAGGCTTCCAGGATGCTGGGGAAGGATTCTCTGTGAGTGCAGAGCTCCCAGCCAAGCTCCCCGGGCCGGGCTGTTTTTCTGACCGTGGTGACAAGGGACCTCAGGGACTTCTCTCTTCAGTAGACTCTCTATTTAGTTTCTGTTTACTTAGAGGGAATAGCCTGAGGGGCTACTGGAGAGAAAACATCTGTGGGAGATAATCTATAGAGTTATCTATCTATCACTCTTGTCGACCCTGTCTCCCCTGAGAGCAAGCTGAGAGACTTGTAATAAAAAGGCATCGCTGAAGAGGCTTTAGGGACAAATAAAGAGACATGTTAAGGGCCAGCTGAAAAAGGATAGAAGACATTATTAAAGCTCAATAGCCGTCTTATCAAAATCCAATAGGATAGGCATTTGGCAAAAGGCTTTAAATTTATTCTTTGACTTTCTGGAGAGCTTGAATTTATCCATTAACAAGAATGTGCTGCGCGGGGAGCGGGAGATGCTATCGGCTTCAAAAGGGTTGGATTCAATCTGGCATTGTGCAAAACACAACAAAAACTGAAGACAAAACCAATTTTCCCCCTCCGCTCCTTTAGCTGGCCTCATTCCTATATGGCCAAATATTAGAAGCTGTAAATATAATTCTGATGAGGCTGTGAAATAAAAGTAATTTAAGCAGTTTCTTCTGTGCTCACAAATCACACCGATTTTTTTTTTTTAATGAATTTTAGAAAACTGGGTGTGATTAGAAATTTTGGCCTCTTAGAAAAGCATCAAGTAGCAACCAACAAACCCAGGTGTGAGGAAAGCTTTCAGCTCTGAAGCAAAAGTAAAACCCCAACGAGCGTTTTGCCGCTGCAGACGCGAGGCGGGACGGGGGCCATAAATCTCCCCGGGGTTTATTATTATATCCAAAACGCTACAGGTCACAGGAACCATCTGATACTTCAGGAGCGCATTGTTCGCGCGGGGATGATTGATTGATAATTATGATAATTCGCAAAATGATTATTTGGGTATTACGGCCGCGGCTCGTCCCGCCGGGTCGCTGTGAAGACATTTTCTGTATGGCGGGGCCGTCAGGAATGGCCTCTGGCAAGGAGGGATGTGGAGAGGTCTGGCCGGGCTCTCCCGGCGGGATCGCCGGGGCTGATGAATGATGACCCGGAGGAGTAAGAAATCAGACTTCAATAAGCAGTCAGGAAGGTAGTTAGGGACGAGCAAGGCAACTGTTCCCTGTCTTTTGTGCAGCAATTACCGGGCAGGCCGAACCTCCCCCAGGCCTGAGCGGAGCGTTGTGCCCCCGAGAGAGCAAACTGGAGATCTGAGCCCGGCCTGCTCCGAGCTGCTGCCTTTGCAGCACAAATTCCACGTGTGTTTCTGCACTTAGCAGGGATAAATTATCCCCGGCTCGTGGAAGGTGTCCGAAAACTCTCAGTGAAGATTTCAGTGGTTTTTCTTCGCTTTCCTGGGCGTTGAAGAATCACCCTGCTCCAGTTCGAGCACAATCCTCATCCTGGCTGAGAATTCACCCAGAGCTGGGGGTTAAAGATGCTCCATGGGATGGGGAACAATCCCAGATATCAGAGCTAAAGCCCCGTTTCTCCAGGGCTGCTGCCTCACAGTTCCCATTGCAGAAAGAGCTTTAATTTGCTTGTTTTATAGGTTGTATCTTTATGAAATAAAGGTATATTTAGCGGCCACAAACAGAGGCAGCTTTGAGTTGATTTTTATAATCTTTTCCTGAATAGACTTGCGTCATTCCAATAAGCCCTGGACAAAAGAGTGGACAGTTGTCTGAGAGTCTTTTTTATAACATTTCTCTCTTTCTATTGTTAGAGGGCTGCTAATAAAAGAACCAGGAGTCCATTAATTCAGTGAATGAACATATAGTAAAGTCAGTTCCCTCTTGAGAACAATAATGTTGCGGTCAGCTTAGGTTTCCATGGAAACTAAGTACTTCTAAGAAGTTTGCATCCTTGATTTTGCTGAAATGAAGCATGTAAAGCAAAAAAAAAGGTGTAAAGCTGGCATGGAAAAGTCGGCAAAGAAACCGATGGTTAAATTATTTTGCAGGAATAACACTGTATGTTGAATTTCTGTGATACAGATGTTTGGGCTGGGTTGTTTAGTGAGTGTGGGTATGAGAAATGGCTCCGTGAAGAGATCTCGGGGGGTTTTGAGCCCATAAATCAGGCCAAGTTAAGAGGACTTGCAGTGGTTCAGTTCGCTCTGTCCGTGTCTCCAGAATGTCGGGGCAGCTCCAGGCACACGCACGGCACAAGGTGGAAGAGCAGCTGTCCCAGGGCTCCCACAGCTCCGGGCTATGAAGTGGTTCATGCCAATTTCCCATTTCTCTGTGGCAAAAAACGTGGATTTTGGATACGGTGCGAACACCTCACGCAGTTTTAAATGAGATCTTTTTGTGAGTTAGTTGGTTCTTCTCCTCCTCCCTCCGGAGCTGCGATGTCGAGCTGTTCTCCAGCACTGATTTATCACCTGCTGTCTGATTTCCCTGGATTGCTGGGGCTGGGGAGGTGTCCAAAATGTGCTGCCGAGCTGCTCACAGGCACGGCTCAGGTGGCACACGGCTCCAGTGAGCAGCATCCTCAGATAAAAGTGTCCCTGAGCTCCAGGCACAGACTTAGGGAGGTCACCTTGTCCTCATGATGCATCTCAAGCACAGACACGCGGACTTTGAGTTAGAAACTGCATTTTTGTGGAGGTGAGGAGGCAGGAAGATAAAAAAAAATATTAGAATTCTTCCCTGTGAGGGTGCCCAGAGAAGCTGTGGCTGCCTCTGGATCCCTGGAAGTGTCCAAGGCCAGGCTGGACAGGGCTGGGAGCAGCCTGGGGCAGTGGAAGGTGTCCCTGCCCATGGGATAAGATGATCTTTAAGGTCCAACCCAAACCATTCCATGGCTCTGTGCTCAGGGCACAAAGGAGACTCATTAAGACATTTTGCCTGATTAACCAGTTACGCTGATAACACATGCAAATTCAAGATCCATAAACTTTTTTATAACCAAGAGCTTCCCAAAGGGTGTGAAACCCTCACATGCTGGTCCCTGCTCCCTTTGCTTGGGGTTTGTGGGAACGCTCAGAAATGCACATTTAACAGTTTCACCACAAATTAACTGTTTTAACACAAATTAAAGAGTTTGAGCACAAATTAAAGAGTTTGAACACAAACTAAGAGTTTTAACAGAAAGAGTTTGAACACAAATTAACTGTTTTAACACAAATTAACTGTTTTAACACAAATTAAAGAGTTTGAACACAAATTAAGAGTTTGAACACAAATTAACTGTTTTAACACAAATTAACAGTTTTAACACAAATTAAGAGTCTGAGCACAAACTAACAGTTTTAACACTTCTCTCCCAATCCTCCTTTTCTCTCTGTGCCTGTAGAATTCGTGTCAGTGCTCCCCTGCTAAAAGCCCCACGCACTGTCACACATGAAACCCCAAGACTCCACGCTGGTGTCTTTCCCCTCGCATCCGACGTGTTTTTAATTGTTTGCATCCCTTGCAGCCCAGGCTCCTTTTCCCAGCTAACCCAAGCGAGGGGCTGGCATTTCCAGCCCGCCAGTGAAACAATATTCTGGATGATTAGGAGGCATTACAGCCCCGGCTCAGTTTGAAAATGCCAGAATGCCCCAGAGAGCCCCATGAATCTGCTGCCAGCCGGCCCCTGTCAGAGCTGAAGGCAGCACTGTCTGGAGCCCAAAATCAACTTCAGGAAGGTCATGTGAAAGAAAATCCTCAGTCATCAGGAAGCCCTTGGCCCCGTGGCCTTTCTGACATTTTCTGACAAACCTTAAATCACCAGAGTAGACAAAACATCACAAATTTTGGAATGATGGCCTGTGGGATTTCGGGGCTGTGTGGTAACTGGGAAGGTAAAACACACACACACACCCTCCCTTCCCTCTGCTCTGTAATTCCTCCTCGGATCCTGAGCCGGGCGTGCCACGAGGTTTTTTTGGAATTAGGTGCTGGAATTGCGTCTGGGTTTGGAGCCACCGCTGGGGTGGGAGCTGATACAGCAGCAGAGGAGGGAGCAGCCCTGTGCCAGCTCCAGATGTTTCCATGGACAGGGAATATCCCTCGGTGTGGGAGCAGGGATCGCTCCCAGGACAGGCTCCTGGTCCAGGGGCAATCTGGAATCGGGATTTTTTGTGTGGCCCCACATCTCAGGGAGGGCAGCATCTTCCATGGGTGTGCCCCGGGATGCTGAGGGGAGTGCAGGGCTGGGTTCGTCCCACTGTAAGGAGAATTTGGATCAGGGAGGAGCCTCTTGGAGCTCGCTGGATAAATGGGAAAACTTGGAGGAAAGGGGAGTGTGGGGGTGAGTGACCACCACAGCGACCTAAAGTTGGGTCCAGCCCTGATGGGGCTGCTGAAAAAACGAAAGCCAGAACACAGAGAACTGGGTGCCAGTGTGCAATAATTCAATATAAATATACATAACAAAACAAAAAAATGCTTTTTGTTGTTCGGGGTGGTTTTTTTTCCTTTTTCATATTTTGCTCTAGAAATAAATCAAGGTTCTGCTGAGCAGTGAAGGTGGAACTGTTGTCCCACACATCTTGCAGGACCACAGTGTATTTTGATGTATTTTGATGTAGATTTTAGATTCTACGAGATTTCTATGAGATAATAAAATATGTGTTCTGGGGGAAAAAAAAAAACAACCAAATTTATTTTTCATGGGACAGTTTGGGAAGAAAAATAGAGAAAAGTAATCACCTCCTCTGTGATGTTCAGTGGTGCCTTCCCTCTGCAAATTTCAGCATGGAAATCTCAGCAACGCTCTGTAAACATGTATATAAATATATATAAAATATATATATATATACTTTTTTTTTTNTATATAATAATAACAGTAGCAGCAGGAGGAGCCTAAATAAAGTGCTTCAACCCTTTCTTGGCTAACCCAAGCGATTCATTTTTTTAAATTACTTTTTTCCCCTTCTTATTTTAGACTGTAACACAGAATATAGACCAGAAATACCGAAAGCTGTGGAATAGATTAGAAACTAATTTATAAACTTCAGAGGAAGTTTTCCTCTTGCTCAGTGTGGCCTTACAAGTAACTGAAATGAAGAAATCTTCTGTCATATGGAGGCATCCTCTCTGCTAATCTTCCGGAGTTAGCTGATTATTTTAGGGATTTGTTGCCATGAATTCTGGCCTCGGGGAGGGGAGGCGAGTTTGCTACCCAGCATTTTTCCAGCTCATTAATAACTGCTGCAGAGATAGTTCTGCACTGCTGCTGTCAGGACATCTCAGACCCTGCTTGCTGCAATAACTCCTTCTGTCCCAGAAGGATAAATCACAAGGCCTGAAGGAGCTGCTCCTCTGAATTTCCACTGGAATTTCAGCCTTCAGCTGCGGCTCCTCTCCCCCAGAATGTTGGTTCTTCCTCACAGAAATCTGGGAAAACTCTGGAAATTTGTATCAGTGCTGCTGCCTCCGGGTAGTTTTTAGGACAGTGCTAAATTCTTCTTTACTTAAGTATTCAATTTAAAAATGAATCAAGAGGAATTTCCATTTCTTGAATGTTTGCCCTTCCAATTCCTTATATTTATGTGTAAAACCAGGCAAGTCTTGACTTTCATTGTTCATCTCTTAATACCTGGTTCAGTTTTTTCCCTCTTTCTGTAGTGCTGCCCAGAAATAAGCTGGACTTTTCTCCTGGTTATCTTGGCAAATCCAAGCAGGCTCTTGCTCAGCTCCTGCTGCCATTAAATGGAGATTAATCACTCTCCTTGTCACAGGAATCTTAAAAAAAGGTGAATCCTGGAAAACTTCTGTGCTGGGGCTGCCATGTGAGTCCATGCACAGGAAAACACCACCAGCCTCACACTCAGCTCTGTCTGGCCTTGTGATGCTCCCTACACTGACCTCATTCCTTTTTTCTGGCTGAAATTTTTCTTTTCCACCTTTTCCACCTGGATTCCTGCTGGGAGCAGAGCTCTGGAGCAACCCTGGAGGGTTCTTTTCCTGCTTTCCTGCGATCCCAAGCAGGAAGGATGTGCAGTTTGGACCAGTTTGGAGGCTGTGCTCTCCCTGAGTAAGATCCTTCCCCTCAGCTCTGTGTCTGCTGATGAGTAGAACATGTCCTCTGGGCTCCAATGTCAATTTATTCCTGGCAGTTTGTGTTTGCCAGTCCCTCTGCCAACAAAAACTTGGAATTGGAACGCTGTCCCACCCTCNTATGAGATAATAAAATATGTGTTCTGGGGGAAAAAAAAAAACAACCAAATTTATTTTTCATGGGACAGTTTGGGAAGAAAAATAGAGAAAAGTAATCACCTCCTCTGTGATGTTCAGTGGTGCCTTCCCTCTGCAAATTTCAGCATGGAAATCTCAGCAACGCTCTGTAAACATGTATATAAATATATATAAAATATATATATATAATAATAACAGTAGCAGCAGGAGGAGCCTAAATAAAGTGCTTCAACCCTTTCTTGGCTAACCCAAGCGATTCATTTTTTTAAATTACTTTTTTCCCCTTCTTATTTTAGACTGTAACACAGAATATAGACCAGAAATACCGAAAGCTGTGGAATAGATTAGAAACTAATTTATAAACTTCAGAGGAAGTTTTCCTCTTGCTCAGTGTGGCCTTACAAGTAACTGAAATGAAGAAATCTTCTGTCATATGGAGGCATCCTCTCTGCTAATCTTCCGGAGTTAGCTGATTATTTTAGGGATTTGTTGCCATGAATTCTGGCCTCGGGGAGGGGAGGCGAGTTTGCTACCCAGCATTTTTCCAGCTCATTAATAACTGCTGCAGAGATAGTTCTGCACTGCTGCTGTCAGGACATCTCAGACCCTGCTTGCTGCAATAACTCCTTCTGTCCCAGAAGGATAAATCACAAGGCCTGAAGGAGCTGCTCCTCTGAATTTCCACTGGAATTTCAGCCTTCAGCTGCGGCTCCTCTCCCCCAGAATGTTGGTTCTTCCTCACAGAAATCTGGGAAAACTCTGGAAATTTGTATCAGTGCTGCTGCCTCCGGGTAGTTTTTAGGACAGTGCTAAATTCTTCTTTACTTAAGTATTCAATTTAAAAATGAATCAAGAGGAATTTCCATTTCTTGAATGTTTGCCCTTCCAATTCCTTATATTTATGTGTAAAACGGGCAAGTCTTGACTTTCATTGTTCATCTCTTAATACCTGGTTCCGTTTTTTCCCTCTTTCTGTAGTGCTGCCCAGAAATAAGCTGGACTTTTCTCCTGGTTATCTTGGCAAATCCAAGCAGGCTCTTGCTCAGCTCCTGCTGCCATTAAATGGAGATTAATCACTCTCCTTGTCACAGGAATCTTAAAAAAAGGTGAATCCTGGAAAACTTCTGTGCTGGGGCTGCCATGTGAGTCCATGCACAGGAAAACACCACCAGCCTCACACTCAGCTCTGTCTGGCCTTGTGATGCTCCCTACACTGACCTCATTCCTTTTTTCTGGCTGAAATTTTTCTTTTCCACCTTTTCCACCTGGATTCCTGCTGGGAGCAGAGCTCTGGAGCAACCCTGGAGGGTTCTTTTCCTGCTTTCCTGCGATCCCAAGCAGGAAGGATGTGCAGTTTGGACCAGTTTGGAGGCTGTGCTCTCCCTGAGTAAGATCCTTCCCCTCAGCTCTGTGTCTGCTGATGAGTAGAACATGTCCTCTGGGCTCCAATGTCAATTTATTCCTGGCAGTTTGTGTTTGCCAGTCCCTCTGCCAACAAAAACTTGGAATTGGAACGCTGTCCCACCCTCCATTCCAGGTCTCTGCTCACCAGATGCTCGTTTTGCTCTGATGGCCTTTCCTGCAGACCCCAGAGCATCTCCTGCTAAAAGAGGGTACAAACTGGGCACTCCTGGAGTAGGAAATGTGGGATTTAAATCGTGCTCGTTTTTCTGCTGTATCAGAGGTGTCCAACCATGCAGCAAACCCCATCCTCACCCAGGAGATGGGTTGGCTTTAAGCAAAACATTTCATGTCCAGCTGCTGTTCACACAGCCCAGTGATCCATTTTGCTATTTAAAGTATTTAATTCCCAAAAAAAAAGACACCATAATGGTCAGTTGTGGACATTTTAATTATTATTATCCTGATAACGTGCTTTTCTCATAGTAATGAAGTCAGAAAAATGGGATTTTGTTATTTAACCCTGGTGTGTGTCCTCGTTACTGCTGAGCCCAGAGCAAGGCTGTGACCATTTGCAATGTGAATATTTGTGTTCTGGTGACTTCAGAGTGCTGCAGGGTAAAATGGCCATGAAAGCAGAATATTCTGAGGTGATTTGAAATGGTCCTTTTTGCTCCATGATAGGAAGGTTGGCAAACGAGCAGCTGATGGATGTCAGGGTTTGCAGCCGTGTTTGGTTTGGAAACTCTCTCTGAAGTTTGGATGCATCTCTGAAATCCGTCAGAACCCCTTTGGTCTGAAACACATCCATGAAAACCTTGCATGTGACTTTTTTTCTTTTTCTTTCATAGATTTCTGCTAATTCCTCAAAGTAACTGGGCTGGAAATACCCAAGGAATAGATTTTCTTGTTGCATTGGCTCTGTTCTGTTTGGAATGCCAGGGAAAGCCTGGAAGTGTTGGAAGCTTGTGCACATAAATGATGAGAGAAGAAACAAATGGAGTTTTTATTTGAAAGTTCAGAAATCCTTTAGAGCTTCACAAGGCTTTGAGTGTGTTTTTCTTCTTGCAGAGGAGTAGAATTCAAGAGAAAGGACATTTTTAAAAATATTTCTACGTGGATTGGGTGTCCACAAAGCAGAACCACAAATTGATTGGCATAACGAGCAGATTTTAGGCTTTTAAGGGGGAAAGGGGATTTTCCAGCTCCATTTCTCAGCTCTGTGGTTAAATTATTATTTAGTGTCAGTCAGAAATCCTGCTGGACTCTCTTTGGGTAGGACAAAAACTCTGCTGATCTCACTGACCTCCTGTATCTCTGCTGTTCCCTCAGTCTTGTGCTTTTTGTGCTCCTTTTCTGTGATGCTTAAATATGTCAGACTCTGAATTAAAAAGCCATGTGTTGGGTGTCTCTCTCTCCCGTTTGGGGATAACCAAAGCTCTCTCTCTGTATTTACACAGCCAGGATTTACCTTTGTAGCAGCCCCATTTCCCCCCAGGTTGTTTCCAGCCCCTTAAAACAGCTCACCTGCGTTTTCTGTGCTTGCACAGGGCTCCCCCCTTTCATGCTAACATCAAATATTTGTTTGCTTTTTCTTTCAATATCAATGAATAACCATTTCCTTTTAAAGAAAAAAAAAAGAAGAAGAAGAAGAAAAAAACTGCTGAGCATCTCAATTCACAGTTCTGCTGCTGTAAAACTGCAAAGTCAATGTGGTGGCAGAGGGAAACCCTCTTTCAAAGGCACATCAATCCTTTAAATAAATGAATTTTAACTTGATTTTGTGCTTGTACAGGAAAATGTCTCTAAGATTAGCAGATGTCATGCCATAAAAGAAGCAGCTGAAATTCACATTGTGCATTAAGGCTCGCTCATCTGTGTCAGAGGCCAGGAGGAACCAGCCTTGCAGCGAGAAAGGTTTGGGTGGGATGCTGAGAACAACGAGAGCCTGGAATAGCCCAGAACCCCTCTCTGGGGAGGAGATAAAATTCCTGCAGCTCCTGGGAGAAGGAGACAAACGCTGCCGGGCTGGGCTGGCTGTCCCCAGTCCTGCATGAGAATGAGGGGATTTGGGATCGCTTCCCAGCTCCCTCCCGGCCGCACGGGCGCTCTCCGTGCCCCAAGTTTATCTTGTTCATCGCCGTGCCAGGCGCTGGAGGAGGCAGGAGCCCGGCTGGCTTTTCATCCCGCACGTGCAGCCCCCAGCACACCGGGAAAATGCGAGCTGGGGGCACTGAAAGCTTTTCTTCTCCTTTTAGACTCCCTTTGCTTGCCTTTAGTGGTGCCTGGGAAGTGTCGCGCTCTTTGTGTTCCGTTCTGCTTATCAGCAGAACATTTTTCTCCGTTTTCAAGTGGATTTGGGTGTGCAGGAGAGCTGGCAGGTTGGGAGCAAGGTGATCTGAGGGGCTGGGAGTCCTGAAGTCCCACGTAGGTGCGTTTTCCAGCATGGGAACGAGTTGATCCAGATTCTAAAATGTGTGTTTATACACACCTGGATAGCAGAAAAGGAGAGGAAAAGGAAGGAAAGGAAGGAAAAGGAAGGGAAGGAAGGAAAAAGAAGGAAAGGAAGGAAAGGGAGAAAGAGAGAGAGGGAGAAAGAAAGAAAGAAAGAAAGAAAGAAAGAAAGAAAGAAAGAAAGAGAAAGAGAGAAAGCAAGAAGGAGAGAGAGAGAGAGAAAAAGAGAAGAAAAGAAGGAAAAAGAGAAAGAAAGAAAAAGAGAGAAAGAGAAAGAAATAAAGAAAAAGAGAGAAAGAGAAAAAGAAAGAGAAAAAGAGAGAAAGCAAGAAGGAGAGAAAGAGCAAGAAAAAGAGAGAAAAAGAGAAGAAGGAAAAAGAGAAAGAAAGAAAAAGAAAGAGAGAGAAAGAAAGAAAAAGAAAGAGAGAGAGAAAGAAAGAAAAAGAGAGAAAGAGAAAAAGAAAGAGAGAGAAAGCGAGAGAAAGAGAGAAAAAGAGAAGAAAAGAGGGAAAAAGAGAAAGAAAGAAAGAAAGAAAAAGAAGGAGAGAAAGAAAGAAAGAGAGAAAGAGGAAAAGAAAGAAAGAAAGAAAGAAAGAGCAAAGTCCTAATACTTGCAACTGTACGCCAGAGTTCTGAATTAATATATTTAGTTAAAACCAGGATGATAGAATGTGGACTACCAGCTGCAAGTGAACGCTGGAATGCTCAGCGCTTTTCTAAAGAAGATTTAAGGTGTCGGAGCATTTTTCTGTTTCGACGTGGCAGCTCTTTGTCCTTGCGGCTGACATTGCTGAGTTTCTATGTATCGTTGCACTGGGTGGAAACATCCTTTAACTGCCAGACAGCACTCACCGATAAGGCACCAATTAATAATGTTGATTTGAAAAGCCCGAGAATAGGTGAGAAAGCAAAGTCCTTTGCTAAGTCATATTTGCACAGCATTAAGAGTCCCCTTTTACCTGGCCCGGCAAACACGGCGTCGGGAGCTCCGTGCCATTGAAAAGCTGAGGGACTCTAATGATATGTGCAACTGATAATTGCCACTCCTCGCTGCTCGGCACCCACTTCTCGTGCCTTTTGTTCATGCATGCCTTTGCAGCAGGCAGCTCCCGGCAGATGTGGTTCTCTTTCCTAAATATTCAGAGGGAGGGATCTTTATTTGGTTTTTTTTTTGGTTTTTTTTGGCTTTTTTTTTTTTTCTCCTGCTACATCGACCTGTTTTATCAAAATGAATGTCGGGGAGGAATCAGCATTTCCTTCAAAGTTGGTGGCCCCCGAATGGGAGGCTTTGCCTCGGGTCTGGGTGTGCAAACAACCCCCTGTGTTTGCTCAGCTGATGCCACAGGGCAAGGCCAGCGCTGGCCCCGGTGGAAACAAAAAGTGATTAAACCCCGTGGCAAACGCGAGAGCAACTCGCTGAGGGAATCAGAGATGATTCCACACGTTCACTCTGAGCTTTGGTGTGAGTCCAGCCGGGCCCAGGCAGCTGGGACATGGAAGGTGTGAGGTGGGGACACTTCTTGAGCAGAGCGGTTCTCGGCAGCCCGGCACGGAATGCGCTCCATCGTCTCTATCTTTGTATGTTCCTGTGCTCTTAAAAAGGCATAGAAATGGAATTAATTAGAAGTAGATGAAGCTGTTTGATTAAAGGGCTTATTTGTTGCCCAGCCGTATGTGGAGGTATAGAAATGCAATTAGTTAGAGAGTGCCATTAGCAGTGTCAGGGACCAGAAGTAATAGAGCTTAACCCTCCCGGGAGGCTGCTGGGGCTGGGATCCCGTGTGCAGGACCGGGGTTACACCACAACAACTGTTTTTCCCTCTTAACTCTTTCCGTGGAGAGATTCCCAGCAAGAGCCAGCCTGTTCAAACACACACAGTGCCAGCTCTGCCCTCCCTGCAATCAGCAGGCTGGAAAACAAGAAGTTGGACAAAGAATTCCTTTTAAAATATGCAAAATACATCAATTTGTCAGCATTCAGAAATCCCTTGAGAGCGTGGCTGGGAGTATCACGCGGGGGAAGTGTGATCCTGCTGCAGCATCTGCTCGTGCACCAGTGACCTGCAGGTTTTTGGGGATAAAACCCACGGGATTGAGCAGGAGCCTTTCCCAAGCGACGCATTCGGGAGGTGCACGGGGCTGCCGCAGTTTCAATTCATCAGGTGCTGCCTAAGTTCACCTCGATGGCATCAGAGGTTATCTGCCTGCTGGTCAGGGTGCACTTTGGGCACCCCTGGGATCTCTTGGAATGGGTTTTGTGTGGTCTTGCTGCTGTGACAGCTCGAGGTGTGCTGGGTGTGAGGAAGGAAGTGCTGGCTCAGCCCTGACTTTGGAGGTTTCACTCTTCCTGCCCAGCATTTCTTGTTGCTCTTTGATGGAAGCTGTGTTGGCTTAAGTGCTGGAGGGTGAGTGCTCAGCCCCACCTTCAGCACCACCAGCTCAGTGATGCTGATCCCACAGCTCTGGGATTCAAACACTTTCGGGGAGGAACATCCTCGTTTGGGATGCCCTTGGGTGAGAAAATGCTCCCCAGCATCAGCCAAGTTTGGGCAAAGCCACTCCAAACCACGCTGAAGGTACCTGATGGATCTGTCCTTTCCCTTGAGAAAGTGCCGCTCTCCAGATGAAAAGAAATGCACTTCATATTTCAGCTGATAATGAGAAGTTAATAAAATCGGGATTTTGTGCAATGCAGGACCTCTGACATCTTAATCTTTATTAAAGAGACTTAAACTACCAGGAACTGCTGGTGCTGACTGGCACAGCCAGACTCGAGAAACACCAGGAGAGACTGGTCAAATGAACTGTTAAACAACTCTTCCTAATCCATCAGGAAGAAACAATAAGTGCTGGAAACATCTATTTACCATGCATCAATCACGCTTACCTAAGCAATTTCTAAGTAATTATACTTCTGTTATATAGTTCCTGAGATGACTGGTCTGAATGAGACGTTTGCTTTATTAAAACAAAACAAAACAAAAAAAAAATCACTTTACTTGACATATCAAATGTTGTTTCACATTCTGTCACAGTAGTAATTTTTATGGACATGATTTCTGCTAATTGTTGTGTTAAAATCCTATCTGGAATTCAAATAGCTGCTTTTCCCTTTTAAAAACTTGACAAGAGGCGGGGTTTAAAATTGTTTAAGTGGTAGAGATTTTGTCTGTGGTGTTTTGCAAAGTCAGTAAAAAAAGGTACTTGGGCGAGCTCGCCGAGATGTGACCCATGGGAAGGGAATATTGGGAGAATAAAACTGATCTTTGCTGCAGTGAAAGCTGAGTGCCTTTTCCCTTATTTATTTCTATTTCTGCCTGCTTTTATCCAAAGCCATCCCTGCAGGCAGGGATAGGAGGCTCTGGTGGTCTCCAGCACACACCGAGCTGTGAACAGCCTTCTCCTTGCTATTCTGAAGATTTTCCTGATATTTTTCCTGACCGATAGAACATTCCAGGCTAAGGGATCAATTAATGGAGAGCAGTTTGCTCGTGCATTTTTTACAGCCATGCAAATGCAGTGCCTTGTGTCTTCTTGACCTTTGATGTTTGAACATCACGGAGTTATAAAAACAGATATAAATATATGTGTGTTTTACAGACCCATCATTGTGTGGGGCTTTGAAATGTCGTTTTCTAATCCACTCAGAGGAAGGGGAGGGATGGAGTCTTTGTCAGTATCCAAGCAATTAGGATAATTAAAAAAGAAAGCTTATTGGGTAAACATGCTCTTAGATTGTGACCTCTTAATTAATGGACTACAGGGAGAAATTACAGCGGTGGCAAGATAATTAACACATGCATTTAAAAAGAACTGTTAGACAAGGGTATTATAGGATAGTAAGACACAGATTTGAATCACCGAAGGACTCTGGAGGTGAACAAACACGGTGGAACAAGACAAGATTTGCATGTGTGAGTGCCCCAGCACACAAGAGGGACAAATTAGGACAACTTTGTTACCACACCCAGGCGGCTCCTTTAGCACCACATTCCCCCAGCCGAGGGCTTTAAGTCCGGGCTGGGTTTGGTGGAGTCTCCCAGGAGCAGAATTCCACTGCAGGATGCGTTGGCATCGCTGATAATTCTGAGTTTTGCAAGAGGGGTGTTGGAAACTTTGCTCCCCTTGATAAGAGCAATGACACCCACCAGGGAGCTGTTTGTCTCTTTGGTGGCACCTTGCTCTGCCCTCCTGGCTTTGCAGCTCTCACTAACCCTGACAGCTCCAGTCAGTATTTTGGAAACTGGATCAGTCATTAACAAATAAAAAAAAAAATACATTTAGGAAGCAGATTGTTTGTCAGAGTAGAGTTTGGGTTGTGTGTGCTGTTGGGTCACAGCCAGTCTTCACCCCGCTGTGGAGAGAGCTCCAAACAACCAGAATACCCAAAGCAGACATTTTTTTGATTGATTTGCCACTTTCTGTCGCCAAAACTGCCTCATCCTTGGCAGGTACAAAGCTGGGCAGGTTGTGAGGGGGGTTCTCAGGCTGTGGTTTGTTCACGAGCACCCAGAGCAGTGTGAGCACTTCAAGGAGTGATGGTTATCAGAAATGTTATCAATAATTCACTGATGCAGGGTTTAGGTGCCTGAGCAGCAGCAGCATCCAGGCATCTTCCTCACCTGCCATCATTTCCCACCACCACCTCTGGGTTTTTTTTCCATTTTTGGATGGAGCAGACTCATCTTCATTCCATTAATTTTCCATTTTTGAAAGAGAAGGGCGCAGTTAAAGCCCTGTGATCCCCAGACCTGCCTCTGCAGTAGGGTTTTATCTCTGCAGAGTGAGGGTTCCTGGGCTGGCTGTCAGGATTTCCCCTCTCAGCAGTGCAGGGAAGCAAAGCTGACTCCATCAGAGCCTCTCGTGGGTCGCTCAGTGTCTTGGGAAGGGTGGAAACCCCTCACAGGGATGTCCATGCTCATGGAATTGCCCATGGATCAAGCGAAATCTTGCCCAAACTGGGGAGGAGCTTTGGGTGGGCTATGGGAGTGCTTTGTCTGGGTGGAAAAGACCTCAGGGTGCACCCAGTGCCAGGGTTCTGGGCTCTCTAACCGTGAAATCTCCTAAACTCTCACTTCTCAAAAGAACAAACTGCCGAAAAGTCGAAAATTGAAATGATTTGCGTTTGAGGGATCAAAGCTCACGCCCCAAACGTGCGCACAAGGCAGAGCTGGATGATTAGGTACAGTTTGAGGAACGTGTGATTTGCATAAGTCCCCACTCCCCACAGCATCCCGGGGAACAAAGAGATGCTCTGCCAAGCCAACATTTCAGGGATCCCACCGAGCACTTACCCAAATCCCACCCACTTCTTGGTGAGTCTCAGCACTGCTGCTTTTGTCTGAATATAAATGTCCCTGTTCTGTGCAGTGTTCATCCTACCTGGGACGTTAAGAGACGCATGTGGACTAAAAAAATATTTTAAAAGAGCATTATGAATGTTTGATTAGTGACTTGGGCCCCAAATTTTTAACTAATTGAGCCCATTAAATGGTATGTCTGTGAAAGACTAATACAAGACACTTTTCAAAGCTTCTTTAATAAAAATTCTATTTGGGATTTGACCATAATGGCTATCCTTGCTTGCCAAAACATGACTTCTTAGCAGGTGACTTTCATCAAGTACATCTGAAATAGTACCTAAATGAATTAGCAATAAAATGGACTTAGGCCGAGCAGTAGGAGCCTCCATTAATCTTGGGTTAATCACTAAAGAGATGCCATTCACTTTTCTTAAGAAGTCACATTTTTCTCCCCTTGCTGGCGACCAGATTTCATAAAGTAACATATTTCTAATGAAAGGGCTCTGCTTGAATTAAAACCCTGAAGGTTTATGCAGATTTTAGTTTTGATTACTGCTGGCATGGGCTCTTAGCAGACTCCGGAAGGTAGGGCCGCAGTGAAAGAGTCCCAGCATGCAGTTCATAATATTCTTTGAAATAAAATAGTGCACTTGTACTTAGTGGCTTTAATCAGCTCTGACTTTTGATAGTCAAACAATAGCTAATTACAGTAACACCTGCCTTCTAAGTCATGTCATGTAGGTTATTGCCAACAAGAGACCTTGTATCTTAGCTGCGTGATTATTATAGAGTCTAAAACCTATCTGTTCAAAAAAGAGGGGGGAGAAGAGCGGAGTTTGGTGGCCATTATCCCTCTTTTTATTGTCTGACTCATTTCTGGCTTCTCTCGGGGTGGTTTGCTGCGTTTGAAAGGCAGAGGGTTGGTGTTTATGGCCGGATTGGAGATGGGAGTCGCGGGGAAAAGGACACGGATTGCAGCTCTCACTTTTCCGTGCAGTAACAGGAGATAAGGCTGGATGTGTGCAGCCCCAAACCTATCTGAACGTGTCTCGATTTTCAGTGCAACACAAAATCTGAAATATGTTGTGAGTTGGTTGTATCATCGGATCTCTGGCGGGCGGCCACGGAGCAGAATTTTATTTCGCCGTCATTAAATGCACTGGTACGGGAAGGGGAACAAAGGGCCATTTATTCCAACCTTCATCAGTTCTGGAAGGCTTTCATAAAATAAAAATACCCGGCTAAGAACCCGATTTTGAAATGACAGAGCATGTTTCTGGAAAGAAATCCACACTTTTTCCCCCCAAAAATATCTGCCTTTCCTGTGAGGAATTGAGTCGGACGAGTTTCCCTGTCGGGCGGAAGCCATAAATTATTGTCTCATTGAAGATTCTTTTCTCATTAATTTTGCCAGCAAATAAGGCTTCGTTTTCACAAACTCAGTCAAGTGAATAATATCAGATGTTTGCCAGAGGGTGTCCAAGAGCCACAGCTCCGTGTGCTGATCCTGGAGGGATGTTCCTGCTCCAAATCAAGAGGAAAACGGGACAGATTCGGCACCCAATTCTGCCAGATTTGGGCTCAGAACTGTGTGAGCAGGGAAATTAAAGGGCTTTAATGATCAGAGCGTTCAGAGAAATCCTGGGAGTGGAAAAGGGACCAAATGGAGCCGTCCTTGGATCTTGTTTTACAGAGAGCATTTCCATGGGCACATTTTTGGGAAGTGTCATGGGTGGGTTATGCAGGGCTCCACTGTTCTTCCTCCGTGGATTTGAAGGCAAATACATTGAATTCTGGGAAGAGTATCATTCTCAGATAGCTCTGCTCTGGCTGACAATAGAATCCCTCAAAATGTTTTGGGATTTTGGCAAGATGTGGAGTATCTTTGCCCTGGGCTTTTCACCTGGAATCTTGCATTTCCTGCACCCTAACCCATCATATCCAAGTACCAAGGATGGGTGTAGGGGGGTTAAATTTCTCTTTACAATCAGACTGCGTGTTTAAAAAACCATTCCTTCTGGATTATACAAGGAATTTGCGAGGGAATATATTCAGGGTTACCTCAATGAGCAGGGAATTCATGTTAAAAGAACACGTTGTGAACTCTGCTTCCCAAAACCACTCCTAAGTTCAGCCTTTAATGGGCTGGCTTTTCCCTCTAAGTTATTCCCCCTCACTCCATCATTTGTCACGTTAACCTCAAACCGTGTAGCGAGAAATCTTCTTTATATCAGTTACCACGTTTGCCATATCTGATCAGCGTGATTGATCACGGCCCCAGCCACAGGTTGGTAATAAGCTGTTTTGAGAGAGACACACATTTCCCCCAGGACAAAGCTGGCATGACAGCATTATAAACCAGCCATTTATCAAGCTGCTCCCAGGTGGTCGGTGTCGGAGCGGGGCTCGGCGGCCGGGCCGTCCTTCCAGGGAGCTGGGGCTGGTGGGCACCGCGCTGCAGCTCACGCAGGAGACAGAAACAAATGACTCGGCGCTGCAGGCGGAATTGGGAGTGCAAATGTCACGCCTGGAGCCGGCCAAGTCCCTCCTCGGAGCGGGGCAGAACTGCCCCGGGACTGCTCCGCGGGGAACGCCGGGGGGTTTTCCTGAGCCCCCCGGGGAGGGGGCTCAGTGCTGAACAAAATACGGATGGAGCAGACTCGTCTTCCTCACGGCTTTGCAGGCCGGGGTTTTGTGTTCGCGGGGAGGTTGGAGAGCATCTCCCATGAGGAAGGGTGAGGGGGTTGGGAATGATCAGCATGGGCAAGAGAGGGTTTGGGGTGACCTAAATGTGGCTGTTCAGTGCCTGAAGGAGCAGACGAGAAAGATGGAGATGGAATTTTTACAAGGGCCTGAAGAGACAGGACAAGGGGGAATGGCTTCACACTGGCAGAGGGAAAGTTTTTGGTGGATATTAGGAAAAAATCCTTCCCTGGGAGGGTGGGCAGGCCCTGGCACAGGGTGCCCAGAGAAGCTGTGGCTGCCCCTGGATCCCTGACAGTGCCCAAGGCCAGGTTGGATGGAGTTTGGAGCAGCCTGGGACAGTGGGAGGTGTCCCTGCCCATGTTAGGGGGTGGAACAAATCGATCTTTAAGGTCCTTTGCAACCCAAACCAGTCTGTGATTCCATGCGATTCATCTTCTGAAGAGCTGAATAAGGTGTTACAAAACTTTTTTTCTTTTAACCTCCTCTATGTTGTGTTCCCCCCCACCCTTCCCCCCCTTCCCCTGAATTTAGGTAAAGTGACTTTTATTTTACATCTTAAACATGTAGTTATTCCCAGACTGCACAAACTGCAATTTTTAATCTTAATGATAGATTTAGTGACCACTGAAGTGTAAAATAAACTACTGTGGCCTAATCAATCAAATCTGCATAGTTGAGAGAAAGCACCTGTATGAGGCTTTTATATCAGAATGTCTGTAATGGTAATAGATGTTTATTAGCAACCATAAAGCTGTTTGAGTTTAATATCTCTCTAAATAACTCCAACAGCATTAAAACAAATCTCTAAAGCAAATGCAACTGCGCCATAAACAGCCCACAATGCAGGGTTTAAAAGCCATTACAAGAATCCTGTGAGATTCATGGGTCGTTCTGTGGCTTAGGACACTCGGCTGTGAGGGAGCAAACGCTGCACGTGTGGGAAGGAGCCCCTGGAATAAAGCATTGCCCAGGTAGTTGTGAAGGGAGAGATTTTGGATTTTAAAATGTTTTCTTAAATGCAACAGGCAGCGGAGGCTTCCGCCAGGGCAGTGTTCACATCTGAAATGTCCCTAAAAATAAATCAAATCCCATCAGCTTTCAGGCCAAGAACCTCCTCCCAGCCAGTGCTGAGGACTCCGAGGTGGTTTTGAAATTCTGAAGAGGCTGCAAACACTCCAAACTTGTTCAAGTGCTCGTCCCTCGTAGTCAGAAGTGAACACAAAGTACCTCCCGAGCAGTTTTTTAGGTTTCCTTGGCACTTCCATATCTGTGGAAAACAAATGTGTGGTTCTAGGAAAACGGCATAAAAGTAAAATCATTAACAGACCACTGAGGCTGTGAATGCACTTTCAAGGATTTAAAAAAATGTTCAGGTTTTGTGAATTTAAAACAGTTCAGGTTTTCTTCTGTTTAATCAAGACTTCTTCTTCTTCAGTCCCTTATTTACTGGAACGTTAAAAACGTCCTTGGGGGTGGTTATAAGCTGGAAAATTCTCAGGGAATCTGCTTTTCAATCCTGAAAATACAATTTTCACCCAGCATGGCTGCTCGTGGACTGTTTTAAAAACATATGAGCCACTCTGGGAACTTCTGCTTGGCAGCTTTATGGGAGGATTGGGGTGAGAGGGAGGCTTTCCCATGGATCCACAGGCAGGGATGGGCTGCACTGGGTGGTGCTGGTCCTGCTGAGGTGCCCAAAGCCCTTCTCCTGGAGTATGGACACTGAAATCCACACTTTTATGGGATATGGAAGCAGATAAACCACAGTTCTGGGATCCTGATGCAGCCTGAGGTCGGGGTCCCCAGGAAGTGGTTGTTTTTTGGGTAACTGTGGTCAGATCAAAGCGGTTGGAAAGAACAGGAATATTCAGCTGGGGCATCTGGGGACAAACAGGGACAGTGTTCCCTGGGTTTGCCCCCTGGACTCCCACGGGGAACACGGGGTGCTCTGTGCTCTGGCACAGCCAGCCCAGCCCCTCCTGGGGGATGCCAGATCCCAGGATTGTCCAAAAGAAATGAGGCCCGAGCGGGGATTTTTCCCAGCAGAGGAGGAGAAAAGCCAAGGGAAGCATCAGCTTGTTCCTGGGAGGGAGCAGGGAGAGGGCACCTGGTGCTGGAGGAGCGTGGCTGAAATCTCATCTGTTTCTGGGAGGGCCTGGAGTGGCAAAGGGAATCCTCTGCAAGCATGGAAATGAAATTTCAGGACGAATTTTTGAGGAGTTAAAAAGCCAGGTCAGGCTGTGCAGTGCTGGCACAGAGGGGCTCCCACTGCCTGGTGCAGCTGTGGCTTCCAGACCCTGAGCTGGCTCTCCAAGGATTGGGCAGGGCACTGTCTGTGATCCCTGCGGGTGGGGACTGTGGCCAGGAGGGCTCGGAACACCCCAGCTTTGTGTTTGTGCTCTCCCCAGAGCAGGAAACCCCCTGGTTCCGCTGGCAGGGCTGGCACCGCGGAGCCGCAGACAGTGTGGGGAGGAGGTGAGAGACCGAGAGAGAAGCCTATCACCTACCAACCCCCGAAACTGCTGTGAATGGTCAAAATGAGTGCTGCTTATCATTTGTAGGAAGTGCAGGCTTGATATGTGGCCTGTGGGAGGTGTTAGGAAGAAGAAGCTGCGTGGTTCGATGTTGAGCGACCGAACAGCTTTTCCTCAGCTCTTCCAACGCAGCTAAACAGGGACTCTGCGACAACAGAATGGTTTCTGTTGTGAGGAATCATTTCTTATTTTGCTATAAATTACGAAACACTACCACCACCCTTCCAAAAAAAAAAGGAAAAGTGGCTTGAGCAGGAACAATTGCAGGAGACAGCGCGGGGGCTGCGCGGGCGCGATAACGAGCCCTGGGCTCGGCCGGGGAAGCGGAGGGGCAGCACCCCCAGCACCAGGGATTTTCCTTTCCATCAGGGAGAAAAAAAAATTAACAGAAGGCCCCAGAGGGTGGGATTGGATTGTAGAGGCCACAGAGCAGAGAGAGCACCAGGAATTATTTTAGGGAATTAATGGGATGGTACTCAGGATTCATTCTGGGCTGGGCTGGAGAACCCGCAAGAAACCGTTTTGTTCATATTTTATGTAACTATTGAACTGTTCCTACAGGAGGTTTAAGCTTTGCCCATCGTTTCCCACTGCTGTTGGTTTTGTGCCACCTTTGTCCTTGCAGCCACTGGAATTTTCTCTGTTTGGGCTGTGGGTTCACCTTGAGATCCCTGGGAATCCCCCAGGTGCATTCCCCAGCCATGGAACCACACGTGAGGAGCTTGGGAAGCAAACAGCAAACCTGGCTCAGCTCTTCCCTCCTCCTGCTCTCCCATTTCTCTTATGTCTTGCTTCACTCTTGACTTCCAAATCCCTTGAAACAGGACCTGTTTTCTCTGTCACTTGGCTGCTTGGCATTTCCTCCAAGGTGCCATTCCATGCTGGATTTCCCTGGGTGCTCTGACAGTGTCCTCAGGGATGCTGGAGGAGCTGCTCACTGTTGTTTTGTGTGAGGCAGGTGTGAAGTGCTGAGGACAGAAACCAGGTGTTCTGGGGCTCTGGAGGGGTTCCAGTGGTTTTTGGGGAACCCTTCAGGGCTGTGAGCAGCGGGGTGCAGAGCTGCCACCAAGGCCGCTGGTTTTCACACTCTCTGCAGGATGAGAAATGGGTGAGCTGAGCTCAAAAAGTGTTGCAGACTTGTCTTGCTCTGAGTGCAGCAGGACGAGGGAAATAAGGACAGGAAGAAATGGAGAAATTCTTCCCAGCCTTGCCTTAGGTGTGGAAAGATAATCCAGCTCTGGTGCATTGATGGCTGCCTTCTGAATGTAGCTTTTAAAAATATTTCCTGCTTTGTGCATCTTGTCCAGAAACAAGACACCGAAACGTGGCCATTTTCAAAGCTCCAGTATTAAATTTTGGTGCAGGCTCACAGCTCAGACACAACTCTCCAATCTTGAGTGCATTACTCAATGAGAAGAATAATCATCTTAACTAATTATTGTCTTCTCCCAGCAATCAGTGACAGGGTGAGAGGAAACGGCCTCAGGCTGTGCCAGGGGAGGGGTAGGCTGGACATCAGGAGGAATTTCTCCATGGAAAGGTTGGTCAGGCTTTGGAAGGGGAGATTTGGAGTCCCCATCCCTGGAGGTGTCCAAGGAACTCATGGAAGTGGCACTCAGGGCTCTGGGTTGGTGACGAGGTGGGGATTTGTCACAGGTTGGTCGTGGAGGTCTTTTCCAACCTCAGTGATCCTGTGATTCTGTCATTCTGTAATCAAAAAGTTACTACTGTGCTTCAGGAATGGGAGAGTTTACAAAATTTGGGTGGAGATTTGAGAGAGGCAGCCTCTGGTCCCAGGGATTTGGTATTTGTGTGTCCCAGCACAGATTGTGGGGACACTTGAGCAGCTTCATCATCCCAGTTCATCAGTTCCATCCTCCACACAGGGGAAACTCAATTTTGTCTCTGGATGGGGTGGACTGGGAGCTCCTCAGCGGTGTGGTGGTGCAGCACTTTTACAGAGAGCCTGTGCTCCACAGAGGAGCAGGAATTATCCCTAAAATTCCCAAGTTTCACATTTGGGAGCGAGGCTGTGGTGCAGATCCACAGTGGAGGGCAGTGTCCCCACAGTGCAGTGCCCTAAAAACAGTGGAACTCTCAATCTAACTCACTTCTTCTGTGAGTTTTGCTATAAAATAAATGCCCTGTCCAACCACAGCACTCATTGGTCCAAATGAAATAATTTGTCTTTAAACTGCATTATTTCTCCTTCTCCAAGCAGAGCCAAAGGCCTGAGCCTGCCTTCAGGATTAGCAGCCAGTACAATTTCAATTTATAAATGAAGCCCTTTCTGATTTGCAAATAGAAAGCATCTGAAACCACTAACCAACTTGGCTTGAGTTTCTATGCCTATAAAAATGTCTGAACCATTTGTTTTTAGAATTTTCTAACTGGGAAACGTGCTCCTACGAGCAAATATGTCCAAGTTTCAATTGGAAGATGAGAGGAGTTCGATTTTTGGTTGAGAGGAGTTAAAAAATCTTCACATCTGCAAGGAAACTCAGAGCCCTTGGTCCTCTAGAAACAGCTACACTTTAATTTTAAATAGACACCAACCCCTGTTGCTGCACTGGAATTAGGGACACAGAGCTAAAGGACTTGTCCTTGGATCCAAAAATCCGGGTGCAGAATTGTGGCCCAAGCAGAGCAAGGAGGAGTTTTCCCATGTTGGAGAGTGGGATTGGGATTGTTAATCCAGCACCTGTCTCAAGGGGAAGCCTTTGCCCAAGCACGCACAGTGCTGACAACACCCCCACGGTGGTTCTTCCCTCATTTCTTTGGCTGTTTGCACGTGGTGCCACTGAAAACCACAAAAAATACTAATTGAGAGCAGAGTAATTGCAGTCTGGTTGTAAATTACTCAGCGAAGAGCAGTAAAACCCCTGAGCATCAGCAGGTCCAGGTGAGCACTGGGGTGGCCGTGGCTGTGTGAGAGGCCAGGCTGGCTCAGGAATGCTCCTCCTGCTTCCCAATTTTTCTCTACCCTGACCTGTGCAGGTATTTCAGGAATATTTTAGTGCCCTCGGTTTAATAGCAGAACAAGAAATAAAAGGTGCAAAACTCAATACTCAACTTTTAAAATGTTAAGTTGGTTTGGAGCTGTGGTAGGAATTCAGGGCGACTCCTCTGAGTTTTGGGTTTCTTTGAGTCAGAAAGATTTGAGTCGGAAGGATTTAAGTCGTCACCCCCTTCCCAGGTCTGATTTCCTGATTTCTTAACCCCCAGTTTAACGTTGGTTTCTGCTGCTGAAAGAGGAACGTTGCTGTGCCAGGCAAAACAGTTGGAATGGTTGGAAAACCATTCCCAGCTGGGAATGTGCAGACCTGGGGCAGAAGATCACGGCATCATTTATTTTGGGAAAGACCTCCAAGCTCATCCAGTCCATCCAGATACGCCAGGTTGCAGGAGGGTTCGGGCTGCGTTTGCTTTTCCTTGTTATTTTACAAACTGAAAAGGAGAAAAAAAAAGATTGTAAACAAACAAAAAGTCTCCACTCTCATTTTGTTTGTATTTTCCTGGTTCCAGGCTGTTCCTTCCACTCTTCCCTCAGCGGGTGCCTCACTTTGGCTGCTGTTGGTGTGCAGGGTGTTGCTGGAACCAGGGGCTGGGGGAGCCTGTGGGGTTGTCCCCCCTCCAGCCCACTGCACCCCCTTTCTTCAGGAATACTTCGGAGTTCATTGTCTTTTAACACTGTTTGAAATGGGTTTTGTTTGCTCTGAGCTGCCCTTGGGGAGGATTCCTGCTCCAGGAGGAGGTTTCCTGAATGAGGAGAGACCAGGGGAGATCAGTGACAGGGCAGGGTGAGGTGTCCTGCGGGCCCGGGGCACTTTGGTGTCACCACTCAGCCCCATCCCCACCTGCCCCACCCTTCAGGAGGGAAAATCCTTGGAAGAGCATCCCTTGGAGAGCATTTTTTGGGAGAGCATCCCTTGGAGAGCATCTCCAGGTGCCCGGTGCTGCTCTGGCCGGTGGGCAGTGAACCAGCCTGGCCTTTGGCATTCCTGGAGGAACCACTCAGGATACAGAAGCTTTATTCCAGGCTTAACCAAAAGTTTTCCTAAACCCAGGTAATCCCAGTGCTGTGACAACCTGAGGGGAGCGGTGTGGTGTCCAGGATGGGGAATTCCCATGGATGTGGGACACAGGGAGCATCTTCCTACGAAATAGAGCAATACCAAATATTACCCAACTATAGAATAATTTCCATAATTCCCCATAATTTCCCAGGTTAACCCCCCTTGTCCTGCTCCTGTGTGCCCGTTGCTCCTCCTGGAACACCGCTGGCCAAGGAACCGGTGCCGGCCGTGCTGCCAAGGGGCATCCCCCACTCCTGGTTTTTCCCATCCCTGTGCCCACTGCAGGAGCGTGCCAGGGGCTGTGGGGCCAGGGGAGCCCAGTTACCCCCCGTTATCCCCCGTTATTCCTGTTACCCTCATTATTCCCGTTATTCCTCCCTACCCGCCCCCCCATTATTCTCGTTATTCCCACTATCCCCCATTATTCCTGTTATTCCCGTTATCCCGTTATCCCCCTGTTATTCCTGTTATCCACCTCTATCCCTGTTATCCTCCGTTATCCCAGTTATCCCCCCATTATTCCTGTTATCCCAGTTATTCCCGTTATCCCCGTTATTCCCGTTATCCCCGTTATACCCCC
>VZRO01002604.1:199747-212038 GCA_013397915.1 Daphoenositta chrysoptera
AAAAAAAAAAGTCCCGTGATGTTTTTAGGACTCAAACAGCTCAGTTTTGTGCCAGAATGGAGATGTTCAATTTTGCCCAAACACCAAAAGATTTGATGGGAAGATTTCTCTTGAAGCAGCGAAATGTTGTCCTGTGAGCCAGTTTAGTCAATTACTCCAAACTGTTGAAAAAACATCACTTTTCTCATACCGACACGGGGAATTTTGCAGCATCGCTAACGGGGAGGTTTTGCCTTGTGGGATGATCCCATATTCCTGATTAAACCTGGGAGTGCCTCCCGGAGGAGGGGTGGCACCCTGACCTCGGTGCAGAGGGAGCCGGGCCGGGGGATTCCAGCCCCCTTCTCCCCGTGCTCCACGAGGAATGGGAATGCCGAGGGAAGGGATTTCGGCTGCTTTGGGAGCAACAAAACTTCTCCAAAATTCTGGATTGATTCTTCCAGAGACTCCAGCCTGCAGCACTTCGGGAGAAGTTCCAGAAGCTCGGAGAATGTGGAAATGCTGTCAGACATGTCCTGAGTTCTGTGCTTAACTCCAACTTTGTTGTAATATCTGTGGATCCCTTTAACCCCCAAACTGTGGCACAGGAAGGCCCCGAGTTAACAAAGTTCCTCAGAGCACTCTGTTCCAAACGGGATTGGATTTATGATGGCACTGGAAACATTTCTGTGGCGTGTGTGTGACATTGGCTGAGATTTTATTAGACCTGCACTTGAGAATCAATTCACAAAAGGCAGAAGCAGGAAAATCTTGGCGAACCATTAATCAGCCCCTTCTTAGCAGCAAACCCAGCGCAGTGTTTATGTGACAAGTGGAATGGATTCCATGACAATTTTATCTGGAAGTTCTCTTTCTGCCTCAGAGCAGTGCTAAATGCAATTCCCTTGTTCTTACCACTTAGAAAAATATGTTTGTTTAAGTCTTTTATTTCTGATAGCTCTGACTGTCTGGAAGTTCTCAGCAGGTTTTGTCTTCTGTCATAAATGATGGCACCTCTTTGTATGTGGGCGAACACACAGGTACCTGCAGATATTTGTGATTTTACCTCACTCAGAGAGTTCAGCCTCTCTCCTAGGGTTCATTATCCCCTGTTTCTCTGAACCAAAATGAATCCTGTTTCATGTGAGAAACATTTCACGAGCTGTGGGAGTAGAGAAGGCTGTGGATCTGTTTGAACCCCACTGCAATAATAACTTGAATGGTTCATTATGGGCCAATGTGATCAGAGGAACTGCAAAATGTTGGGGTTTATCCAAGTTTGTTCACAACCAGAAGTCCCTCCTCAAATGATAATTTGTTCTGGTTTGGGTTTATTTGATGGTTCTTAACACCATTTGTGTGTACCAGGTATTGGAGATCTATCAAAGGTTGGACTTGATAATCTTGGAAGTCTTTTCCAACCAAAATGATTTCATGATTCTGTAATTCTGTTCAGTTTGGAACTGTGCCCAAAGTCTGCTGAGTAGGGACTGGCACCTGGAGATTTCTGCTGCATCCATTTACCTCCCTGAGAAGCAAAACCCAAACATCTCTTTTACTGTGCCATTCCAGCTTCTTTAGGTCTGTGAGAGGTGCAGAAATGAATTTGGATGTTTATTTTCTGATCCTGTTCTGTTTTGTCTGAACCAGTTTGAAAAAAATTTTGCAGAAGTCTTTATGGAAGTGAATTTAATTGGGATCAGCAGGGAAATTGGGAGGTAGAGGATCTCAGCTGTCTCATGGCGGATTTCAAGCAGTTTTTCTTGGTGAAATTAGCAGAGTTTGTAAAGACAATTTCAGGTCACTTCATCACCAAAGGGTTAATTCTAATTTTGAACTTCCCAAATGTCAGTGCTCTTCTATCCAAAATTACAGCAACTGGCTTTATCAACATATGCTTTTCATTACCTACAAGACTTACAATATTTTTGGTGTCTGTATCAACTTGATTCAATTACTGGTACCACTGCGAGGGAACATTCCCTCCAGGGAAAAGGGGGTGAATGCATCAGTGCCCATGGATACAGTGTAGGGAGCAGATTAATATAACAGATTTACATCGAGACTGCTGACTCCATTACTTTAAAACTCCTGTAATTGACTTTTTTAAAAATGACATTAGCATTTAAATGGTACTATCGTTACAAGGGTGAAGGTTCAGCAGAATATGATCAATTTATTGAGCTCTTCAAATGTTCTTTTGATATTTATTTTTTGTTGTCATGCTGGAGGGGTTTTTAGTGTTTTGTCAGAGGCAGGAAAAAGTCTATAGCACAGAGATCCCGGGCTGAGCAGCTGCTGGGGAGGAAGGCATGGGAAGCATGAGTTGCTCAGAGTTCTCTTCCTCATCTCCATCCCTCCCACCTGGAACTTTTCCGAGATGTAAAGACAGAAAGGAATAATTTGCAGAGGCTGTCGTTGTGAGAAGAGCCTGGTGCTTGTGCTCTTCCATGGAAAACAGACAGGGCCATTATCCACCATGAGGGGCCTTTCCAGCATCACACATCAAAATTCTTTCAGTTGCCTTCAAAACAGCTCCCAGGCCAACCAGTGCAGCTTCCACTTCCAGAAATTTCACATGGGCCTGGGAGAATGATGCTCTCAAAACTTTGACTTTGGTCCAAGATTTTCAAGAGATATTTCTTCCTGGGAAAGGTGGTCAGGCTTTGGAAGGGGCTGCCCAGGGAGGTGCTGGAGTCCCCACCCTTGGAGAAGTTCAAGGAATGACTGGATGGGGTACTCAGTTCTCTGGGCTGGTGCCAAGGTGGGAATCAGGCACAGGTTGGACTCGATGGTCTTTTGGAACCTCTTTTCCAGCCTCAGTGATTCTGTGATTCCATGGGCTGGATGCCTGAATCACTGTGGAGTTCTTCTCTGGGACAGTTGTTCCCCAGAAGGTCCAGCACCATTTCATCTGCAGGGAGGGCGTGGGAGGTGCTTCTCTGCAGGAGAGAAGGTCCCTGTTCACTGAGCACACCAAACTCTGAGTTCTGCTGCACGGACAGAAATTTGGAGTGGTTTCCTTAGACCTCAGCATGGTGGGAAACGCTCAGGAGAATGATCCCACAAAACCAACGTGTTGTGGCTGTAACTCATTAAGAACTGGATTGTTGTAAAGGAGGTTTTTTGGGGTGCTAAACAATTCACGTGGCTGCAAAGTATGTTGGGAAATAACACAAAAGTAGCAGGACAGAGCCTTTTCTTATGGAAATCCTAACCCAGAAAACCGGGATGGCCAACAGCTGGTACCTGCAGTGTCACCCCTGTGCACCATCACCCCTGTGCACACGTGATAGACATGTGTGTGTGCACATATATCTATAAAATCAGTAATTCTACCCCAAATATTCAGATGTCATCTCTGAAGCAAAGTTTTGGGCCTCTCTGAAGGCTGATCAAGGTGTCCCCATGAGTGTTCATCATTTCCAAGCCTGCAGACAAGGCAAAGAGGGGAGGTTTTGGGGTAAATTTGTGGTGCCTTACATAGACATTCCCATTTGTGGATAAATAAGCTTTAAGGCTTTTCCTCCTGAGCCATCAAGTGCCACAAAACCCAGCACAGAAATGGAACAGCCCATGGGGTTTTGGTGAGCCCATTTTGGTTCTCCCAATTTTAAAATGCAAAATTCAAAGGAAAAAAAGAGCAACTGTGCTGATATTTTACGGTTTTAATTCACAGCTCTTTGGCTGCTGCCGATAAAATCAATAGATCCCAGTCCTGATCTGTGTGGAAAAACAGGTCTGGGATGCAGGGGGAGTTCAGACACAGCAGAAATAGGTAACTTGGGATCCCTCCTGCTTGCCTGGCTATAAAAATGCTTTGTAATGACCCAGTTCGACCCTGCCAGTTCTCCCTGACCTCGTCCTTCTCAGGATGCTGCTTAATTTGCTCTAATTACATTCCGTTCTGACAGAAACTTGGACATTGTCTCAAGCTCTCAGGTATTTTCACTGCCATGTCCCAACTCAGAGTGGGAAAATGGCAATAAGTAATTTATGGAAATACACTTTGTTTAATATAATACATCAGTAGCTTGCATGTAGTGTCATCTGTGTGTATAAACACCCCTTCAAGTATGACTTGGTGTTTTAATCTTGAATTCTTCCTGGGATTCACGAGGGCTGCTTAAACCCAGCAGCAGCACTTGGAATAATTCATTGGCTTTGGGGTGTTTTTTTCTTGGTTTGCCTCCAGAATTCCTGGAGGCAAAATTCCTAATAATAATCTGGGGGTTGATGACCACTACAGAGAATTCTGCATCAAAGAGGTCAATAATGTAGGAAAGATCTTCAAAAAGGAAAATTTATGGGACAGGTTCAGCTTTAGGTTCTCCTAAAATCAGTGCTGAGTGAAGGTGTCTGCACGTGTGGGTTGAATGGAGATGGGGAAAAATTAATTCCGTTTTTTTGGCTTACAGTGGAGCGAGCAACAAACCTGTCCAACAAGTTGTTCACAAAATTGGACTGTGTAAAAATGTCTGTTTTGGCCTAAAATGAGCCTTTTTAGTGAGGAGGGGGCCTGAAATGAGTATGAATGTGAAGGAACATGGATCTGTCTCTCCTTCTCCACACTGACACAGCCCCTGTCCCCTGCCTGGCCAACATCCCTCTGCTTTGTGCAGAATAATTTCCACAGCCAGACCTGTTTTGCTCCCCGTTCAGGTGTGTGGGTGATGCTGAGCACAGCTCAGGACCTCTCTGGGCCATTTCAGAGCCAACAGGCCACGAGCCCCTCGTGCAAAGAGTGGCAGCAAAGGGTTTGGTGTTGTCACAGTGTGACACAGGGACACAACCCAGCCATGACAGCCACGTGGCAAGGATGGATCCCGCTTTAGGGGCTGTGGGAATGCGTGTTTGGGGTGGGAGCAAAGCCCTGCTCTCCCCACGGAAGCAGATCCCCACCTGAAGGCCCAAAACGACGGCCAAAAACCAGCCCATGGAGCACATGCCAGGGCTTTGTGTTACCTCCCGAAGCAGGAGATCCGAGGCATTGTTGGAGCTGCACCGAGGCTTTTAGGCACAGACGGTATCAGCAAAACAGTTGCATGTTTCAAAATATTGTATCATTTTAAAGTGCAGTGCACATTAGGTCAGTGAAAGGGGATCCGCCAATTTGAAGCGCGGGCGGATAAAGCGGCTCTGTGTTCGCAGAGACAGAGGCACCCCGGGCCCGAAATCCCTGGAGCTGTCTTTCAGAGAGTGATAGTTACGGAAATTAGCAGTGCAGAAATCCATCCTAATCATTCATCGGGAGCCTTATTAACTGTCTTAGCCGTGTTATTAGCAGAGGGCCCGGCCCCCGCGCAGGCACGGGGATCGCTCCCTGCATCCCGGCCCTCCCGCGGCCCGGCCCTCACGAACACCGGGAATCGCTTCAGAAGCAGCCGTGGCACGAGGGAAAAAATGATCTAATCTTCATGTAAATGCCGTGTTGTGCCAGGCAATCTGTGCAGAGTGAAACACCCCTGGAACAGCTCTGCTGCAGAGCCAGGCTAGGAGAGCTGAGTGTGTTCACCTGGAAGGGCGCTGGGGTGATCTTCCAGGCTCCTTCCTGGGCCTAAAGGGGCTCCAGGAGAGCTGGAGAGGGACTTGGGATAAGGGATGGAGGGACAGGACACAAGGAATGGCTTCCACTGCCAGAGGGCAGGGCTGGATGGGATATTGGGAAGGAATTGTTCCCTGGGAGGGTGGGCAGGCCCTGGCACAGGGTGCCCAGAGCAGCTGTGGCTGCNCACCGCGGGGCTCCTGCCCGTCCCTCCACCCAGGCTGGGCTGGCATGGGGATAACAAACGGGAGACAACCAGGAGAGGGTCCTGGGTGACTGTGCCAGGGGCTGAAGCCATTTCAAAGCCAGGATTTGAATGTCCAAGGCTGGAAATGAGAAGTGCCTTGGAAGTGGAGTCAGTGTCTTTAAATACTGTATTTAACACACTGGGAGTTATAACAACTCCTTCTTATTGACAGATTTTACCTGAATAAGAAAAACCCCAATAATACTTGCTCCAGCTGGCCTTCCCATAGAGAATTTTACCATAAACTTTGTCCCTGCTTTTATTTTATTTTGATTTTGTTTTCTGAGTATCAATCTGAGACAAATTTATTAGAAAAAAGAACACCAGAGCATTTCAGAAGGGTGAGCTTCAACTCTGACCCTCAGGATCCCCATCTGATGTTAGCTCCAAATGAAAGAAAATTAAATTACACACTTGGGTTCAAGGATTTACGTCTGTGAATCCCACTCTGGCTGGTATCTCCACCATTAGGGAAACAAAGAACATAGAGGAGATAAATAATACTTGGGAAAGACAGAATCTTTTTTGTCTGCTCCTTTATCTGTAGTTTGACTGTGTTCCTTAAGTGTTGAAAGGGGCACTTTCTTGGCAAGTATGACACAAATAACCTTCACCCTTGACTGCACTGTCGGAGACAGTTATAAATTTGAGGATAAAGGACACGAACAAGAGTTACTTTATATGACATTTTCTCATGATAGCAGGGATGGGGAAGCGAAGGAGTGTTCCCTCCTCACTCGTCCTAGGGTTGTTTGTCACACAGTCGGGTTTATGGCCCAGCAGTTCTTTGTCACAGTGAGTGGCCCATGGGGGTGTTGCTTTCTGTGCCCGTGGGGTCCCTTTTCCTGACTTTTGTCACCCCACTGAGCTGTCCTTCCTCCAGCAAGGACGTGGCACTGGGCAGCCCTGACCTTTCCCAAAGGGCCATGTGGGAATCCCAGTATTTAATAATCTGATCCCGTGCCCTCGGCTGAAGGCAGGGGAGAGTTGTCTTGTCATGACACAGCTCAAAAGAATCTATTTTTTCTCAAAGAAAGTGCTTGCAGTTTTTAAAATGAGGTGTTTTCTCTTGAGGGTAAACGTATCATGGAGAAATTCAGAGTAAGAAAGATCCTACACAGCAGTCCATTGAAATAATTTAACATAAGCAGCTGAAAGATATTAATTAAATTTATCGGTTTTATGTTCTTAGAAAGTTTCATCATTTTTCACGATAAAAAGGGGGAAATTTGGATTGGATATTGGGAAGGGATTCTTCCCTGTGAGGGTGGGGAGGCCCTGGCACAGGGTGCCCAGAGCAGCTGTGGCTGCCCCATCCCTGGCAGTGCCCAAGGCCAGGTTGGACAGGGCTTGGAGCAACCTGGGACAGTGGAAGGTGTCCCTGCATGGAATGGGATGAGCTTTAAGGTCCCTCCCCACCCAAACCATTCCATGATTCTATAATATTTTTAAATGCATTCAAAAGATTTTCTAAGGTTTTTTCACTCCCTTAAACATTTTCGGTTCCATTGCAGCAGCCCCAGCGTGTGCCTGTGTTTATGCTGTGAACAAGCTCAGGGGATTTTCTTCTGGTGCGTTCCTATCGCAGAGCTTTTGAGGGAATTTTTCAGACTTACAAATGCATTTTTAAGATTTCTTTTTTCAGGATAATTAGAAAGTTGCAAAAACCTGCATCAAAAAAGCAGCAGTACCACCTCAAGCTTGGCAGAACCTTTAACACAGAAGCCCTGATGTATCCAGGGAGCTGCTGGGGATGCTCCGGGGGTTCATTCCTCCTCCAGTGTCAGGACTGGAGTTGGGGCAGTGGATGTCAGGGCTCAGTTCTGGGTGCACCCCCAGGATCTCTGCAGGTCCTTTCTCCTCCATATCCCAACAGCCAGAGCTGAAACCTGCAGGGATCACTGGGATAATCAGCATCAACCATTGCATCCGGCCCCAGGGCTGCACGTGGGGTCAGAATGAAACCTGCCCGTGGACACTGGGATGGATACCAGTGTCTGGCTCAACCCCACTGCTATCTGTGCAGTGATTCATCGGCTCAGAACCAGGACAAGGCTTTAATAAGAGGCACAATATTGCCCGGGGCAAAGTGAGAGCACAGACTTATCAAAGGAGCTGAACTTTGATTCAAATCTAATTCCATTATTGCCTCGGAAATAGGTTAAGGTCTGTGGGCTGGTGATTGCTTGGGAATGCATTTTAGGTAAATGAATAGTGTTTGGTTTGGGGAAAAAATTCTCTCCAGCCAAATCGTGGGCTTGCTTCCAGAGTTTGTTGCACAGGTTTTTGAGGAATTCTCTATGTATGGCAATCCAGAGAAACTAAATGGCTTTAGGTTCTCCATCCCTTTTCCTCATCTACTTCCTATAAAAGCTGTGATTTTTTTACTGTGCAATCTTAGCTCCTAACCCAAACTAAAACCCAACCAAACACATCTTCAGCTGTGGCCTCATCCCCCAGCTTGCTTTCCTGCTGTGGGATTATTTTAATAACTCACGATTTTGATAACGTTACAGCTGCTGCTTAAGTTTGCTGTGTTGCTGGCAAACTTAAGAAAGTTTGACTAAAGCTCTGTATGAACCAGAGGATGGACAGAACACCTCATCCTGTGTCTCCTCATGCACCTTGCAGTCTGCTGAACCCTCCGAGCTGGGCGATGAAGGAGGTCCTCTGTCTGTTTTCCTGATGAGCTTCATTTTTTGTAGGATTATCCATAATTAGTGAGGCTCAAAATTTCTGCAGCCTGGAGTTAGGGCAGTGGGAGCAGAGGGTTGTAGGGTGAGACTCTTCTGTTCCTGACCCCGACGGGCCCTGTCCTTCCCTTCCCCTCAGCTCCGGAGGCCCAGGAGATGCTGCCTGGCTTTTGGCACAGGAATTGTGTTCAGTTCGTACCTCTGAGCATTTATTCCATTGAAGCACTCACATTTCTTTCCTGGAATTTCTTCTGGTGCTGGTCCCATGGATGGGACAGTGATGTCCTCTCAGGGGAGCTCTGTCCCAGGTCCCACGTCCTTGTCTTTCCTGGGCAGAAGCCATCAGCTCTCATTCCCCCTTCTCCACTGAAAAAAGTCCTTTGCACACCTGTTTCAGGGAGGCTGTGGCTTGATCTGCAGATGTTTATCATCTCCCCTAAGTGTAGAAACAAAAGGCCACTTTGTTGTTGATGGATATAATCCTTTTTTTCATTATTCCATGCTTCCACACGTTTCTAAGTCAAAGCATTATTACCACGGGTTTGTTTTTCCAGAAAATCCCCTTTTTTTCCCTGTGGTTAAAGCTGTATTTTGAGCTCTATATAGAATTGTCTATACAATTGTATGTATTTTGATGGAAAATAGATGCTGCAGTTGAAATTGCAATAAGGAAACAGAGAAACAACAGGCACTGCTGAGATCGAAGCGCTGATTAGGAGGGCAAATTAGATTTAGATTTCCTGAATATCTAACAGCAGCTGAACATTTTTTTGTCCTTTGTGTATGAGCATTTCCATTAAAATTTACAAAGGGCTTGAACTGGATTAGACTCCCACAGTCACTTTGAAATAACAAAATACAACTTGGCTGACAGGGGCTGTTTAGAAACCTTTTGCAAAAATTATCTTCAGAAACGTTAGCACTTAGCAGTTACAAAATGTCTACTTTTGTCTTGCCCCCTCTGCCAAGTTCCCTTTTTGTCTTGCCGTGAGGAGGATAAATTATCCGACTGGCGGAGATAAACCACAGAGAGGTGAGATTGCTGCAGCTCAATGCTCGCGGCTCCCGGCGCTCCGGCCTCCGCTCCGGCTTCAATTTAACCCCCTGGTTCTGGCCGTGTCAATCAGGCCCTTAATGAATACATTCCTAAACGAGCTTGGGGTTTTTTGCCTTGCTAGAAGATGCAATTAATGTTTTGGCTTAAGACACGGAGTTTATAATAAACGTATAGGGTGCGGCGTGAGGTCTTTGGGGTAAAAGGAGGAATTATCCGAACGGAAAAAGGCGTTTCGTGCATTGCTCAGGAGAGGCTGGAAAGTGCTGGCACAGGGCAGAGCGGGGGAAATGCCACCTCGGAGGTGCCACCAGGAGTCCTTTAGGCCCTGGCATGTGTGGTTGTGGCATGGGGCACAACATGGGCATGGGGCTGAGGGCAAGGACACAAATAAAGTCCCTTTTGCTGCTGTGCTCTCGGTGCTCTTTTGTGGCGAATGTCTGCAAGAACGTGCTCCGTAAAAAGGGGGGGAGTGTCTGAGAGGTTTCCCTCCAATAAAAGGAAGAGCAGGATCTTCTTTCCAAGATAATTCCCTCCAGAGAAGCAGTGACATGCAGACTGGCTGCAACAGGAGGTGGAAGACAATTTTAGCAATAGGTGGTGACAGTTTCTTTTAATGTCCTTTATATGCTGATGTCTCAGTCCAGTGGCTGACTAACGATATCTGGGGCTTCATCTAACCAGGAAGCCTTCTGACAATGTCATTTTTCCATCTGTTTATTTGGTTGGATCTGTGCTCTGGGGATGTGATGGTGCTGCCATCAGAGGGGTCAGGGCCTTGGAGGGGCTTCCTCTGTTTTTCCTGGTCAGGAATAGAGTCAAGGGCAATGCAACGGGGCAGATCTGCTCCGAGCAGGTTGGGGGTGGGGGGAGGTGGTGAACTGGGTGAGACTGTCAGTTTATATCTAATATCTGCTTTGAGAGGGGTTTGCTCCATGATGCCTTCCCAGTTCAGGGTGTTGGGATTGGCAGAAGAGGTGGCCTGAGGAGAGGAGAGGCCAGGAAATCCCATTTCAGGCAAACCTGTTATCCCAGTGCATTCTGGAGGTGGATCAAACCTAACCAAAGCCTGGGCAGTATGTACAGGTTGTGTCCAGTTCTGGTACTTCAGTCCAGACACCGACTCCAGTTTTCTTTTGGGTCTCTCATATTATGGACCTACAATCTGAGCCATCCCTTCAGGCTGCCATGGATAACCTCAGCTGCTTTCCCTGTTTCATGGAATCACAGAATTCCAGAATGATTTGGGTTGGGAGGCACCTTAAAACTCATCCAGTGCCACCCCTGGACACCTTCCACCGTCCCAGGCTGTTCCAAGCCCGGTCCAACCTGGCCTTGGACACTTCCAGGGATCCAGGAGCAGCCACAGCTTCTCTGGGCACCCTGTGCCAGGGCCTCCCCACCCTCACAGGGAGGAATTTCTTCCCAATATCCCACCTAAATTTCCCCTCTTTCAGTTTGAATCCATTCCCCCTTGTCCTGGCACTCCAGCTCCTGGTCCAGAGTCCTTCTTCCTCCTCTGTAGCCCCTTCAGACCCTGGAGGGTGCTGTGAGGTCTCCACACAACCTTCTTTTCTCCAGGCTGAACATTCCCAACCCTCCCAGCCTGGCTCCATAGGAGAGGTGCTCCAGTGCCCTTGGGAACTTTGTGGTCTCCTCTGGACTTGCTCCAACAATTCCATGTCCTTTTCCTGGGGGCACCAGAACTGTTTGCAGTACTCCAGGTGGGATCTCACACAAGCAGAGTAGAGAGAATCCCCTCCCCTGACTCCCTGAGAGGTGTCAGGTGCTTGAGCAGCCTCATTCTTCATTCCCATATTTCCGAGCTCTTTCCTTCCAAGTGCCATGGTGAGGGGGTCATTGGCTCGCTGGCTTTTAAGGAATCAAGAACAAGGCAGAAAATTTCATTCCATGCCCTGCAATGCCTAAAAAACAATTTTGGCTTTGGAAATCCAAGAGCTTGGGCAGTGCTTGGGGTGGATACAAGAGATCTTCCCTTGTCGAGAGCAAAGCATCTGTAAATGCAGAAATATTCCCAAAGGAAGCCAGTAGCTCTGAGTAGTGCACACATCCCGAAGTTTGCCAGGTAATACACAGAAACCTGGGAATTAAACAAAGGAGTGAAACAAATCCAGTGGTTCATTGCCATTGTGTAACTGTGGGATTTTATTGTTTCTGGAGAGCGTGAGGCTTGGGCTGAACACAGAGTAACAGTTTACTGATGTATAAACAGAAAAAATAATACATATATTGTGTTCATATAAAAACAGCAAATGTATAATTTAAATTAGTGTGTTAAACCAGAAGTTAACAGCGCCCAAGTTCTCACTGCTGACTGGGAGTAGGTGTCTCCCTACCCCGGAGTGAGTGAGGATTTTTGGGATGTGGAGGCAGCGCAGGGCACATCCCTCGTGTCCCCTCCTGGCAGTGCTGGCTGGGTCACTGCTGGCAGCTTCCCCAGGAGCTGAACTCGCCTGGAGGGACCCCTGCTCCTGCAGGGACTCACTTGTATATGGAGCTTTAGCCAATTTATAGGTGTATAAATACAGGCTTTGGGGGTTTTGGGTGGAACAGCCTCTCCATCCCTAAGAAACAAATTCTGAGCTCCTTCCAACTTGAAGACTGAAGACAAAAGGTTCCCTCTCCTCTCAGCTTGGCTGCCAGGAGAACCTGCAGGACTTCCATAGAGCTCTGCCTGGCCTGGGCCATCCCATTGTCCCTGGAGCCATCCCATTGATCCTGCAGTGATCCCATTGTCCCTGGAGTGATCCCA
>VZRO01002604.1:212585-229164 GCA_013397915.1 Daphoenositta chrysoptera
CCTGGAGACATCTCAGTGACAGTGCAGCCATCCAACGGTCCCTGGAGCCATCCCATTGTCCCTGCAGCCATCCCACTGTCCCTGCAGCCATCCCATTGTCCCTGGAGTGATCCCATTATCCCTGGAGCCATCCCACTGTCCCTGTGTGTGCCAGGTGGGTGGGATCTGCGGGCAGGCTCCGCTCCCATAAGGAAAGGGTTAACTGCCAAGGCAGAACACAAACAGAGATGCGAGCAAACAGTCCCGGGCAGAAACCGGACCCATCACTTCCCTCTAATGAAAACCAGATTCACTCCTCCAACAATCATCCCACTGTTCCGGCACGGCCCTCCCTGCAGAGGAACGGGATTGTTGTTTCTCCTAAAAATAAAAAAAATTCAAAAATCCCCGAGCCCCTATGTTATATTTCTAGGGATAATCTATTTTATCATCTGGGTAGGGGAAAAAAATGTTAATTTTGTTTTCCAGGTCTGTGTGCTGAGCCTTACAAACGAAAGGGAAAGGGAGGGAGTTTGCAGTGCTGTCGGTCCGGATCCGAGTGGGAATTAATTCAGACAACATAACTGAAATTGCACTAGTTAAAGTCTTAAATGTTTCTTTCATCCCCCTTTTTAAATTCTTTTAGAGGGGGCAAACAGGTATAAAGGCTGTTTGGAGAGAGAATTAATTCCATTTTGGTGAGCAGACCTTGTTTCCCTGCTATCAACCCCACCCACCCCTGCCCGGGAGTTCCCTTTCCACACCAAAAGGGAGACTCGACTTGAGAAATATTTATTTTATAATGCACAGTTGGGCTGTCAGATTTGGGATGAGATTAGGGTTTTTCTGGACTGGATCTCACTGTCCCTTCACAGACCAAACCCCTTATTTTGGATCTCTTTAGGCAGACGCAAAGTGACAGAAACTGTGACAGATTTTTTTGGAAACCCGGACTATTTTCAGTGGAACCTTGGAAAACACGGTTTTCTCAGACACTTGTGCTTGAACTGTGAATATTTTTGCACATCCTCGCTGGGTGTCACATCTCTGTGCCCGTGTTTCTGGGGTGCCACGGGAAGTCTGCTGGGAGCTTTCACTGCCTGCCCTCGTGAGCAGCACCGAGTCAGCCTTCAACAACCTGATCAAAACACGCAGTGCTGAGGCTTTTCTTCAGCTGTTGGTTTGGATTTCATGCTTTGCTTGAGGAGAGAACAGGATTCTAATTTGACTGCGAAAGAATCAGAATTCACACTTTTATCTCCCCGAGCATTTCCCTTAAACAGACAAATCAGCTGTGAGCTCTTTAGAAATTTACCCTGCCCCTTGATATCTCCCAACAGCCGAGCTGTTCCCTGTGAAGGCGACCACTTCAGCTCACACAAATACCCCCGTGCTTTTCAAACAGGCTCCAAAGAGACATTTATTTTGGCTACAACAACATTTTCCTTTTATTGCTGTTATGAGATTCAACATTTCCAGAAATAACTTCTGAAAGATGCTGAGGGTCTGGGCCATAGGTGTTGTCAGACAGAGCAGGGAAGGCTTTTACAAAGCTCAGGGTGTGCTAGGTCTGATTTTGAGAAGCAAGGGTTGGGAAACTGGAGTAGCTTTTCCAAGCAATTTGTTGTGAGTCGTTGGGAAATCACATCCTCTCCTGCACCCTACAGAGCTGTTATCCCATAAAATCGCTGGGGAGAGATTTCTGGGAGCATCTGGTGATCTCCCACTGGTGCTTGGAGCTCAGTAGCTGACATGCAATGATTTCTGAAGTTTTCTTTTGGGGTGATTTAAGGTATTTTGTGATATTTAATTGACTAGAGTAAGGAATCAACAAATTATTTGCTGTCCTCAACCTAAGGGCCTGTTTGTCTCTTTCCACTTTCAATCCCACATTACCCCTCAGCAAACCCCAAGTATCAGCATCCCTTGTTCTGACTGGCTTTGTCTGGAACCAGGTGGTTTGTGCTCAGGAAAATGCAATTCCAGCCTGTGCCTGTTTCCCACTCACGCCTGTGCCTGTTGCAGACATTTCCTGGTCGCTGGGCAGTTGTGATTTTTAGGATTTTTAGGATAAAATCACAGAATCGTGGAACGGTTTGGGTTGGAAGGGATCTAAAAGCCCATCCAGTGCCACCCCTGCCATGGCAGGGACACCTTCCACCATCCCAGGGTGCTCCAAGCCCTGTCCAGCCTGGCCTTGGACATTTCCAGGGATTCCAGGGGCAGCCACAGCTGCTCTGGGCACCCTGTGCCAGGGCCTGCCCACCCTCACAGGGAAGAAATCCTTCCCAATATCCACCTAAACCTTCCCTCTTTCAGTCTGAACCCATTCCCCTTGTCCTGCCACTCCAGTTCCTGATGCAGAGCCCCTCCCTGGCTTCCCTGTGGCCCCTTCAGACCCTGGAGGGTGCTGTGAGGTCTCCACACAACCTCCCCTTCTCCAGGATGAGCATTCCCAGCCCTCCCAGCCTGGTTCCAAAGGGAAGATGCTCGCCCTGTCCCTAGCTGGGAGCACCAGACCTGTTTGCAGTACTCCAGGTGGGATCTCAGGAGAGCAGAGCAGAATTCCCCCCCTGGACCTGCTGCCCACGCTGGGATCAGCCCAGGACTCGGGGTGGGGGAGGTTCTGGGCTGCCAGGCCACACCTCTGGTGAGATTTTCCTCGAGCTTCACCCGCAGGCCCTTCCCTGCAGGGCTGCTCTGCTGGGAGCAGCTCGGCTGGTTTGCACTGCAGCCCCTTCTTTGCAGGCACAAAGTGGCACCGCCGTGGGGCTGCAAGAGAACCTGGCATGCTGCACCCCTGTGCGTCGATTTTTGGGGTTTTGGGGGCATTACAGAGGTGTGCAGATGTGTGGGCTGGTCTGGCTGAGGGGAGAAGGTGCTGGACGTGTGCTCATGAAGAGCCCAGTGTTCAAAGAGAGCTGCATCACTTCCCATTCATTTCTGCAACACTCCCAAATGTGCTGACCCAAGCCAAAACCTCTCCTCTCCCTTCTGCTCGTGGGGAGGGGCTGGGGATTTGTGAATGTGTGAAAGTATTAGCTGCCAGTTATAACTGGAATGGAGCCTAGAGGAACCCAAATCCTTCAGCAGGAAAGTTTGTAATACATTATCTCTGGAATTGGCCCAGCTTTCAAAACCAGGAAGCATTAACAGGAATAAATGTGAGCGCCATTAGCACTTCCAAAGGCATGATTTATTGGCCATTTTCGTTGCAAAATATTGTTTAGCTGCATAATCTTGTTCATTTAAATAGGAAATGTCATCAATGGATTAGTTTATTAAATACACAGACTGCAAGTGAGGGAATTCCTGCTGGAGCAGGCAGGCACTGTGCACTGTCTCTGCAGTCCCTTGCTTTGGGAGAGGGGAGCATTTTCTGCTTTGAAAGAATTTCTGAGCTTTTCAAAGCAGAAGAGAGTTTGGGCTGAGGGATGCTGGGCATGTGCATCAGCAGAGGGGCAGTGCAGGGACTGGCACCTCCTGGGTGGGAGCAGGGAGGGGCTGAAGGGGAGTGCCAGGCTTTGGGGGGCTTTCTGGTCATGTCCAGTTCTGGTTTGTTCTTCTGGGCACAGCGTGGATGAAACTGGATTCCTTCCCTGGCTCCAGGAAAAAAAGAATGCTGGGGTGGGAGTGACAGGGACGGCTGGGATCAGGCAGGGCTGGGCTCAGGCAGGGCTGGATCAGGCAGGGTTGGGATCAGGCAGGGCTGGGATCAGGCAGGGCTGGATCAGACAGGGCTGGGATCAGGCAGGTTGGGATCAGGCAGGGTTGGGATCAGGCAGGGCTGGGATCAGGCAGGGTTGGGATCAGGCAGGGCTGGGATCAGGCAGGGCTGGGATCAGACAGGGCTGGGTTTAGTCAGGACTGGATCAGGCAGGGCTGGTTTAGTGTCAGTGCTGCCACAATCACCCGAGGTGTCCCACCACAATATTGGTCTCTCCAATGTTTGTGCCCAAAAAATTCCATGGTCTCTGAAGATCCTGATCTTGCTGCAGTTCTGGTTTCTCCCAAAAAACGAAGCTCCAGTTTTCCAGCACTCGTCTCTTGCAACTCAGAGAAAATATTTACTTAAACAAAACACGGACACGTTCTACTTCAGCGGGGATCAGCAGCTGCCCCGTGACCATTGTGTCTCGTTATCTGCTGAGTTTCACTCGGTATCTGGCTGATTCATGGAGGCAATGCTAATTACGCTGCTTTTTTTTTCAGTACAAGATATTTCTTTCCCCCTAATGTCTTGCCCCCGTAGTCAGTCTGTTCCCTGTAAAACCCTCTCCTTCCCTCTCCTCCTTTGATCTCCTGGTTAGGGTTCACCTCCTTCATTTCTCGCAATTACCAGTCTGCAGTGAGGATGCCCCTGACCTTTCTGCTGCAGTCTGGCAGACACATGGGGCAGGAAGCTTGGGTTTTATTTCAGCCTTTTCCACCATCCATCTTGGATGGATTACAACAGTAGCAGCTCCGACTGTCTTGGAGCCCTTTTTGTGATAAACAGAGGTAACCTCAGAGACACAGGGAAATGTGCAGGCTGGGGCTGGGCTGAATGGGCACGGTTTTGGTGGGTAATCAGATGCAAAAGCCCTCTCATGGTCTCTGTGTTGCTGTACTGGGAAGAATTTCTTTTATATCAAGTTCAGCAGTTCCTCCAGAGCACAATCTGTTCTGGGGAGGAATCTGTGGGGATGTCAATACAGCAAATGAGTCATTTGCTTCAAAATAAAAGAGAAAAACTTCCTTCTGTTCTGCTGCTGCTTCGCTGCATTCTTCTGGTTTCAAAGTTTTGGATCTGCAGCAGCAGCAGCAGCAGGACAGGCAAAATAAATCAAACTGCCAGAAATACTTTGCAAAAGATTAGGATGGATCTTGGGATTTGTGTTTGGGTCTCAGGGAGATGGGTAAGTTTATCAGGAAGGGGGTGAGTTTGTCTGTCAGACTGAGGGGGGGGAATTCAGGTTGGATATTGGGAGGGAATCCTGCCCTGTGAGGGTGGGCAGGCCCTGGCACAGGGTGCCCAGAGAATTTGTGGCTGCCCCATCCCTGGCAGTGCCCAAGGCCAGGCTGGACAGGGCTTGGAGCAACCTGGGATGGTGGAAGGTGTCCCTGCCATGGCAGAGGCTGGAATGAAATAATCTTTAAGGTCCCTCCCAACCCAAACCATTCTGCCCAACTTCTCTGGGCAATCTGTGCCAGGGCCTCACCACCCTGATGGAGAAGAATTTTTTGGTAATATCTGATCTAACCCTGCTCTCTGCCAGTTTGGAGCCATTTCCCTTGCTCCTGGCATCTCATTTTCGAGGTGCTGGGATTCATGGCAGCAAGAGAAAGTGAAGACAAGCTCCTGTGTGAGGGGAGGGGGCGGGGAGGGGGAGATGAGCCCGTGGAATGACATTCTAACTTTACCTGCTGGCTGAACGTATCTGTGGATTTAAATGACATCTCAGGGGACAGTATCAAACTTCTGAATTCCATTCATCCATCAGATGGGAGAACAAGCCCTGGCTTTCAGTCGGCCAGGAGCTGGAGATTTCTCCTGGAGTAAATGAGCTCAGACCACACAGATAAAGAACGTCTTCTGTTCCGTCTGAAAACATTTCAGGGGAGAATCATCTGTCACTTGGCTCCGGGCTGAGGCCTCTCGGCTCCCACCGAGGTGCAGAGGCCGCCGCAACAGGGACGCTTTTCAAACCCTTCCCAGTCCTTCATTCCGTTGGAACTTCCAGAATTTGCTCCTTGGAGTTTAAAGCAAATGCCCAGCAAAGGAAAGCTGCAGAAATTCCACTGCAGGCACCAGTTCCCTGGGGGAGGCTGGGCTGGGTCACCCCTGAGCCCTGCACGACTGCTGGGTTGGGGATTTATTGTCCCTACACTTTTTTCCCTCCACCGAGGGTCTTTCTATCCTGACCAAACCCCAAACTGAAGGAGATTTTGCATGGAGAGTTCATTCCTCCTCACTCATCTGTGTTATTTCAAATTTTATTGAGGTTCTGATATCATTTTTACTGTTAGAATAAGTTATTTGAGCGAATGTGCCAGTCAATACCAGTCCAGTGCAGGCAGGGACCTGTGTTCCAATTTAGAATAACCTCTGGGGAAGAGCCAAAGCTTCACCAAACCTTCTGTGATTTTGGAAAATTTCGCACAGTTTTTATCCCACTTGTGCACATCCAGTCCAGACAGACTGGCTGGTCCTGCAGATGATGATGCCTTTTTAAAAAGCTGTTTATTCACCAAAAAGTTTTGTTCAGGAGGCTGCAGCTGATCACAGATTTGCTGAATTATAATTAATATTTTTAACTGAATGAAAAATGCATTTAAAAATGTCAGAAATCGTTTTCAGAGAAGGGTCTAGAACACGATTCTCCCATACTTTTACTTCCCAGTGGCTTTGAGACACTCCCACCTGGGGCTCCCACGGACTGCCTTGTTTAATATCTCACTTTGTCTGAATAATGACGTTTTTATTTGGTGAAGGGGGATAACAGCTTTTCCAGGGAATGGAAATCTGAAGGGGATCAGCAGAAAAGGGCGTGGAAGCAGGGGGCAAATGCTCCAGGACTGGTGTGAGCCCTGGGGCTCCTTTAATTGCCCTGAAAACAAAAAGTGGGTGCAGGGGTGGAAGAGAAGAAGTTCCCCCAAAACAAAATTACTTTAAGATCAGACTTGGTCTTTTTGGCTTCATTTTAAAGACAAAACCACCGGGGTCTAGCGAANATTTCAGCGTGATTCCCAGAACAAATGAGTTTGGCTAAACTGGAGATAAGGATCTGCAATGAGAATCACGGGCTCGTTTCGTTGAAAGCTGCCATGGAAACAGATCCCCGGTTAACTTTGTTATCTCCAAAGGCTCCATCGGAACACCCGATCCTAATGATTTCCACCCAATTCACAGCTATGTGGGTCAGGCACAGCTCCTGGATCCCAGAATAATGTGTGCCTCGTGTGTTTGTAGCGTGGTTTTCCATGCAGAATGAGGCAAACACACCGCGGGGACAGCAAAAGGGCAGGGGGGCGGCGTTTAAAGCAGAATTTCGTTTTAATTAAAATAAAAAGCAACTTTTCAAATGCGAACTGTCAGGCTGGTTAACTTTGCATCCCGAGCCGGCAGAGATAGATTTTCATCTTTGCAGAGCCTTAGTTAGTGGTTCCTGGCACATTACATTAACTAATTTGAGATCGAATTATCAAATTTGCTCATTGCTGCTAGCACTAATTTGAAACCTTACAATAAAGAACAGTTTGAGAGGCAGATGAAAGGTTGCCACCCACAGAGGCTCCAAGACCTGTCCCTGGTGTATCACAGCAAGGTTCGGAAAGATTTGGGGTAATTGCAGTCATGAGCTGGAGTTGATTGAAGAAAATTATACCCCAGTTTTTTACTACAAGGTTTTTTCCCCCCTTTTTCTTCCTTTTATTGTGTGTGTGGCTTTTCTTAAATTATGCTGGGAAACACCATTGCAGGGGGGGACAAAGTGTTGCATTTTTAATAACTTTATTAAAACTTTTCTTAAAATGCTTGAAGCTTTAACACTGCTGGAATCCTGAAGAATTCTCTGTATAGATGTTACCTGTGTTTTCCAAAACGTTTTAAATTTTATTGTCTCTGAGGTTTTTTGTGTTTGCTGAACTCCCAGGCAAAAAACCACGTTAACGATGTAAAATCTTTCACGTCTCGTTAGCAAAGCTCTTGTGGCCCTTCTGAGCCTCGGTTTTATGAGGAAAGCTCCTCAATTGCTGGGTTTGAAAATGATAATTGTGAGCTGAGAGCAATTTCCTAAACATTTCCGAACGGGTATAAAAGTGATGCAGCAGTTTCTCCGCTGCTTGCTTGAATTACCGTCCTCAAAGAACTTGCATTTTAACAAGTTCTGCAGGCTGGGAGCAGTGGGGGTCCTGAGAGAGGCATTTTCTTTCTGACCTTCCTGAGATAAATAATTAAGATGGAGTCTAGATAAAGATCACTGTCAAAGGTGAGGGGTCAGCCCGGCTGCCTGACCTGAGCGCAGAAATTGCCCTGCTTTGCTGCAGCAGAGCCTCAGAGGCAGCTGGGTGTCAGCAGGAAACAAAAGTTTGGGGTCTGTGAATAGGCAGAGCACCGGGAAAGGAGAGGTGGGGGAGTGAAGGTCTCTATTGGCACCGGAGATTCAGCAAATGGGGCGTTTTCAACCCAAAATTTCCCTCCCTGCTCAAGGGGAAGGGAACAGGTGAGGGGGTGGTAGCAAGGCTTGAAATTTGCAGAGTGCAAAGGTTAAAATTAGAGAATCAAAGAGTGATTTGGGTTGGGAGAGACCTTAAAAACCATCCAGCCATGGATGTCCGGTGGGCAGGGACACCTTCCACTGTCCCAGGGTGCTCCAAGCCCTGTCCAGACTCGCCTTGGGCACTGCCAGGGATCCAGGGGCAGCCACAGCTTCTCTGGGAAATCCATTCCAGGGCCTCCCCACCCTCCCAGGGAGGAATTTCTTCCCAATATCCCGTCTAACCCTGCTCTCTATCAGTGAGAAGCAATTCCCCCTCGAGTGAGGATGCTCAGACACCCCAAGGCCCCTCAGCACCGAGCTGGGCCAGCCCCAGCCCAGCAGTGGCTACTGGAACTACTGGAATTTCCAGTGGGAATTGCTGGCAGTGGGCACCTGCTTTGTGCCCAGGCTTCTCACTTTTTACATCACATTTTCATCTGAGATGCATCCTGAGGAAATCATAGCAGGTCCTTGGGTGGGAATCGCCTCTTGGTGAGGAAAATCATCCCTCTCTGCCCTGCTTGCAGTGTTGGGTTGCTGGCCAGCAGATCTCACTTCATGAGCTGGAGTGAAGGTTTAGGAGCAGTTTGGAAAATGCTGATAATGAACTGATCCATCATCAACAGCAAACCGGGATGTGAGAGAGAAAAACAGGGAAAAAAAATCCACCTCCCCTTCCAGCGCTTCCCTCCCCATTGCTGGGCTCGTCCTGTTTCCCACACTCTGCTTTGGGGAATGCTCTCATCAAACACCCCAAATGTTGGGGTTTTTCCCTGTCCCAGCTGCAGATCCGTGTGCCTTGTCCCGGGATGGAGCAGCCCTGCCCCTGCTCCTGCCAGCTCCGAGCAGGGGGAGCAGCTTCCCAGGTTTTTGGGGGGTAGAAGCTCATCCTGCCCTGGGGTGCCCTCACCCTGGGGGTGCCTGGGCTGGCCCCGTTCAGGCAGAGAGGGAAGGAAGGAGCTGTGCCTTTAACTGTCCCTGCAAGGTCTCTGCAGCCTGGGCTGCTCTTGTTTTGAAGAGGGAGTGCTTGGGGGCTCGTTCCAGAGCTCAGTGACAGAGAGGAAACAGGGCCAGGAATAAATGGCCTGTTGATTTACTCAAGTTACATCATTTTCTTCCCCTCAAGAGCCTATAAATCTCACGCTCCTTGTAAAAACAGAATTTAAAAACAATTGAGAGCTTCTGAGACGACCCCATAGCTTCCAGCCGCTGCGGCCTCCGAATATAGAGCTGCCTTTCACAGCCTGGCCCACTTGTTTCATATTAGATACTGGGAGCCCTGCTCCCAGCTAAGCAGCAGAAGCTGTTAAGATATTTTATAGTCGTCCTAGTGGTTTAGATAACACTCTCCCCATACACAGGCCCGGGCTGGAGCCAAACAGCAGCTTCCTGGCCTGGCCACGGAGCGCCGAGTCATTAATTCACACATTGGGGTTTCTCCTCTCCCCACGAATATTTCTGATCAAAGGCACCCAGGCTGGCAGAGGTGCCTCTGTTAAAAAGTGGATTCTTCTGATTATTGCACAATTTATGGCCTCTTGGCCCTGAGGGTTTGTGTTTTAAGAAAAACGATGGGTTGTTGAGGTGGCCGCGGCCCTCGTTAGTTTTGCTTTCAGTCTCACGGCTGAAGAGATTTTTAAATTCAGCAGGGATTTGTGTTTTGGTGTTTTTTCATGGCTGGTGTGACACGGGGAGCTGCAGCACCCCGGGTTCATGTTCTGGGGTGGGGATCAGGGCCTGGGGTTCAAACAATGCACCAGTGAATATTTGAAGGTGGCAGTGCCCCAGTGAGGGGCCTCGTCCACTTCTCCCCTCTGAACTGGGATCTGACTGGGAACTGGGATTTCATCTCTCCTGATCTCAGCTGCTGAGTCTCCAAGATAATTTTTCCAATTGTTCTATGGGGATGTGGAGCTTATGGAGCAAGGGCTGGAGTTCTAAAGCTGAGTGGGGCCTCGTGCCCTAAGCAGTGGCAGGGAAAACCCAGTTTAGGAGTGTGAGGGAGCCTTGAGGAAACATCAGGGGCTTTTCCCGGTGTGTGTGCAGCCCCTTGCCAGCTGTGTAGAAATGTGACATCCAGTGATGTCCAAGAGGCACTTCTCAGCCCAATCCAAGCTTTCCAGTGGCCAAATCCAAATTTTCACACCAAATCTCCAAGGTTCTGCTTTTGTTATTGTAGCTGATAAGCTCTAAAGTGCCTTCTGTATTATTAAGTCTGTAAATATATTAAAATCTGTTATTGAAACTACTTTCTTAGGCATGAAATGTGAGTGAAGATTGTTCTTTTCATTCGGGGAGAGTGGTGCTTGCTGCTCTTGGCCGTGCTGCTCCTGGCTGAAGTGGAGATGGGAGTTTGTGTTTCCCTATCAGGGGATGCTTTGATGCTGATACTGTGGTTAAGTGCAGGAAAAGCAGAACTAAACAATGAAACCAGCAATTCCTTCTAGACCGATTTCCTTTGTTTTGCCCCCCAAGAAAAGAAATAAACAGACAAGCTGACACGAGCTGGGAAATGCAGCTTGGCTCGTGCTGGCTCCCTGCCACCCCAGCGCTGAGGGAGAGGGAATCCCTGCAGGCACAACTCACACAAACTAAGTGGATTTACTTATCATTTATGAAAACAAAAAGAAGGTATCTGATGAATCACTGGGTGGATTGAGGCTGCACGGCGACGGTTCCAGCAGCATTTTATCGTGTGCTGGGTCCTGATTCCAATTTGCACTTCCCTTTTAGGAGTTTCCAAAGAAACTGGGGGTTAAAACAGCTGGGAGATGTTTCCCTCCCCGGACCTTTCAGCCTGATGAAACTCTTCTTATTCCAGGAGGATGCTATAGATATTGGGACACACTTAGCCAGAATTAACATTGAATTTATGTATATATATACACACACATATATAAAATACCTATATTTACAGGGATGGATATGGATGGTTTGTGGAATTTGCTGCCAACCAATAATTCTGAACTTGACTTTGCGCTGCCCTAATGGCTTTTGATTTTGCAGAGAGATTTTTAGGAGGGCAAACATCATCAGATCTGGACTAGTCCATCTTACTCTGATATTCATAAGTTTAAGGGCTGGACATTAAAGTGATGAATTTCGCTTTCTCTTCATTCCCAAACACTACATAAAAACGAGGAGCATTCTCCATATGTATTATGTAGCTTCATCAACTTCATATTTTCAGTATTGTGAAATTGATGGCGTTAAGGGTTTTTTTTTAATTGGAATTGACTTTTTTTGCCGTTTTTTGTTTCTTTTCCATTCTCTGCTGTTCCCAACATGCTTGTTTGTGCAAGGGATTGTTTTGTGTCTTGCAAGCTGGAGTCTGTAGGATTTGTCAGACGTGGTGGTGATTGAACCTCCTGACTGACAGCTGAAATCTCCGACCCAGAGATGGGGATCACAGAGGGGTTCTGAGCTCCTGACACCACTTCAAGGAGCTTTTGGAGCTCACCCCAATGAGCCACTGCCCAGAAGGTGCTTTTGGGTGGAATAATGTGGGGATCGGCTCCTGACCTCCATGGTTTTCAGAGGGAAACTTTAGTTTGCCTGTTTCTAGTGTAAAACTACAAATAGGGTCATTTTGGGGGGGTTTATGTTCATCAATCCCATATTTAATCCTTTTTTAAGTACTTCTGTAACTTTTTAATACACTCCCATCACAGTTTCTATTCCGATGTGGGTGCAAAGTGCTTTGTGGGTGGTTTTGTGCGTGACTCCAGTGGCAAAAGCCTTTGGTGACTCTCAGCCACTCAGTGGTGTTCTCCTGCCTCTGGTACCCACTTACTATTGCTTTTTATCTGTTTTCCTGGCCCTGCACTGTAAAGCAGGTTGAAAATCTGGTTCACATCCCTGCTGTGTGCATTTCCCTGCCTGATTTCCCCCTATTTCCCCCTCCCAGGGGAACAATTCCCATTTCCACACCTCCAGCAGCCACCCAGTGGCCCAGTTGGGCGAGCCAGGAGCAGGTTCTGAATCCCACAGTGTTTTCTTTCACCAGGGCATTAAAAAGCAAGGAAGAAAGAGACCTCACAGATGCCAGGAGCTGTTGAGCATTGAGTTGTAGGCTCGGTGGAGCTCCAGCCCCTCCGTGGGCAGACAGGCAGGGGTTTTCATGCCGTTTGACAGTTATCTCCCCCCAGCATTACTGGGCTTATACATCCCCTTTCAGCAGCTCCAGATAGAGCTGACAGCAGGGGGATTCTGTTTTGTCTCAGCGAAGGAAAGAAAAAAAACCACAAAAAGGTGGTCTTTTGGCAGTAGCCAAGGCCACACTCGAGCACCAAGGGGCACAATGTCTCCTCTGTCTCGGGGAGAAAATAGCTCCTGACAGGAATCAGCTTTCAGTCAACTGCCAGGCATCTGTCCTGCTGGGAGGGCCGGGCTGCGGGCTGCGGTGGAGATAACCTGTGATAAGATAGCCTGTGATGAGATAAGCTGGGATGAGATAAGCTGGGATGAGATAAGCTGGGATGGAGATAACCTGTTGTCAAGGCAGGCTGAACGTGCAGCGCGATCGCCGGGCGCTGCTGCAGGTGCCAAGGTGGGAAACAGAAAAGATCATCCTTGGGGGAATTTGTTCAAGTAGGAAAAGTGGAGGTTGAAGGAAGGCAGTGCCTGGGTGGGTGCACAGAGCCTGCCCATGGCTGGGGGTGTTCCCATCTGCCCCTTGGCGGGGTTGGGACGGAGCTGATCTCGTGCGTTCCGAGGTTACTGGAATGGGAATGGCTGCCTTGGGATGAGCTTTGTGGATATTTGGAGCTGGACACTCTTCTGGTTATAACACAGGCATATGTGATCAGAACAGGAAATTTCTCCATGGAAAGGGTGGTCAGGCCTTGGAAGGAGCTGCCCAGGGAGGTTTGGAGTCCCCGTCCCTGGAGGTGTCCAAGGTGTGCCTGGAGGTGGGCACAGTTGGACTCGATGATCTTGGAGAGCTTTTCCAACCTCAAAGATTCCATGATTCTCTGTGATTCCAGCCCCGGTGGCTCAGTGCTCTCTAAAGCAGTGGCTTAGCCCTCACAGCACTGCTCTGAAATGAGAACTGCTGGGTAACAGAGGCAGGACAAGGCAGGGACACCCTTTCAGAGGCATCTTAATTCCGTGGAGTTTCTGTCCTGTCCCTCCTGTGCCCTGGGCACTGCACTGGGACATCTCCATCTCTGCCTCCTCACACATGGGGTGCACAGCCCCACTGACAACCTCAGCCTTCCACGTTTCACCTCTGGCATGCAAAATAGCCAAACATTCCAGAAAAAAAACCAGACCAAAGCACAGAAAGGAAAACTCTCTGTGCCTCCTGCAGGATCAGTGCTGGACGCAGCAGAAGCTCGTGATGGACAACTTTGGGCCAGCTCTTCCTACGTTTGCTCCAGGATCAATCCAAGTTTTTTTAATCCATGTACCTGGTACGAAAGGACTCAGCTGCTGCCCCCATTTCACAGAGCCCTTCCCCAGCCATCTTTTTGTGCACCAGGAATCATTTTCCACAGATCCATCCACAATTAGGGCAGAGTTAAATGGGCTTTACAGTGATTCTGTTTGTGCTGACAATAAGTTATTTATTTGACCTTCAGGCTGTTCACCTTTCTGCTATGGAATATTCCAGCTCCCTCACCTGCTGCTCACGTGAAATCCATGGCACTGACACCTGGGATGCTGCAGTTGGGATATTCAAAGGCAGGGAAAGAACATCGAGGAAGGATTTCTCACCTTTATGTCCTCTAATAAAAATGTTGTGAAATGAGGACATTTTTCTTTCTCCTGGCTGGCGAGAAAGGTCTCCTGAATAATTCATTCCAGATCAACCTGTTTGTTCAGGAAAGGTGATAAACCAAGGAAGAGGGGATGAAAGTGAAGCTCAGAGTTCCTCTACTCACCTGTAGGCTCAGGTGAACATTCAGAAGTTGAACTGGGATGCTTTAATTACAGCAGTGTTTTGGAAAATGGGAAATCTCAGCAGAAACATTGTCCTAAGTTCTTCCTTCCGAGGATTCTTGCCAAATATTTAACTTAAAAAGGACAGCAATTCTCCATTCCTTTGGAAGGAGGAGCCTGGCTCTTGCAGGAGGGCAAGGAGGTTTTCCCTGTTCTCTGAGGATGTTTAGGGATTGGTACAGGATTCTCAGGGAAGAGGAGATTTTTGGGGTAATATTTATGTTTTTCTGTTTCCATATCAAAGAAAACAGCTGTGCATCCCGAAAATCCCTGTGTCCTGGGATTTTGGCCATCCATCCCCTGCCCTTCACCACGAGGCTTTGCTGCTCCTCCCAAGCCTGTCCTGATCCTTCCTCACCACCTGCCCCGGGCTGTGGAGCAGCGACAAAAATAAAGAGGAGAGAACACGCAGAGCTCATCACGAGTTCAAAGGGCCCCAGACACGTTGTTGTTCAGGGCAGGCTCTCGCTGCTATCTGGGACATGACATAGTCTGCCCAACAATTTGGGGACAACTGTGCACTGTCACCTCGCACTGTCCCTGGGGCTCGGGCAGCAGAAATGCTTTCATGTCACTTTTATCTGAGCCCGGACGCCTGAGCCAAGGGGACAGAGGTAGCACTGGGCTCTTTTTATTATTATTTATTATTATTTATTTTTATTTATTCTTTTTAATAAATACTTGTGGGATCCTGGATGGTTTTTGGCTCAGGGGCTGCCCCATCCCAGGCTGGGGGATGATTCCCTTGAGGAATGTTCTCATCCCATTATCCAGGGGCTCTGGGGAGGGCAGGATGGGGATTTTAGGACTCCTCCCACAGGCACCAGCCAGGTGCTGCACAGGTGTCAGGATCAGCCTCTGCCCCCTGGAATTGCTGGAGGAACATTGAGCATGTTCCAATGTTCCAGCATTTCAACATCAAAATACATCTTAGAAGAAATTGTAGCAAAAATTCCATTAGCCATAAATGTAAAAAGCAGGATTTTGTATCCGGCTCGGGGTATTTGTGTGGTTTTAATTTGCAAATTCTGAAGTAAAACTGCAGGCTGAGGGTCTGCTCACACACCAGGACAGTGCCTCATCCCACAGGGGTAACACATTCTTTAAACACAGCTTTGTAAAAAAAAAAACCCAAACCCAAAAATCCTTGGGCTTCTGAAGGCTGACAGTTAATTTTGAGGGGAAGAAGCTTAAATATTGTCCCACCACTAACTGGTTTTTCTCCCAAATCCTTAACAAGGCACATCTATTTCTGCCACTTGAAGTTTTCAGGGGCACTCGTGTTGTAGTTCCCTCAATTGTCTCGAGTCCTTTCCCCACCGCAGCTCCTCAGCTCAAGTGCTCTGGCTGTGAGATGTGATAAAGCTCCTCCAAAGCCAGCCTGGGGCTGAGAGGGAGCTCTGATAAGAGCTGCTCTGCAGGGCATCCTCAGGGAAGGAGCCGGTTGGATTTTGGGCCTCAGCGACAGAGAACATCCACCAAACCCACCCTGTTTTATTGCTGAAATTCCTCCTAATTCCAGGCAATCCTGATTGGAGTGCAGATAAGCTCCTGATTTCTCAGATCTGCTCATAAAGGGCAGATTGCTTTGTAAAATGTACATTAGAAAGGGGTTTTGCACCTCGAGATTTGCCATCTTCAACACCCCACCGATGAAGCAGAAGATGGTGTTTTCTTTTATTCTCTCAAGAGCCAGAGCCAAAGGACTTTGCCACCTGTTTGGTGCTGTCAGAAAGAAAACCCTGTGTTTGCAGCCCTGATTCAGGGTCAAGAGGTAAGGAGATAAGGCCCCTCTTTTGTGAATGAGAGCTTGACTTTCAGCGAGCAGGAAGTGGGAATGAAAGCGGGAGAATGGCAGGAGTCAGGACTGAAACTCCAGCCTGCTCTCATCTGATAAGGGACAGACACTGAACTCAGCCCTGGCGGGTGGCTCTGCTCGCAGCCCGCGGGGCCAGGCGGCCTCGGGGGCTGTGGGGGGCACTGCCAGCCCCAGCGGTGCCACCTGGGCTGTTTGGGGACAGGACAGTGCCCACCCCTGTCCCCCTGGCGCTGTCCCTCTCCGGCCTCCTCACATGTCAGGGCACTTCCTGGCCTCCCTCTCGCCACATTTTTCCCTTTCTAGGGAATATTTGGAGTCTGAAAGGAGGCCAAACCTCTGGTGCTCCAGGCAGAATTCTGAGAGGGAGGTTTTGGGGTGTTAGTTATCCCTGAGGAATAACCTGTGAATGTCAGTGGGACTCGGGAAGAGCCACCTAAAAAATACTGCTCTGGGTGTCAAACCCATCCTGCCTTGGGGAGGGTGAGGAGAAACTGCAGCTGCTGGCATCCCAAAGATATCCAGGTGTCCACAATCCATCCTTCCTTCCTTCCTTCCTTCCTTCCTTCCTTCCTTCCTTCCTTCCTTCCTTCTCTCCTTC
>VZRO01002604.1:250003-270395 GCA_013397915.1 Daphoenositta chrysoptera
CGTGCTTGTACCGAGTGTATCGGCTCCAAGAGGGGCTAGCAGTAAACTGAGACTATTTGGATAAACTCGCCGGCCCTCAGGACTAGAAAAGGACTTTTGTTCACCTAAAGAAAAAGGCTGTTCCATTTCCATAGGATGGCTGGATCCCGTCCAGTAAAAACTGAGCTTGAAGTATAAAAAATGATCGGGAGTGTCAAACGAAGGATCTTTTACTTGAGGTCAGATATTTATTTTTATTTATTAGCGTGTGAGATCTCCATCTCTGGCCGGGCTGCGGGCTGAGGCCGCGTCTGTCGCAGGAGCATCGCCCGCCACAAAGAGCGCGTTGTGCCGGCCGGGGGAGCTCCGGGGGCCCTCCCGCTGCTCCGGCTGCTCCTGCCTCGTTCTCTGCCTCCCCGGGATGGGGACAGGATGAAACCCATCCCTTCAGTGTCGGCTCTGGGCCACCGAGCGAGCCCCGGGCTGGCACTGCCAGGTGTGCCTGGTACCCACCGGGGTGTCACCAGCTGCGACATTGCAAAGCCAGAATTTCTGTGTCATTGACAGGCAGAATCTTCTTTCGGCTGGTGGAGCAGGCAGGGAACAGCTCTGGCAGAGCCTCTGCCCCTGTTCCCTCCGTCCCCAGTCCAGCAGTGGCTGTGCTGGTGCTGGGCATCACGAGGCAGAGTGGGACAGGGCATAGCCTGGCCCTGCCTGTGCCTGATTTTGGGACGTTAACACTGACACAGGGAGGGAGCAGTTTGGGGCAGCAGAGGCAGATTTGTTAACCAGAGCAGAGGAAAAGAGAATGGGAGAGCTGGAACTGTCTGAACTCACCCCCAGGTGCAGCCAATGGGTTATGGAGTCAGGAATTTTTTTATGCTATTCAAGGACATATTTGGTGCAAATGCTTCCCTAGGATTTATTTTTGTCTAATCGCTTATGAAACTTTTACTGGCTCTAAAGACCAGATTTTCTCAGCACCCGTAAACCACGTTTTCCTCCTTTAATTAGACCATTTTTTGTCCATGAGGTTTTGTTCACACACTGACTACATCAATATAAATATATCTCTGCAGGGTAATTAATAAAAGCAGGCAGCTCCACGGAGAAAGCAGATGTGTCGTATCATCTTTGTGGACTCAGCTATTGTAGAGTTCTTCCAAAAAAAGTGAAGAATCACCCCCAATTAAAATGTTATGTGGCTTATGTATGTTCCCGTTTAATTTGGTATAATTGAATTTATGTTCATCCTCGGAGAACTCCCAGGGCTGCCAGATACAGGCAGGAATCATTTACACCATGGATTGGCTGAAAAGCTGCAGGATTAGAGCACAAGAAGCTGTTTCAGCAGCATTTCAAGGCTTGGGCAATTGCTTCAACTTTTTTATGAGTCTTTGTGAAGAGAATGGAGACAATAAAGTCCTCACCACGTTTGTTTGTTTTGGATGCTGAAGCACTGCTTAAAAATGTGATAATTTCTATTTAGCATTAAATTAATGCTTTTTAGTAGGGTTGAAAGGGTTTGTTAAGTCTTGTGTTCCATAACTGAGGTTTTTAAACTTCAAAATAAGAAGGAATCTATCACCAAAAAAAAAACGTGTTTTCATCTGTTGATGAGGAAGTCTTTGAGGTTATTATCAGGTGAACCTTCTAAATACCTCAGGTCTGATTTTTTCCCAAGAGTTTTTGGTTTGAAGAGACAAAACCATCCTCACATTTATTGTAACTGAGAGTTGACTGAGAAAATAATCCTAAAAAAATAATCCTAGATTGGTTTGGGTTAGATGGGACCTTAAAGCTCAGAGTGCCCCAGAAAGGAGGAGGGTTCCCTTTTCCTACCCAGGGAATCCTGACGTATAAAGCAAATATTTATCATCCTCATCTCCACCTTCGGGTGGAAGTCTGGCTTTCTGCGAGGTGAGAAATGAGCTCCGAAGGCAGATGCTGGTACATTTTTTGTATCAGCCCGAATTAAAAGGAGCAGAGCTCTTCCCTGCTGGGTCAGGACGTGGGGCAGGGGGCAGAGTGCTGGCTGGAGCTGCCGGGCGCTGTCTCTCGGGCTGGGCACAGGTGGAAGATAAGGAACTCTGCGTGGAGGTTATCAGCATCTCCCTAACTCAAACCTGCCCCTGCTGGGGCAGCGTGAGCTGTCTGCAGAGTCAGATCAGCTTTGTTTTGAGCCCTGCTGTCAGAGAACCAGATGTGCTGGCGTTGCCTCGCTAAAACAACCCGAGCAGAGGCATCGGGGTCCCTCTCGCTGGACGCTCTCCCCTGGCTCCAGCCGACACCACCTCGACACCAGCACTCTGCCGAGCTGTCTTTTGACCCAGAGATGGGATCAGATCCGAGCTGGAGGTTTTGAAATGTTGTTTCTCAGCGCATTCAAAGGGCAGATTTATCATCAGAATCAATTCCCTGGGATGTATCATTTCATAAGTAGGTGAATTGGCTCGGGGTAAAGTTCACCCCGGCGGCACTTGGGACTGTGCAGTTTTACCTTTGTGCTTCCTTATGGCTGAGATTTCAGCTGTTTTGGTGATGTCAGACAAGATATTGCTTTGCTTTCAGCTGCAGAGGGCTCAGAGCTGCAGGGGGAAATCGTTTAATCAGTCCCTCCTTGTCATAATTTGGAAAGGAGGAACAAGGTTTGGCTTGAAGCTTTGTGAACCTCTCATGGATGTCTCACCAACCAACTGGCAGAAAATTATTAGCTCTGAGATTTTGGTGGGAAATGAGCACCCTAGAATTTCTTTATGAGTCACTGTGTTGGGGGGGAAATAACCATATTCACTGCATAAATCTGAGGGCAGAACACTTTGCACATTTTCTTTGTGTATCTGTGAGTGAGATTGCTGCTAAACCCACAGGCAGCTGTCAGGCCGGGGGGAGGACTCCCCTTCTGTGAAAGACTTTTATATCTTTAGGTGAGAACTGACTCCAAAACCTTCTTTTCTCACACAGAAGCAAACTTGAGGCAAAATGTCCACCCTGCTGTCCCCCAGTTCCGATTTCAGTAATGCTCACATTGAAGACAAACTGTGTGTAATGGTTACAAGTTGAAGAAGTTCTTGCTCAAGATTTAGATCATGTGAATAACCTTCATCTCCCTCGGGAGGCAAACCAATTCTGGAGCAGATTCTCTGGAAGTGCCCTGAGGATCTGATTTGCTGGCCTTGCTCTCACTCCTCAGCCAATATCCAAAGGCAAAGGCTTGGGAGAAGCCTGGATGGTTTAAAAACCCACAGCAGAGAGGGATTTTAAACTGTGGAACAGCTCCCTCATCCCAGCTCCTTCCAGCAGCCCAAGGCGAGGGCAGCAGCTGATGGTTGATGCTCTGAGCCCCTCCTGCCCTGCCCACACCACCTGAGCACCCCCAAATCCCCTCACAGGAAGGGTCAGCCCTGCTTTTGTGCTGGGAAGGCCTCTTGCCCTCACCTTTGGTGCTATTTATGAGATAAACCAGCAGGCAGCTCTGGTGCAGGATGCAGGGCAGTGGTGGGAGCCTGGGACAGGCCCACAGGCCTCGGCGCCTCGTTTAGCACCTTCTCTGGGTGGTGTTTTCGGTAAATATCACTCCAAGGAGATCACACATCGCACTTTTTGAGGGGTGAGCAGCACGTTGTGAGTGCGGCGAGAGAAAAATCTCTCTGGGGCTGCTCTGTTTGCCGAGCTCCTCAAAGAGGGGGCTGCTGCTGCTGTTTCCGATCGGCCACGGGCAGAGGAACCCTGAATATCCTCTGCTTCTCTTTCTCAGTGCCAGCCCAGCTCACAAAATCATCGATTTCACACCTTCTAAAGAGCACGAGAACAGGGCTGCCGAGCAGCTGCTGAGAAGAAAGGTTACAAGGACTCGGCTTCCCCGTCCCAGCGTGGCCTTTTGGGGGGGTTTCCTGTCTGAGGGGAGCCGGGGTGCAGCTGTGCCTGTGGGGGAAGGCACAGCCCTGCTTGGGCTGCTTTTTGGTGGGTTTTTTCCTCTTCTTTTGTTTTTTTTTTTTCTGTAAATCCGTGTTCTGAAAAGTGTCAGGTCATGGTTAAATCATGGGAACATGCAGCTTTCGGGCTGTAAATTGAAGGCTTTTCAAGGCAATATGAGGAGAGGTGGACTGATCCAGGTGAGTGTTCCTGGATTGCTGGGTTGTTGTGATCCATGCAGATGGAGAGAGCAAGGAGGGATAATCATCCTCTATTAACCTTCTGAATTTTGTGCTAGTAGAGTGTGATACCTGTGTGTCTTGGGGCTTGCCTTGCCGCTCTGAACCACACCTCTGGCAGATTTTTGATGGGGATTCCCTTCTTTCCATGGCTGTATCTCGCTGCTGTGTGGTGGTACCCGTCAGACCTTGTTTGAGCAGCACCTAAGGCAGGGTGCAGAAGCTCTGGGAGAAGACAGAAGTGAGACCAACACAGTGTTTGTTGTTGCGTGGGTGCAACTGGCACCAGCCTCACATGGAATAAAAACCCACATCCTTCCCAGCCTCTCCAGACATTTAAAACCTTGATGCTGTTGCACTGCTTACAGCCTACCCTGACAGTAACTTCAACTCCCTGCACTTCTGATTCCAGTAATTCTCATTCCCCAACAGAAATTTTGCTTTGTGCTGTGCTGAGGTGTCCAAACACGGCCCAACCACCAGAACCAGGCTGCAGGGTAACTCCAGATATCGAGCTTTAGTAATAAAACTCCTTGTTTTCAGGAGTGAAACACCCAGATATGCCCATCAAATACACCACAGGGCATGGGCTTCCTTATCTGTGTCCCCCTGTTACATGAACTTGGGCCATAGATCCCCAACATCCATTAATTAAAGGGAAAATGGGTGCTGTTTGCTGTCTGAATTAATTCACCTCTCACTGGGGTACCTGGATAACTGTTGCTGGAATTTGTTTCATGTGTTATTAACGACCCAGTGTAATCCCAGAGCGTTTTCAGAGGAAGGGAGTTCATTTGCCAGGACTCTGGATTCTTCTCAGGGAAGAGGCTCAGCAGAGGCCATAAGACAATGTCATCTCATGGGGTCTTCTCCAGCTGGGACCTCCAGTGGCCTTTGCCAGGCTGGTGCTTTGGAGCTGATACCTGCACCCAAAATGGGCAGTTGCTACTTTTGGCTCTGCTACTTTTTTGGCCAGAGTGTGAAATGCAGCAGATGGGTTTGGCAATGAGTGCTGCCCATAAATCACTCTGGAGAGGCCTCCACGCTCTTGGTGTTCCACAGCTCCGTTCCCAAAACGTTACTGAAACCAGGCTGGAGCAATAAGAAATTATTTAAAGCAAGCAGCAGCTCCCTCTGTCCATCCTGATCCAGTGGAACTCCCAGGATGCACCTCAAGAAGCTGATTAGGATTTATTTTTAAGGTTGGCTGTATTTTCCTTATGGCAGAAGCACCTTTTGGGTAGGGATAAGGGAAGCAGCTGTGCCTCAATGCTGAGAGGACTCTTGGAGAAATTACCATCAGAAAATGTTCCCATCTTCACACAATAAAGTTCTGTTCAGCTTCTGTGCCCGCTCCCTTCTGCCAGGAGAGCTGCCCTGCTCTTCCTCCCCCTGGGCTAATTGGCACCCGCTCATTAGGGAGCCATTTTAGCCCACATCTTCCTTTGGAAATAGCAGCAGAGGAATCAGACCCTAAAGCGTTTTGGATCTCCACAAAAGCTCTGGGATACAAGTGATTTGTGTCTGTTTTAACCCCTTGGAGTGGCCCTGGGAGCTCAGCACTGCTGCTGCTCCCTCTCCCTAATCAGTGAAATGTCCTGAGTCTCCAAACCCTCCCCTGCCTGTGGTAGCCTCTGCCTTTTGTTTATCAGAGGAAGATTTCTCCCAAGTTCCCTTTTTTTCTCATCTATTTAGCTTTTAGAACTTTACAATTACAGTTCTTTTGGGACGAGCCAAAATGCTGGAGGATACAAAAATGGGATGTCCTGAACTCTTTCGGTGCGGAGGAAAACTTCAAAGTTTTTGTGTGTGTATATTACAAAGAACTGGAAATCCCTTCCTTGCCTCGTGTGTACAATATCTGAGGCAGCCCTGGGATTTGATTCGAGCACAGTTTTTTTATGGTTTACTGTTTAATTTGAATCAGTGTGGTATGAATTACGTTACTGGTGAAAAATGAGCTTTTGTTGAGATAAATGCCTGCCATCAGCTTGGAAGTCGTCTTCTGTTTTGACATCTTTTCCGGGTGTTTTTCTGCGTGGTGATGAGATGTTGCTGTGCGAGTGGAGCTGGTCGCCCTCAGAGAGGAAGAGGGGGTGGGATTGGTTTCATGCAGCAACAGGAATCAATGCTGGCAGCACCTTCTGTGACATCCTGTGTCATTCAGGGTGTCTTCTGGCTAGCAAACCTGCACCTCCAGCATGGGAATACAAGGAATTATAGGGACAGGCGAGGAAAAGCAGAGCCAGGGGTGGATTTTTCTCAAGATTTCTTGACTTCTCCTCTTTGCTGCATCGCACAGAACTTGCTCTGCCGTGTATCCACGGTGCCTCTCTGCTGTGGAGAGCAGGAGATGCTTTCCTGGGGGTTGTATTTAATGAGTGCAAATGTAAATTTAATGTAAATGATGTCCTGTATGATTCTTGCTGCTGTTGGTTCTTCCTGAGGCTTTGCTTGTAGGGTCAGGTCTGATGTTCCTTCAACTGGAGCAGGTCTGCAGTGCCTGAAGGACACAGCAGTGACACTGCAGCTTTTTCCAGACCTTTTTATCCCGATGCAGAGCAGACACTTGGGAAATACTCCCTGTGCTGGTGTGGAGGAGAAGAGCAGTTAACAGTGGGCAGCCCTTCAAAAGGCTCTGCTGGATTCAAACGCTCTCCAGAAATCCAGCCTCGCTTCCCAAACTCCTCTGAGCCATCCAGGCTCCTCTCCTTGGAACCTGGACAGGGACTTTTGGGAGAAAAGAGCCTTTTTTCATGTGATTCCTCGTGTGCTTTAGATGTGGTGGGAAAAAAGAACGAGAAGGTTATTCCTTGTGACAGAACTATGTCCCAGGACCAGCCTTCCCTGGGATGTTTTTCCTCCAGACCCCTCCTGAAGCCAGAGGACGCAGCAGCAGCTCAGAAATGCACACACCAGTGGAAAATTCCCACTCCAGACGTGTGGCTTGGGTGGGAGTGAGAGTTCAAAATCATCCAGCCTTTGGAAAAGTGGGATCGGCCTCTCTCCCATCGGCTGCAGCAGCGCTCTGCCTCCCACAGCCAGCAGTGGCTCCGGGCTCGGCAGTGTCACCAAACTCGGCACTGTCACCAGGACTGGCAGTGTCACCAAACTTGGCAGCGTCACCAAACTTGGTAGTGTCACTGGGCTCAGCAGTGTCACCAGGACTGGTGCTGTCACCAAACTCAGCAGTGCCACCAGGACTGGCAGTGTCACCAAACTTGGCGGTGTCACCAAACTTGGCAGTGTCACTGGGTTTAGCAGTGTCGCCAGGACTGGCAGTGTCACTGGGCTCTGCAGTGTCACCAGGACTGGCAGTGTCACCAAATTTAGCACTACCACTGGGCTCTGCAGAGTCACCAAACTCAGCAGTGTCACCAAATTTAGCTGTGTCACCAAACTCAGCAGTGTGACCAGNAGTGCCACCAGGAGTGGCAGTGTCACTGGGCTCAGCAGTGTCACCAAACTCAGCAGTGCCACCAGGACTGGCAGTGCCACCAGGACTGGCAGTGTCACCAAACTCAGCAGTGTCACCAGGACTGGCAGTGTCACTGGGCTCAGCAGTGTCACCAAACTCAGCAGTGCCACCAGGACTGGCAGTGTCACCAAATTTAGCACTACCACTGGGCTCTGCAGAGTCACCAAACTCAGCAGTGTCACCAGGTTTAGCTGTGTCACCAAACTCAGCAGTGTGACCAGGCTCAGCAGTGTCACCAAACTTGGCAGTGTCACCACGCTCAGCCAAGACACCAAACTCAGCCGTGCCACCAGGCTCTGCAGTGTCATTGGGTTCAGCAGTGTCACCAGGCCTGGCACTGTCACCAAACTCAGCAGTGTCACTGGGCTCAGCATTCCCTCCCTGGCATCCCGGATCCTGCTGGCCCCAGTGCAATCCAGCTGGGTTTCCTCACGTCCATGGTTCTCCCGGCCCTGCTCGGTTTGGAAGAAGCAGAAACGTGCTTGTTTGACAGGAGGAGAACCATAAAGATTTGTTTTCCTCCCCTCTGAGCATTCCCAGTGCTGGGACACGCTGGGGTTCTGTCACAGAGCCTGTGGGTCCTGTGCTGTACTGCTGGAAACCCAAAGATTTCCGGAGGGGATGGGACGGGGATGGTGAGGAGACTCCTGAGGGAGAGCCAGGGAGATGAACTGAGCTCTGTGATGCTGCAGCCATTCACCAGCCCTCAGAACCTGAACCCCGACCCCCTGCACTGCCCAGGTCCCAGGGGTCACGCTGAGGATGGGGTGTCACCATCTCCCGCGGGGTGCTGGTGAGAGCTCTGCTGCCTCCTCCCTCTTTATCGGGTGGGTTTGGGGCTGGGAGCTCCTTCCAGGACCTTCCATTTGGACAAGAAGCTGACTGCCCATCACTCAAAGCTGCTCTCCCTGAGCGCCCTCCGAGCTTTTCCTGTGGCCCTGAGCAGACGAGTTGGGTTTGGCTCAGCTGCTCTTCCCAGCGCTTTCCAGTGCTATGACCTGTTTGTGTCTGACACGTTTCTCATTAACTCTTTGTCAAATCACCAGGAAGCCTGCTTAATTGCAGGCAGAGTGCTGAATTTATGAGTTCATCTAGGCTTCGTGTCTGCACATTGACAGAGGTGTTTCTCTGGATGAAGTCTTTTTCTCTTCATTTCGTGGCAAGAATGGACTTTCTGTTTCACTTACTTCTGAAAGTCATAAATTGCAGCAGTCCCTCCCTCCCCTTTATTTAAAAGAAACACAACAAAACTTCATGGCAACAGTTTATTGCTCTAAATCAGCTCGTGGGTCATTAAAGCAAAAAAAGGGGGGGGATAAAAAAGGCAAAAATCTCCAACTCCTGCCAAATAAAATGCGCACATCAGCCAAGCTGTCAGAGGCAGATCCTGCGACCATGGGATGAGAAGGTTTATTACACTCTGGGCTTCTGGGGAGGGATGTTATAGCAACAGGACGCTGGGTCAGTGATGGCAAACGCCTGGTTGCTCCGTTTCTCCATGCACACTAGGAATCCATTAAGCCAACTGACGACAGATCCGCAGGCATTCCAGCCCCCCGGCACACCTCGGCCGGGGCCAGACCTTGGACGCTGCCCATTAAAACGTGAAAGAAACAACCCAACAGAGAGCCCACAAATTAGAGGGGCAGGAAACCTCAAATGATGTGCAAAAAAAATTGTAAACGTTCGAGAGGATTTTTCCATAACTTCTGCCCCATAACTCAGCATTTCTGATGTTCATAAATTACGGAGCGGAGCCTCTGCGAGATCAAGGAGGCTTTTGGATCCAAACGCCGAGCGCTGCTCGGCAGACGGCAGATGAAGCTGCAAAGTGAGCCCTGGAACATGACAACAATTTCCTTTTGGCTGGCTGGGGATGGGTCTGAACCGCAGCCACAGCCGGAGCCCTGGCTCTGCATCCCAAATCCATGTCTCAGGCAAAGCCCTGTAATCCCAGGGAACATGAAGGTGCATTTGTTTGGAGGGGATAGGCTGGAGAGGAGGAGGATGGGGGACTTCAGAGCAAGGAGAGTTCTGTGAAACCCAGGGAACGACTCCATGAGACGAAATCATGGCACTGTTACTGGCAGGGAAGGGACGGGGAATTGGGAATTCTTAGATAAGCTGTTGGATTTGAAGACAAAAGTGCTGGGAGGTGCCGTGGGTTAATAAATAAAGACTGAACTCACCATCTGCAGCAGAAGGAGAAAAGATGAACTGAAGTTTTGGCGTGTTCAGTGATGAAAAAAAAAAAGAGCGGGGAGAAATCCATGATGGGGTGGGAGGGATAAAATGGAAGAGCGGCCAGAGGAAGTGCTCCCACAATAATTAACTTTCTGAGCATGTCTGCAGGCTGCAGGCCAGAGGAAAGTCTGCTTTTCCAGCACATCTCCAGGGCAGGGGCTGTCCCAGACTGCTGGGGTTTAACGTGGGGACAAAGAAAAAGGGACAAATCGTGTTCCTGCAGGGAGCCCAGCTCCGTGGGGCAGGGACGCTGGGCCTCAGAGCCAAAGGGATCGAGGAGGGGAAGTGCATTCCCCAAAACTGCCTGGAACAGCAGCACGTGATGGTTGTAGACTTGCTAAACCAGCGCAAATTACTAATTATAAATTGATTTTATTTTCTTTTCTCCTCTCCCCTGTCTTCCCACCTTTTTTTTCACCTCTCCTTTCCCTTTGACAACTTCTTTTAATGCCTAAGCTGAATTACCTTGGGAGAGACCCCTCCACCAATACAGAGCCAGCCTGAGCACAGAGCACAGGCAGAAATTCTGGTTCAGCCCCACCAAGTCAGAGTCCTGATAATAATTACACATCATTTTCTGATGGGTTTTTTCTTCCTATGGCATCTCTGTCTGGTTTTTTTTTTTTGCTGTTGGTGCTAAGTATCTGCTGTCAACTTTTACCTGCCCAGGAAAACAGGGATGGATGGTTTTATGATTGAAGCTGCTGCTGAGTCCTGGATAGGAAAGGACTTTGTTCTGGTTTTAACTGTGAATAAACAGATTTAATAGAGCTGGAGATGCCTGCTGTGGTGAAACCATCTCTGGGTGGGTGGCTGTGGGGAGCTGAGCTTTCCAGGAGCGGGGTGAATCCCTCTGTGCTTCCATCTGGGATCTTTAATTTGCCCGTTCCCAATACTTTTTGCCCCCATTTTCCTTCTCTACCTGTCCTAGAGCACGGGTTATCTCTTGGTTCTTCCAAAGAACACAATAAAATGAACATCCCAGGAGCATTTTCAAACTGGAAATATATTTTTTTCTTTTTTTTTTTTTTTTAGTTACTGACAAAGACTTGTAAACAGTTGGTTTGCAGAATTTCGCCAGAGGAAATTTCTGATTTCCTTCTGGTCTGAACTGGAAGAAGATGTGGTAAAAGGTTTCAGTTTGTTTTTCCGGAGTTTTCTCAGGTTGGGGGGGGTGAAAGAGAGACCTGAAATATAATTCTGTGTGAACGTTTGACAGAAGAAAGAGCAGATACTGCAGATAACCCTGGGTGATTGCTGCTGTGCTCCTCTGCGCTTTTCAGCTGTGAAATAACTTTGATAGAGACCATCGGCGAAGAGTGCGAGCGTGTGAACCCGGTCTTTAATTAGAGGTGTTGGCCACAGAGGGCTGAGCCGGCCCAGGAGCTGCCCTGGCTCTGGAACTGGTCCTGCAGCACTCTGAGAGCAGCTGATCCCCCCGATTATTCCATTTCCAGCGGCTCCTCCTGGCTGCCAGCGGAGGGGTGAGGGAGGGCCGGCGGCAGGGACCCCGCTGGGCTCCGGGCGCTGGTGCCACGTTCTGTTTGCAGAGGGCAGCGAGTGTGTGAGAACAGCAGCTCAGCCTCCCAGGCTCTCACTGCACCGTTTTTATCTCCTTTTGATCTGTCAGATTTCACACCCCCAGCTTGGGTTTTAATGCCCACGCAGATAAAACCACAGGGTTTCAGGTGATTTCGAGCTACGGCAGAACCTCCTCCTGAGGCAGAGCTGGCGAGCAGGACCCTGCAAAATGAATTTGAGCTGAATTCTGGGCTTTCCCTGAGCTCTCTGCTCAGGGCAGGGGGTTGGAACTAACTGGTCCTTGAGGTCCTTTCCAATTTAAGTCCTTCAGTGGCTCTGAGGGTCCTCTCAAACAGCCCTAGAAGATGAAAGAGAGCATCTGTAAGATACAGCTGTGAAATTAAAAAGCCCATTTGTGTGTCCTGCATTTGTGTTCCCAGGGCCACTGACTGTCACCAATTGCTGCTGTAGGAATTAATGGCACTGGGAGGTTTGTGTTCCTCAAACCACTACAAGCTGTGCCCAAACTTTTCAGTGGCTTCAGACCAGCTGAGCATCGATGATCCGTCTCATTTGGTTTTCCAAACAGTTTCCCTGGAAGCTGCAGTCACTCGGTGCCCGGGTGTGTCCCCACTCCAGGGGCTGGCTTGGCTGGGCCACTCACTTTGGGGTCAGTAAGGCCAAGAGAAGCACCTCAATCTCACCAGCTTCAGGCAGCCTCGGTGTTCCTGGAGCTCCCTGAGATAAAGCAGAAGTTATTGATATTTCAGCTGGATTAAACACAGTGGTGTTTCAGCCACGTTTAAGAACAGGATTTTATTGTTGGGGTTTTTTTCCTCAAAAAGTCCAAACAACACAGAATTGGCTCCCTGTGCCATCAATGCCCCACCTCAGACCTTTGGTGCTGCCAGCAGATGACCGAGGGTGCCTAGAAAGTGCCAGGGTCTAGTTGGGGATGAGTGAATGACCTGAGTGTTGCCAGGCAGGGGATGAAGAAACTGAGCACGGCCAGGCTGTTTCTCCTTCCAGTTCTGTCCCCAACACGTTCTGGGAGAAAACGCAGCATTTCAGTGGCTCCCAGTGCCACGTTCTGAACAGGAAGGAAGAAATCCAGTACTAATGGTGGGATTTTTGCAGGGAGCTGCAGAAGGAAGGGGTGGTGGTGGGGATGAGACCAGGAAATGTCTGCTGGGACCAGTGCAGGGAGCTGGGAGCTTTCCTGGTGGTGCTGGCAGGTCCTGGTTCTCCCAGGAGCTCAGAGCTGGGGGCCAGAGCCTGAACTGGACCTGTCCCCTGAGGTTTCTCAGCCCAGCCTTAGGCTCGACTTGTTGCTGTCATCACTGGGCTTTAATTTTTTCCTCTCCTTTGTTTTCCCACCTTTTTCTTTTTTTTTCTGTGTCTTGAAATAGATGGGAAAGTATTATCGTGTCCCACGAGATTCTGAGAGAATTAATTGCTAGTAAAAGCATGTTAAGAGCTTTTGATGACTGAAGTAATTTGCACTGACACAGGGGCTGGTCGGGGTAGAGGGAAATCTGAATCTAGGGAAAAAAAGGAGTTTCTGGAGCGGGGAGGCCCACTTAGGAGCAGAGCAGAGCCTTAACATGCTGGGACTCAAAGGGCTTTTCCTTGGTTTTGGTGTGTCCTGTGTCATTTTTTAAATGTGATTTTTTGAGTGAATTACAAACCGGATCATCCCAAGGGTTGTTCTGGAATGCTGAGCATCTCTTCTGGTTCTGTCACCAAAACTCCACTGCCTTAAGAGAGGAAAAGTCGCTTCCTGGCAAACCAGCGACTTTCTTTGGACTGCAACCCCTTCATTAACCCTTTTTCCCTCTCACACCTCGACTTTTAAGTATCTGAGGGGTTTTATTTTGAAGGATTCCTCTTTTGCACAGCAGCCAAATCGTATCTCACCTTCAGCCACAGAGATGTGGCCGGTGAATTTCTCAGGCTGTACTCAGATAAATGAAAGCAGTACATTGGGTAAAGCATTTTTTAAACCAGAACCTCACAGCTCCATGGAGAGTGACCTGGCTTGAATGTTTATTCACCCGTTTGTAGTAAAAAACAATCCTACATGAAAGGATTAAATAGATGATGTGAAGATGGAGCAGTTGAGGACCCTGTCATTAAAATCAGTGCAGTTTGGAGGAGTTCCCTGCTTTGATTACTTGAGCTGTGGTACCAGAGCTGTTTTCCAGAATAGTCCCAAACCTTTTCCTCATGGATTTCTCTGTGTGTCCCTGGAGGTTCTGCCAGCCAGGACCTTCAGATAACGGCCGAGAGCTGATGTATTCTTGTCATAAATCTCTTTATTAACTATGGAAACCACCCACCTTTCTCTTCCCTACTCCTTGCTCGGAGCTGTGCCCTGCAATCCCTTCTCCTCCCTCTCTCGCCTCCGTAGCTCCATCCGGCCCCAGCTGACCCCTGTCCTGTCCCGTTCTCCCGCAGATCCCCGATGCCCTGGGCACCGAGAAGTTCTGCGGGGACGCCGGCCAGGGCGGGAACTGGCTGAAGTACATCCGAGCGTGCTGCTCCTGCGACGAGCAGAACCTGGCGCTGTTCCACATCAACGAGCAGGTAACAGCCCCGCACCCCAAAACCCCCGGGGGGCTCGGCCAGGGGGTGCTGGGCAGTGCCAGCGTCCAGGGGAGGGGGCCGAGGGCTGGATCAGCCCTGGGATGAGCTGAGACCTGCAGATTTATGGTCCTGTCCCTGATTCAGGATCCAGTCCCTGATTCAGGATCCAGCCCCTACTCAGGATCCTGTCCCTGATTCAGGATCCAGTCCCTGATTCAGGATCCAGCCCCTGCTCAGGATGCCCAGGCCCTGACTCAGAATCCAGACCCTACTCAGGATCCAGCCCCTACTCAGGATCCAGCCCCTACTCATAACCCAGCCCCTACTCAGGANTCAGAATCCAAACCCTACTCAGGATCCAGTCCCTACTCACAATCCAACCCCTACTCATAGCCCAGTCCCTACTCAGGATCCAAACTCTACTCATGATCCAGCCCCTACTCAGAATCCAAACCCTACTCAGGATCCAGTCCCTACTCACAATCCAACCCCTACTCATAGCCCAGTCCCTACTCAGGATCCAAACTCTACTCATGATCCAGCCCCTACTCAGAATCCAAACCCTACTCAGGATCCAGTCCCTACTCACAATCCAACCCCTACTCATAGCCCAGTCCCTACTCAGGATCCAAACTCTACTCATGATCCAGCCCCTACTCAGAATCCAAACCCTACTCAGGATCCAGTCCCTACTCACAATCCAACCCCTACTCATAGCCCAGTCCCTACTCAGGATCCAAACTCTACTCATGATCCAGCCCCTACTCAGAATCCAAACCCTACTCAGGATCCAGTCCCTACTCACAATCCAACCCCTACTCATAGCCCAGTCCCTACTGAGGATCCAAACTCTACTCAGGATCCAGCCCCTACTCATAATCCAACCCCTACTCATAACTCAGTCCCTACTCAGGATCCAGCCCCTGCTCAGGATCCAGTCCCTGACTCCTCTGGTGGTGGAGAAAATCATGTGAAACCCAGTTTAATGCACCAAACCCCACTGGGACAGCTGGAATCCAGCACTGGAAATGGGAACCATGGAAATTGCAGGCAGGGAGGGTGGCGAGGGTGATTCCAGAGTGGAAATTCAGTTGTTGTCTGTTTTTAAGAGGAGAGTGGGAGATGGTTTGGGGTCTGCTGAGGAGAAAGTTGAAACCTCCCAGGCAGGTTACAGCACTGCTGGTAAAGCAGTCCCTGGGTGGGGGTTTATATGGAATTAATAGGATTTTTATGATGTTTGCAAAGTTCTTTTGAACCCAGAAATGGATTGAAGATGAGCAATCCATGATGTGAGTTCCACAAACCTCCAATCGAGTACAACTCAAATAGAAGTTACTGTTCAGACCTAACTTAAATGAGAAATATTGTTTTACTCAGCAGACAGGAGGCAGATTTGGGGCTGTGAAGGGCTTTTTCAGATGTTTCCATCCTAAACTCCGGAACCAGAGTGAAATCATAATTCCAAACCCAGTGAATTCATCATTCCCAAGTGGCCAAGGACCCTTTTGAATACAAACCCCTGCAACACACGAGCATTCGAACTCTCGGAGACTGCACATAAAATTTCTAGGCTGCAAATTGAAGTTTTTCATCCTGGTGCTAGGAAAACTGTCCTTGGAAACACTGGAGTGCCAAATCCCACAGCAAGAGTGGCACACAGTGTCAAAGACACTGAAGTTAGGAGGCTTGGAGGGTACAAAACGTTTAATTTCTGATTTATCTGGTGTCCCTGGGAGGTGTGTGCCACTAAAAGAGGGATGTTGCAGGTTCTTCCTGAGCCTGAGCAGCTGAAGCTGAGCTGGGCTCTCACACCTGGGGGTGTTCCTGGTCAGGTTCCAGTGTTTAAACCACTCTGGGGTTTAAAAATCAATCCCCTCATTTTCCCGCTGGGATAAATTCAGCAAACTGAGTTTGCGCCGACTTCCAGCTTTGTTTCCTGTGCACCAAACCCCACAGGCTGCTGGGTCAGGGGAGATTCTGCTGGGGGCTGGAGCTGGGAGAATCCTTTGAGGAGGGATCTGAGCAGGGAGGGCTCCAAAGGGGGAGATCCCCAAAGAAAACATCCCAAACCCTTCCCAGAGTAACTCCCAAAGCCATTTCCAGAGGGACCAAGCAGTGTTGGTTCCTACCTCGTGCTGTCTCCTGGTGCTCCGGGGTTTAACTTCATTTATTTCACCAGAGGACTCATTTTTCCCTACCCCAAAGCAGCAGAAAAGTTTGATCTTTCCCCTTCAGGCAGCAGGAAAAGGTTTGAGGTTGCTTGTAAGCACCCACAGAAAATAAAAGCTTGTGCAATAAATGATTTCCCTCTAAACAACCAAGCAGCACCAGGGAGATAAGGGCCACGACAAGATTTTCATCAAAATCATTTTCTTTTCAGGAAAAAAATTAACATTTGCACGTGGGGAGATGGTGCTTTGAGTGTGTGTGTGTCCCCTTCTGTTCTTCTTTAGTCCTGTAACTCAGGAACAGTCCCAGGAATGCACAGAGAATTTTCCTGGATTTTTAGTGAGGAAATTGACAGCAAAATCTGCACCACTCAGTGATTTTTTCCCCACCCATTAACAGATTATTAATATATTTTAAATGTATTTATTTCAAAGAGGTTAGTTGAGACGTTTCATTCGCTGTTTTTCAATTATGAAGCCAATTTTCGCATGTAGAATGACATTAGCCAGTTTTCTTTATATTTATTCATGCTGGAGAGGTATTTGAAAAGAAGATTCTTGATTGTTGGAGATAATTGGGATTCCGAAGGAGGACTGGGAAAAAAATCGTAGATAAATGATATCTTTTACTAAAAGGGAAATGGTTTATTTTTTCCTGTTGCTACTCCTGCCTTGAAAAGGAAAATACTTGAGCAGTTCAGGAGTCTGAAATACTGAACATGATCTATGTAATAATATATTTATAATGTATAATAATTATATTAATGGCCATGAGCTGGCCATTAAGAAAATTATTATGTATTAATGATAATCAGGGTGACAGCTGCTGGTTTTAGTTGGGGTGCAGATATTGGGGGGGAAAGAAAGGCGTAAGAGGAGATATAAAAAATCAGGCCTCTGTTTAATCAGTGTGAGGAGTGTGTGCAATGCAGGATTTTGGGTGTATTTCACACAGGTTTGGTAACTCTGGTCAGGATTCCCAACCACACGTCACACAGAGCCTTAAAAAGAGGAAATCAGAAGCAATGTGACTGGGTAGAAACAAAGGGGAGGCAATTCCAGAGGAGGAAAACACCAGAACAAAAGCAAAATGTGCAGCCCTGTCCTGGCTGGGCATTCCCGAGGCTGAACTTTTCCAGAGCTGGACACACGGACAGGTCGGAGGGAGCAGGAGGGACAAATCCCCACTGGGCTGCCCCGGAGTGAATTATTGCTGAGACAAGCACACAAAGAACCTTTTCTCAGGCTGCTTTTGGGGTTTTGAGCTCCTCTGCTGCAGCTGATGTGTTGTGGGTGGGTTTTTGATCTTTAGGTGAACACAGCAGCTGCTTTCTCCCCTTTTAATGCTCTTTTTCCCCCAAAGTGCAAACGTGTGGAAGCTCAGATAAATCCCTGCAGCAGGGAAATGGGGCTGGCTCTTAGGAAGGGCCCTAATTAATGAGGTAATTCTGGGATGGACTTTTCCCACTCACCGTGTTCCATCTCCATCCTTGCCGTGACTCTGGGAATGGTTAAACCTCGTCCCCAGGCTGAGTCTCCCTCCAGAACTCTTTTCCTCAGTGGAAAGATGAGGTGGTGCTGGGCTCAGAGTGAGTTCAGCCCCAGAGTGAGGTTGTTGTGGTTCTGCAGGGCTGATATTTTGGTGATTGCACCGAATTGTTCCATTTTAGCAGCAAACTGAGACAACCAGAGGCAGATTTCTGCTGCCACAAGTTCACATCCACAGCAGATCCCTGTATCAGCCCAGGCTGGAAAAGGATTCCTTTGCATTATTTCTACTTTCTTTTGTTTGTTTGTTTGTTTGTTTTGGTTGTTGGTTTGGTTTTTTGTTTGTTTTTTTTATTTTACTTTCCTTTTATTTTTTTCTTTCTTCAACACCCCGTGCCCAGAATAATTTTGATAAAAATCAAGAAAAGGAGTATTCTCAGTGCTACCAAACCCTACTTATCCTGTTAACTATTTAGTGTAAAACAAAGCTGGTAATTTGGAGAGCTGCCCATGCTGTGGTGGGAAACACGAACTGATCAAGTGTGGAACTTTTCTGTAAACAAACAGAATTGATTTGTGAATGTAAATCTTCTGCTGGATTAGCAAACCCGAGCTTTTTCAGTGCACGACAAATATAAAAAAGGCTTTGATGAGCCCAGACCATCAGTAGCACGACTGAAAGGTGAAGTTAATTATCATAATGAAATGTTTGATGAAATTAATGTGACTCCAGCAGAATCCAACTTTTCCCTGATCATTAAAGGAGCCTGTCCTGTATTTCTGGAGGGACTGCAGCAGAGGTTTTGAAAAACAAGGAGCTGCTTTGTTCTGAGAACAAACAGGAGAGGAAAAGGAGCTAAAGGGTGAGACCGGGGCAGTGTCAGCCCTTGGCAGGGCAATTCTGAGGGATTTTTCCCCAGTAAAATTTGTGACTCTATCTCTGAACCTGATGGTTATTTTCGACCATGGTTGGTGGTTTAGTGCTGGTTTGGGTTGCCAGCTGCACGAGAAATATCTGTTAACAGCTATTTTATTTTATTTTATTTTATTTTATTTTATTTTATTTTATTTTATTTTATTTCATTTCATTTTATTTCATTTTATTTCATTTTATTTTTTCTCTTAGCTTGGCCCATCCCGAGTTCTGTTTTTCTGAGTCAGCCCTGAGCTCTGGGCTCACTCCTAGGCTGCCTTTTGGGGTTTTTCAGGCACTTTTCCCATTAAGCTCAGTGTGGTTTGGTCCTGGGAGAAGCTTTTCTTGTAGAACAAGCAGGGAGGAGCACTGAAGTGCAGATGAAAAAGATAACGAGAAAAAGGAGAATTTTAGACGACTTTTTATTTTGCAGTGGAGTCCCCAGGAATGAGCTCCCCGGGCTGGGTGGAGCAGGGGTCTCTCAGAGCTGTTGTCACCTGTGCACAGGTGCCTGTCCTGTGTCACCCTGGTGCTGCTCGGGGCTTCCACCTGAGGGGTTTGGAGCTGTGCAGGTCCAGGGAGATGCCCAGATCCTGCCCACGGCACCGGGTCCAATTTTTGGACTCTCAGGTCTTTTTTTGGACTCTCAGCTGGCTGCAGGATGTGTCTGCACTGGGACAGCTGTTTGCAAACCAAAAAACGGTGGTGGAATTACACCGAGGATTCTGGCAGGGGCTGGGGTGGGTGTCTGGGCAGTTTGGGGTGTTCTGTCAAAGGCCAGCAGTCGGATTTCATCTCCCATCCCAAACCTTTGTGTTTGTGAGCAGCCCTGCTTTGAAACTCTCAGTCAGAGATGCCCGGGCGGTGCCGGTGCTCAGGCACCGATATTTGGGTGAGCTCGCAGTGAGGCTGTGGGGAGGTGTCGGCTGTGCTGGGGCGGCGAGGGAGGGACGGAGGGACGGAGGGAAGGAGGCAGCCGGGGACAGCAATCGGCCCGGGGGCACCGGGAGGCACCGCAGCTCCCGAAAAGAGCTGTACCGGGTGCTGGATTTGGGATGTACCAGAACTCCCGGTTAGGGCTGTACCGGGTGTTGGATTTGGGATGTACCAGAACTCCCGGTTAGGGCTGTACCGGGTGCTGGATTTGGGATGTACCAGAACTCCCGGTTAGGGCTGTACCGGGTGCTGGATTTGGGATGTACCAGAACTCCCGGTTAGGGCTGTACCGGGTGCTGGATTTGGGATGTACCAGAACTCCCGGTTAGGGCTGTACCGGGTGCTGGATTTGGGATGTACCAGAACTCCCGGTTAGGGCTGTACCGGGTGCTGGATTTGGGATGTACCAGAACTCCCGGTTAGGGCTGTACCGGGTGCTGGATTTGGGATGTACCAGAACTCCCGGTTAGGGCTGTACCGGGTGCTGGATTTGGGATGTACCAGAACTCCCGGTTAGGGCTGTACCGGGTGCTGGATTTGGGATGTACCAGAACTCCCGGTTAGGGCTGTACCGGGTGCTGGATTTGGGATGTACCAGAACTCCCGGTTAGGGCTGTACCGGGTGCTGGATTTGGGATGTACCAGAACTCCCGGTTAGGGCTGTACCGGGTGCTGGATTTGGGATGTACCAGAACTCCCGGTTAGGGCTGTACCGGGTGCTGGATTTGGGATGTACCAGAACTCCCGGTTAGGGCTGTACCGGGTGCTGGATTTGGGATGTACCAGAACTCCCGGTTAGGGCTGTACCGGGTGCTGGATTTGGGATGTACCAGAACTCCCGGTTAGGGCTGTACCGGGTGCTCGGTAAGGGCTGTACCTCCAGTGAGGGCCGTGTCACAGCACTCGGTTAGGGCTGTACCGGGTG
>VZRO01002604.1:271548-296115 GCA_013397915.1 Daphoenositta chrysoptera
GATATCCCCTGTCCCCACAGCTCTGGGAGCGATGTCCCGTGTCCCCACAGCTCTGGGAGTGCTGTCCCGTGTCCCTGCAGCTCTGGGGGTGATGTCCCCTGTCCCCACAGCTCTGGGAGCGATGTCCCGTGTCCCCACAGCCGCCTGTCCCTGGAATCGCATCCCTCTCCCTGCGGTCACATCTCCCCGCAGCCGCAGCTCCAGGACAGGGAGGACAAATTTGGGAGCATCCCGGGCAGCTGCTGCTCCCGCCGGGCCTGGGGCCACGCATCTGCCCAGGCCTCGTGCTCCGTGCCAGGGAGGGAGGGAAAATGAATCGCGGTGACAATGAAGCAACCCAGGCAGGAATTCAGGAGTTGTGTGTCTCTCTGGCTGGCAGAGACAGAGTGGCAGTGAATTTAGGGAATTGTTCTGGGTGAAATGTGGTTTTTACCCTGAAAAAGAATTTTTTGGAGTGCTGTTAAATGCAGTGCTAAGAAAACCTGGAAGTTAAAAGTGTAAGAAATGTTATCAGGTTAATTCTCAGGGTGTTGTGTTAGGACAGGGTCCCCTGTACTCCAAAAATTTGGAAAACATACGGAAGACACGGAATCTCCTCAGCACAAGAGACACAGAGCTCCTGGAGCAGGACCAGAGGAGGGAATGAGACCACTGGGGTCTGCTCAGGTGTGACCCAGGTGTCACTGGCCCTACTGCCCTGGTTCTGTGGGGTTTTGGGGGTAGAACAGGGATGATGAGGTGTGTGGGCTCTGCCCTTTTCTGAATCCCGTTTCTGTTTTGGGGCTTTCTCCTGGTGCAATGACAAAGGTCCAGGACATGAACAGAGCTGTGTTCAGGACATTTTGGACAGTCCAGGGTCTGTGCTCAGACAGGAGCTCAGAATGTGGATAAACTGCTCACCTGGAGAGGTTCGGGTTTGTGTTTAGGGATCAGGTCGAGGCTGTTGGGGAGAATAATCAACAAAATAATTCCGTGGAGATGTGATAATTCTGCTCTAATCATGAGGCCAGTTTTGGCTCAGAGAGGAGAGCCTTAAACGTGACCATTCCATCAGTTTAGTCCTCCCTTGCCTGTGACAAACACCCTGAGCTTTTAGGAGGAAGGGAAAACAATGGGAAGGTTTTGTGTAATTTGAGGGAGAGAGACTGTCACCCAAAAATTTTTTTTTTACTGTCCAAGCCCTGTGAAATTCTGACACCCAAAGAGTGAAATAAAAGCAGGAGAACCAGCTCTGAGCAGCAATCATCCCAAAACCAAGCAAATCAAGGACAGCCTCCCCTATTAGCCGGAGTAATTTGAGTTATTGGTTACAGTGTAAAACTCAACCCTTTGCGTATTTAACGTCTCTGCACTTCTGTTTCTGGTTCCCAGGTCTATTATAAAGTTATTAAAGAGATCGAGCCGGGAGAAGAGCTCCTGGTGTGCCTGAAGGAAGGAGGTTATTCCCTGGGGAACATGGCACCCAGCATGGAAGGTAAGGCCTCCACGGCAGCTTCTGCTCCTCTCTGCAGGGCTGAGCCCTCAGCCCGGGCAGGACTGCGGCAAAACCTGAGCCAGGACCTCCCCTTCTGTCCCTCTCTGGCTTCTGTGCTCATTTTCACTCTTTCCCTGGTGTCTCAGTCCTTTATGGTGAGTTTTTATCAGCCTCAAGCAGATTCGTTGCCTTCTCTTTGGGGGTTTGGGTGTGATCAGAGGAGCCTTTTCCATCCCCAGGGTCACCAGGTGTCTTTGGGTGTAATAAAAACGGCAAAAGCATCCCAAGGCTTGGAAAACACCGGGCTGGAGAGATTTAGGGAATCTGGAAAAGGGAGATGCAGGCAGGATCACTAAAATTATCATTATCACTAAAATTATGCTCGTCACTGCAGCAGGACATGCACGTGGGGTGTTCTGGAAATCTGAGAGTGCTCCCAGCACTGATTTTCCTCCTTTAGGATGCTTTTTCCCACATTCATCCAGGACTCTGACACTCCAGACACTGAGCAGGAAACTGACCTCTGAGGAAAATCAGGAAGGATGTGCCCAACATCATTATTCAGTTGTTTATTTCTATAAATACATCCTCATTTACCAGGTGTTTTTAAACTCGTAGTTGGAAATAATGCTCCATAAAATTAATTTATGAAATCAAAGTTCTTTCTGGGCATCCCACAATATTTATTTTCTTTTACCTGTACATGAATATAATTTCCCATTCAAATTTGCAGTGAAATCCTTTAAAGGGATATGCACAATTAGTTTCAAATATTTCTGGAAATATTTGAGGATTTGTGCTGCTGGAATCTCGTTTGCTGACAGGCTGGGGGTGCAGTGTGGTATTTACTCCCTCACTCATATCAAGTTTGGGATTATTTTTTCACTGCTCTCCCCCTCCAAAAAATCAATTATTTTCTCAAGACCAACACACAGAGATGAATAATTTCTGTACCTTTTTTTTTTTGATGTCAAGGAGAAACCTGAATGAAAACTCACTGCTGTTCTGCATTTCAGTTTCTAACAGGCTTTTATGTGAACGAGCAAAAAGTGCTCCTTGTTTTCCATCTCTGTCATTATGGAACATTTATCTGGATCTTCCTGGTAACGTCTAGTGCTTTTGCTGCATAATTGCTGTCAAATTATGCCAGGCCAACATTAAATATTTGACTCCTTAATACTTTTTACTTTCAGCAGGGCTATCTCCCCGCTGCCTCGCACCCCCAGCTCACTTCGGAATTAACAGGAGAGAAAATGCAAAATTGTTCCACACAAAGATAATTATCATAAAAATCTTTCCTCCCAACCCCAGCCAAACACAGCAGACCCCTTATCACTGCAGGAATTTTGAGTAGGGCACTTGAACTCCTTTGAGATTCGAGTCTGGTAGATTAGCATGTAGATGCCACATAATTGTGTTCCCCTTGGTTTCTCTGAAAGCTATTAGGCACTGATTTATTTTTCTGTTACATTCCTGCTTTGTCCTGAGTGTTACTGATGGAACTTCAGATAGGCACATTTAAGCACGGATCTGACAAACAGACACGGAGAACAGGCAGCAATTTCGGTGTAACTGGGGCTGTTCTTTTCTTCGCAGCCCCTTCTCCCTGTCACACACCGAGGCGGTGAAGGGCAGTGTTTTCGTTTGTGATGCTTAAAGAAAGGGGGAAACTTTAATGAGAACTTGTTTTGAAGGGCGACCTTTTTATTTGTGGTACTTAGAGGAGGAAAAAAGGAGCAGTTGAACGAACCTGGAGTCTACAACGTGGGTGTCTGATATAGGCACAAAATCAGTACCGGGTCTCAGCTCAGCCCGGAGCCTCCGTGGTGATTTAGGTTTCGGTTTTGCAGGGGCCGGTCTGGCCCTAAGGCTGCGGGTCAGGGGATTTATTGAGGAGTCAGCTCTGGGATCAGCTGGAGCTCGGAACTGGGAGTGCCAGAGCAAGGGGTGCTGGATATGGATGTGTTTTCATGGAATGGGTTGGGCTGGGAGGGAAGTTAAGGATCATCCCATCCCACCCCTGCCATGGCAGGGACACCTCTCACCATCCCAGGCTGCTCCCAGCCCCGTCCAGCCTGGCCTTGGGCACTGCCAGGGATCCAGGAGCAGCCACAGCTGCTCTCCACCTGATCAGTTTTCCTCTCTTTAGCCTGCCTGAGCATCAAAACAGCATTTACAGCCAGTGGCAACACGAATAACACGTGGCTACAAGGCTTTGAATCACATTTTTTCAGCTCTCTAAGTCTCCTTTCAATACAAATTTCTTTTTCCGAGCCCAGATATTCTGAAGGACAGGAATTGCTTTTCCTATCCTGCATCTCTTCCACCTGTGGAAAAGCTGCTGTGTTTGATGTCCTCTTGTTTCGTGTGTGATTTGGGTGAGATCTGGCAAAGGACAAGCAAAATTAGAAGCAAAATCTCTTCTCTAAAACATTCTTGAGGCAATTAATGCATTTTCACGTCCTTACCTGCTCTGCAAGCTCACAGAAGGGACAAAAATGTGTCGTTGTCATTGGTAAGAGCAGGCAGAGCTGTGTTCTGGGAGGGGAGGGAGATACCCAGCTTTAGTATGGACAAAATTATTCCCCACAGCTGCTTTTCCAAACCCAGAAAGGATTTCTGCTTCCTAGAGGAGAGTTTGGGTGAAACAAGCCACAATTAACCATGTAAATCTCAAACTGCAGCAGGAAGAATTCCACCTGGATTTGAGGAAGGAATTTTGTTGTGTTTTCTCTGAAGTCAAAAGAAGAGGGGGGGAAAAAAAACCCTGTTTCCTCCACCCCAAGTGTTTCCAGGTCTGGGGATTTTCCAGGTGGACCTTGAGGGGTGCTGGGAGTTGGTGGGAGCTTGTTGAGAGGTGAAGGGACCTGGGGCTTCCCAGCCTGGAGGATTTCAGTCACTCCTCCGAAAATTCCTTCCTGGTTAAGCCACTGCTGCATTGACAGGAGAGCAAAGAGGGGAAACGTTGGCTCTGAGGTAGAGGAACACCTCACCAGAGCAGTTCCACACCTCTGGAGTTTGATGCTACCCTTTTTCTTTCTTTTTTTTTTCCTTCTTTTCACTCAAAAGAAGTAGTTTGGGTTGTTTTAATGGTAGGTGATGCAGAGTCTCTCCACACTGCTGTTATGGTGTCCTGATTTCCCAGTTTCCCTCCCCAGGGACATAAAACACATGAGATACACTCTGGTCCTGTTCTACCAAATGCCAATAAAGACAATTTCTCTGAGGAGCAGAGCAGGGCCTTACCCACCTCATGCTGAGGCTGCTGGCAGCAGTTTCAGAGTGTATAACCTCCCAAAACGAGCTGAAATGAGAACAACTGGGTATTTTCTTCCCTTGGGTCTCCTTTTTTTAGTCAAAATCCCTTTGCTGACTGGCTGGATTTTATTTCTTTTTGCACCTCTCCCCTGTGCAGCTCAGGAGCTCAGGGCTGCAGGATGTCCGGGGTGCTGGGGGATGTCCGTGCCTGCTGTGGGGGGCTCTGGCAGCCCTGGGCAGGCTGCTGGGATGCCCAGCAAGGCTCTGCTGGCTGAGCTCTGGTGATACTTTCTTTTTCAGCTGGGTCTGACTTTTCCCATGTCGATACTTTCCGTGTAGGTGTGCAGAGGGTGCAGAGGGTTTCCTCTTTAAACATCGCTGCTGCAGCAGCCTCTGGGGCCTTGCCTTGCTCAGTTTTAAACTCGGGTTTAAGCAGAGAAAGGGAGATGGGAGGTGAGTGGCCAGGTGGGAGCACGGTGGTGTCTGGGTGTGGCACCGCCCGTGCTTCCCCTCCTGCCACGTTCAGAACAAAATTAACCCTGATTTTTATAAAACACCATTCCAGGCCTTAAAGCTCAGCCTAAGTCTTTGCAAGCTGAGCAAAATTTGGCGTAAACGAGTGCAAGGGGGGACTTCAGAGCAAAGGTTTGCTCAGGGGTTGCAGATTCCGCCTGGAGAACGTGAGCGTGGCCACATCCCACCCCAACATCCCCTCTCCCGAGAGCAGGGATGGATCAGCTCCACCACAGCCTCGCCTTTGGCTGCAGCTCTCAGGATATTCCCACTCCTCCCTCGGAGCTGCTGCACTCACCACAGGCTGTTCCTCCTGGGAGTAAAGTGATCAGAAAAGGAGAACCACGCTGACCACGGAGCAGAGCGTGGAGGAAGAGGGTAGGGGAGGACAGGGGAACGCGGCTCCAGTGACTCAGTGGGGGCTGGAAAGCTTCTGTTCCAGGGTGGAGGAACCCAGAGCTATCCCCACTCCCTCGCAGAGCTTGTTCTCCTGGAAAATTTACAGCTCCGAGCTGATTGTTTGGCTTGGCACCATGGTCAGGATGCTGCCTTGTAAACTTAATAATAGCTGCCCTCTTTTTAATTTGTTTGACCTTGACTGCAGTAATTTATTATGTGCATTAGAACTTTTTTTTTTTTTTTAAAAAAAGGGGAAAAAAAAACCAAAGAGCACAGCAACAAAGCCTTTGGCTCCCTGCTCTTCCTTCCATGGTGCTCTGGGCTGGGACTCCTCGGGCTGATGGAGCCCTGAGCTCCTGCAGTGGAAAATTAAGAGTAGAACATTAGACAGGCAATTTCTTAGAAAGAAGCTTCTCCAGGTTTGTGCTGGGGCAGTTCTCTTTTCCCACTGTCTGTGTTTATACGAGTCTGGCTTGTTCCTTTTTCCCTGGCAGCCCCTTTTGAGGAAACACTCATTCACCATTTCAAAACCCCTCCTTACAGACGAGCGCAGCACCCCGGAACGAGCCCAGAATTTCGTGCGTGCCTCCCAATCCCTGTAGGTCCCTCCATCCCAGCAGAGGCCAAGGCACAAATCAAACAAGATCTCCTCTGGTTGTGTGATCTAGTTTTTTTTTTCTTTCTCTTCATTCTCAAAGCGAAAGCAGCTGCTGGCACAGCCTCGCTTGGGTTCTCTCCCCTCTCACTTGCGAATTCGCTCTTTGTTGGTTCGCTGGGCTCGGGGAGCTCTGCCTCCTCCCTGGGCACAGCAGCCAGGCAGGGTGGGTGTCCCGGGGCAGGGCTGACCATGGGCTGCTCTGTGTGTTGCAGAGGAGCCCTCGTTCCGCTGCGAGGACTGCGATGAGCTCTTCCAGTCCAAGCTGGACCTGCGGCGCCACAAGAAGTACGGCTGCAGCGCCGTGGGCGCCCTGTACGAGAGCCTCAGCGAGGACATCAAGCAGGAGGGCCTGGGAGATGGACAGGTCTACGAGTGCAAGGACTGCGAGAGGATGTTCCCCAATAAATACAGGTACCCACGGACTGACAGACCCTGCGCTGGCCTCCCCTCCCCGTCCTGGCCAAACGGGGATGGGGGGCGGCTGGGGAAGGCTGAAGGGATCAGCCTTTCCTTTCTCCATAGAGGTTTTTGGTTTCTCCATAGCATTTCAGAATGTTCTTTTGGGGATCAGCCTTTCCTTCCTCCATAGAAATCTCTCCTTCCTCCATAGCATTTCAGAATGTTCTTTTGGGGATCAGCCTTTCCTTCCTCCACAGAAATCTCTCCTTCCTCCATAGCATTTCGGAATGTTCTTTTGGGGATCAGCCTTTCCTTCCTCCATAGAAATCTCTCCTTCCTCCGCAGAAACCTTTCCTTCCTCCACAGCATTTCAGAATGTTCTTTTTGGGATCAACCTTTCCTTCCTCCATAGAAACCTCTCCTTCCTCCACAGGGTTTAGGAACATTCCTTTTGGGATAAACCTTTCCTTCCTCCAAAGACACCTTTCCTTTCTCCACAGAAACCTTTCCTTCCTCCATAGGCTTTAGGACTGCTCTTTTTGGGATCAGCCTTTCCTTCCTCCTCAGAAACCTCTCCTTCCTCCACAGGGTTTAGGAACATTCCTTTTGGGATAAACCTTTCCTTCCTCAATAGAAACCTCTCCTTCCTCCACAGGCTTTAGGAGTGTTCGTTTTAGGATAAACCTTTCCTTTCTCCACAGAAACCTTTCCTTCCTCCATAGGCTTTAGGAATGCTCTTTTTGGGATCAGCCTTTCCTTCCTCCAAAGAAACTTTCGCTTTCTCCATAGCATTTCAGAATGGTCTTTTGGAGATCAACCTTTCCTTTTTTCATAGACACCTTTCCTTCCTCCACAGGCTTAGGGAATGTTCTTTTTGGGGATAAACCTTTCATTTCTTCATAGAAACCTTCCTCCACAGGCTTTAGGAATGTTCCTTTTGGGATAAACCTTTCCTTTCTCCATAGAAACCTTTCCTTTCCCTACAAGGCTTAGGGATGTTCCTTTTGGGACCCTTTGGAGCTGTTGGGCAGTGTTTTATTTCACCTTGATTTCGCAGCCTGGTGCTTTTCATTGCTTGTTGGTGGAAGCACCCAAGGGTTGGTGGTGGGAAGTTTAAGGGATTTCTGTCTGAGAGACCTGGGTGGGATCTTTCCACCATCTGCTCCCCTGTGCTCTGGTTCTGAGGGAAAAAACACCAATATTAGTTCAGTCAAAATGTCCATGAAGTCTTGTTTTAAATTTAATTCTTGGATGTTTGAGATCTGTGGGTTTAAAGAGGTGTCAATGCCCTGGGAAATCTTAATATAGTCACCAGCTCCTATTTGATCTGGCAGGAGCAATTAAAAAATTCTATTCAAATCAAATTTTTAATTTTCTTTGTGTCCACCAAACGTTCTTGTGACAGCAATGTGAAAAGGAAAAAAAAAAAAAGAAGATTGGATATTCTCCATCTCATCTTTTAATTTGCAACAATTATTCCGTTATTATCACGATTATACGGCAACTCTAAACAAGAATTAAACTTCTATTTAAGAGGGAAAATATTTTAACCCCAGTTTTAACTGAAAATCTGCTTTTTTTAAGCAGAATGTGGTGGTAATGAAATGCAGCTTTAAGGCAGCGATCTTTGAGCTCTCTAATTCATTGGCAAAGCGAGACTCAAACAGTTAAATACAAGGAGCCAGCTTTAAAAGTTGAGGGGTTGTTTTAATCACTTTAAGTTTGTGTTTATTTGCATCCTAAGCCTTGATAAAAGCCTTTATATAATTCTATAAAAGCAGACTTTTCTGTGTTTACCAGAGGCTGAAGTTCTCACTTACTCATTTCTTTTGCCTTCTTGAGTGAAGAAACCCCGTGCACCACAAGATTTGTTTTAAAACCTGATAACGGGCGATCCCCTGATAGGTTCTGCCTCAGCAGAGCAAAAACCTCGAGGTTAAAGCCCGTTTCACTTCAGTTTAACATTTAAAAACCTGCACTTGTCACTTTGAACTTAATTACAGTGATACTTTCAGCTCTTTGATCTGGGTGAGGAAGCCAGGGGGAAAAAAAATCTATTTAAAACAATGTGGAGGAAGGTGAAGGTTAAAAAGTGTTCCCTGTATCTGCATGGAAAAGAGCTTGGGAGTTGTAGAAGTTGGGATGGATCCTGGGATTCCTGTGTGGGATCCTCTCAGCCCAGTGTGAGTTCCCCCCTCACTTCGTGTCTCTGCTTTGGCTTTCCCCCTGTAATTTCTCCATTAGAAATAAGAGCCTGCAATTTTCTCTGCTTTTTTACCTGACAAGACAAGGAGAACTTCCTGCAAATGTTTTCAATATTACGGATTTTAGTAAAAATTCCAATTCTTTTATCTGTTGGTGTCACGAGCTCTCTTCTCTTTAGCTTCCAGCGCTCTCTAGTTTTTGTGTTAATTAGAAAATAACCTTTTGAAATGTATGTGTTGTATCCTATTTGTACCCTCTGTGTATTCCTGGCTCCCCGAGGGTCTTGACTGGCACTGTGACCCCGGGTTTTTTTGCCTTTTAGACCCAAAATTTTGGGAGAAGTAATATAAAGTTGATTTTTTTGACAAGGAAGAAGAGATTCAGCAGCATCCCCGTTCAGCCTTTGACACGCTGGTGGATTGGTGGGGTGGGGAGGGAATATCCACATCTGTCTCTCCCCCATCAATCTGCCAAGTTTAAAGTCACTAAAACGCAAATTAAACCCGCTCAGAGTGCCTGGATGGTCTTAGAATTTTTCAAAGTTAATACAGATGAAATCAAGGGGGCCACTGGGGACCTGAAATTGAGCATTTAGCAGCTGACTAAATAAATAAATGTTTTGCTAATCCCAGTAGGTGCTTGCCTCTAAACAGCATATTAGTTTGTCCATATTTGCTCCAAATAAACTCATAAATCACAGTTAACAGGAGCGTATTTTTGGATGTGTGTATGAAAGGTTTGTGTTACTTTGTGTGTGTAAAAAAAATCTGGTGGTTTTAAGAGCACCACTGCTTGAGCAAAATGAATATTACTGCTCTAAAACGAGTGGGTTGGCAGTTTATGAGGGGCATGCCCATGAATATGAATTATCTGGCTGGGAGCAGGGCTGGTGCTGAGGAGTTTTGGTGTTGAGTGGCCAAGGCTGACACAATTCCTGGGATCCTGAACCCCTCAGGCTCACTGGAAATGCCCAGGGAGTATCTTCCCTGTGGCATTTAATGAAGACTGGCAGGATTTGCCAGTAGTGTTCAGCTTTAATGTTTCTGTAAAAATACAGCCATGCTTTAAAGTTCTGCAGGAATGGTTTAATATCCACGTGTAGGGGTGTCAGGCAGGAGCAGATTCCACGTGAGCTGGTCTTTGCTGGAATTCACAGTAAGAGGAGTGTTTGTAACTCCTGGTAAATTACCCCAAAGGAAGCAAAGAGGTGTGATTTCCTTCCCTTGTTTCTCAGGGCTGGCATGAGGTGTGCAGGATTTCTGGCTGAGAGGTGTCGCATTGCTGGCCTGAGATGTTCAGGATTCCTGCTCTGAGAAGTGTGGGATTCCTGGCCAAAGAGGAACAGGATTCCCAGCCTGGGATGTGCAGGATTCCCAGCCTGGGATGTGCAGGATTCCCAGCCTGAGACGTTCAGGATTCCCAGCCTGAGATGTGCAGGATTTCTGGCCTGAGATGTGCAGGATTCCCAGCCAGGGATGTGCAGGATTCCCAGCCTGGGATGTGCAGGATTCCTGGCCTGAGATGTGCAGGATTCCCAGCCAGGGATGTGCAGGATTCCCAGCCTGGGATGTGCAGGATTCCCAGCCAGGGATTTGCAGGATTTCTGGCCTGGGATGTGCAGAATTTCTGGCCTGAAAGATGCAGGCTTTAAGGGCTGAAATGTGCAGGATTCCTGGCCTGAGAGATACAAGATTTAAGGGCTGAGAGGTGCAGGATTCCTGGCCAGGGAGGTGCAGGAATAAAGGGCTATGAGGTGCAGGATTTCTGGCNTGCTAAGAGTTGCATGATTCCTGGCCTGAGAGGAACTGGATTCCTGGCCTGAGACGTGCAGGATTCCTGGCCTGAGAGGAACTGGATTCCTGGCCTGAGATGTTCATGATTTCTGGCCTGAGGGATGCAGGATTTCAGGGCTGGGAGGTGCAGGATTCCTGGCCTGAGGGATGCACGATTTAAGGGCTGGGAGGTGCAGGACTCCTGGCCAGGGAGCTGCAGGTTTCCCATGGCACAGGGCACTGGAGCACCGTGTGCCACCCCGGCCGTGGCCCTGTGCCAGCAGCCGCTCGGCATTGCCATCATCCCCCCGGCCCGCGAGGCGCTGCCAGTTGGCAGAAGGCGAAATTGCTGAGTGAAGTAATCAAAGATGTCTGACATTTAGAAGTGAAACGTGTTTGCACCTTATCATGTTTCTTCCCAGTGCTGAGTCCCTGTGTTCTGGGAAGCCGTGGGCCGGGTGCCCGTGAAAATGGACACGTGAGAGTCTCAGCAGCAGCAGCAGCAAATATCTTTTCTTTCCCCAGGGGGATGCCACAGAAGTTTTGGTCACAAAGTGCCCATTTTTCCCCTCAGGTGCAGGGTCGGGGCTGGGTAAAATAAACCTTTTTCCTCCTTGAGAATGGACTCGGGTATTAATAAGAAATAGCATAAAACACAGCATCATTTTGAGGCAGAACAGGGCATCTTCCACCAGTGAGATAAACACCAAAAACATCAAATGGTGTTTGGGTGTCACTGTCCTTCTCAGAGTCCATGAGCTGCTCCCTTCCTGCTCTGGAGGTAGCTGGAAACCCCCCAGGCCCCACAGCTGGTTCTGTCACCATCTCTGTCACCTCTCTGGCTCTCAGACCTGCCTGCTTTGGGTGGTCCTGAGCTCAGCCTGTGTCTCTTTCCCAGCCTGGAGCAGCACATGGTGATCCACACCGAGGAGAGGGAGTACAAGTGTGACCAGTGTCCCAAGGCTTTCAACTGGAAATCCAACCTGATTCGTCACCAAATGTCTCACGACAGTGGGAAACGGTTTGAATGTGAAAACTGTGTTAAGGTACAGTGAGGACACGGTCACCGAGGGGGGGTGCTGGGATCTGGGGAAGGGGTGCAGGACAGTTTCCATGGGAAGCTTCACCTGGAGGAGGACACTGGGATTTAGGGAAAGGGCTGCAGGTGACAGTGTCCATGGGAGGTTTCATCTGGGAGGGGACACTGGGATTTAGGGAAAGGGCTGCAGGTGACAGTGTCCATGGGAGGTTTCATCTGGGAGGGGACACTGGGATTTAGGGAAAGGGCTGCAGGTGACAGTGTCCATGGGAGGTTTCACCTGGGAGGGGACACTGGGAGCTGGGGAAGGGCTGCAGGGGATGGGTGGCCCATGCTGGCCCAGAGCAAGGTGATACAGGGAGAGGTGACCCTGCTGTCCCTGCCCCAGGGAGAAGAGGTGTCCTCGCTGTCCTGGGTATCCCACTGGGGGTGTGGGGCTCAGCCCTCTCCCGACCCACTCCCCTTTGGCCGTTCCCAGCTGGGTGCTGGGGGGTGGTGAGGGTTGTGCGGGGCAGATGGGGGTGAGCAAAGACACGTTCAGCCATGAGAAACACACTCAGGGAGATGGCACAGATCTGTCAGGCCATGAGCACCACAAACTCAGGGAGATGCCACAGACCTATTGAACAATGAGCACCACACACTCATGGAGGTGCCACAGATCTCTCAGACCATGAGCACCACACACTCAGGGAGGTGCCACAGACCTGTCAGACCATGAGCACCACACACTCAGGGAGGTGCCACAGACCTGTCAGACCATGAGCACCACACACTCAGGGAGGTGCCACAGACCTGTCAGACCATGAGCACCACACACTCAGGGAGGTGCCACAGACCTGTCAGACCATGAGCACCACACACTCAGGGAGGTGCCACAGACCTGTCAGACCATGAGCACCACACACTCAGGGAGGTGCCACAGACCTGTCAGACCATGAGCACCACACACTCAGGGAGGTGCCACAGACCTGTCAGACCATGAGCACCACACACTCAGGGAGGTGCCACAGACCTGTCAGACCATGAGCACCACACACTCAGGGAGGTGCCACAGACCTGTCAGACCATGAGCACCACACACTCAGGGAGGTGCCACAGACCTGTCAGACCATGAGCACCACACACTCAGGGAGGTGCCACAGACCTGTCAGACCATGAGCACCACACACTCAGGGAGGTGCCACAGACCTGTCAGACCATGAGCACCACACACTCAGGGAGGTGCCACAGACCTGTCAGACCATGAGCACCACACACTCAGGGAGGTGCCACAGACCTGTCAGACCATGAGCACCACACACTCAGGGAGGTGCCACAGACCTGTCAGACCATGAGCACCACACACTCAGGGAGGTGCCACAGACCTGTCAGACCATGAGCACCACACACTCAGGGAGGTAACACAAACCTGTCAGACCATGAGCACCACACACTCAGGGAGGTACCACAGATCTGTCAAACCATGAGCACCACACGCTCAGGGATGCCACAAACCCATCAAACAGTGAGCACCACACGCTCAGGGAGGTACCACAGATCTGTCAAACCATGAGCACCACACGCTCAGGGAGGTACCACAGACCTGTCAGACCATGAGCACCACACACTCAGGGAGGTGCCACAGCCTGGCAGGCCCCAAACAGAGCTCCTGCATTACCCATTCTCACCCGTCCACCCCGCGCTCCTCAAGCCACCAGCAGCAGTGATAAAAACCTAACAAAACCACGTTTCCCCACACTTCTCCTCCTGCCTTTCCCCCTCCTGAAGGTGCTTTTCCCCGCAGGTGTTTACGGACCCCAGCAACCTCCAGCGGCACATCCGCTCGCAGCACGTGGGGGCGCGGGCCCACGCCTGCCCCGACTGCGGCAAGACCTTCGCCACCTCCTCGGGCCTCAAGCAGCACAAGCACATCCACAGCACTGTCAAACCTTTCATATGTAAGTTGTCACGGCCATCACCAGCCCGGCGCTGGCTGTAATTGCAGGGATCCTGCGGGGGCCTCCCAGCCCTCCCATCCCCGGCCGCTGTAATTTTATAGCTCAGAGCGCAAGACGAATTTTATTTTTCCTTTTTTTGTTGTTTTTTTTTTGCATGCTCCCTGTTTTTTCAGTAAACATTCGTGGCAGTTTTTGACTTTCTTGACAAGTTAAAAGCTGAGTCTCTCAGCGGTCACAGCGATGCCATTTTCTCATATCTTTTCTTTCTCTCGTCTCTTTTTGCCTTAATCGTTTCTGAATGTTCCTGTTGGTGACATAAATAAATAGCTGGCACAGCCTGATCGAAATGTTTTACAGGGGTGCCTCAAATCCTGGAGCCTTTGTACAGAACTTGGAGTAATCACAGAGATGAGAAGGTGTTTTTTAAAAAGAAGTTTTTTTCTTCTTTATTTACTGCGGGTTTCATCTAGATAGTGCTGGGAGCCGAACAGACAGCAGATGAACTGTGTCCTCAGTGCTCTCCTTGGTGGGATATTTCCAGAAGGGCATTTTCCCTGGAGAGCCACCCATCTCAATCCTTGTCATTCCCAGGGCTGTATATTTTTTTAATTGACGCAGCACCCACTGGGTTTGGATAACTGCAGGGAGGTGGATGGTGTCACAACAAAGCTCCAGGAACTTTAGGGATCACTTCCTGACACTTCAGAACACGTCCTTCAGGCACGGGCTGGGATCTGGGTTTGATTCCAGGCTTTGATGTTAGGCCAGGGAAGCCACTGAACCCACTCCTGCCTTTTTTTTCCCTGTCGGTATAATGGGAACAGCATGCAGGAATATCCTGGGAGACTCATTTCATTAATGTCCCGAGATAATCAGTGCCCTGAGATAATCAGCGGGGTGTCAGCAGAGGAAGAGGCAACGCTCCTCTCGCTCATTTTGCTGCAATCTTTCACTGGGCACATGAAAGGGATGATTTGACTCCCAGGATTGCTGCAGGGAGATGAGGGATTTCTCCTCATAATCTCCTCACTCTCACCTCGTCAGAATTAGGGAGTTGTCAGACCAAATCAGAGGGTGGGACAACTGCAGGGGGATCCTGCCTGGTCAGACGTGTCAGGTTGTTTTGTCCATGTTAATGTTAAAATGCATTAACAACTCCAAATCCACGCGGCAGGATTCACCAGGAAGGTTTTTTATCCCTGTTCCATAGAAAAAAAAGGTCTGTATGTGTGGGTTTAATTTTTTACAATATCATATATGGCTTTCAAAAAATCCCAAACCTGTGAATTTGTAACTGCAGAAATCAGAAGGGCAAGAGAGGAAGTTCCATGTGGAAATACTAAATCATTGGATTTGACAGAAATTTTCCAGTTTTCTTTATTTTAGAAGGGTGATGGGAGCTCTCAGAGCTATAGCACTTCTCTTTAGGGAATTTTTTGCAATATTTATATATCTAGCAACAATTCCTGAGGTGAAAAATGGAAGAATCCTGGAATCATGGAATTGGTTCAGTTGGAAAAGCCCTCTGAAAGCATCAAGTCCAACCCTTAACCCAGCACTTCTGTGTTCACCATTAAACCTTGTCTCCAAGTGCCACATCCACAGGTTTTTTTAACAATTCCCAGGATGGTGACTCCTGATTCCCTTGGGAAGAAAACCCCAGAGATTGTTGTAATTAAGAGACTATCATGGAAATAAAATTCAGTAGTGCTGAATTTTCATGGCAAAAAATACAATAGTGCTTTCTTTAAGAGCTCTGTTTGGATATTATTTAAGAAATGGGTTTAAGAAAACACTTTAAATGAAGTAAAAAAGCCAAATAAACCCTTTCTTTGCAAGTCTAAGGTAGCTGAAATAATACTTACAACAGCCACAAAACTCTGTGTGTGCACTAAGAGCAGTTCAGGAGTCCTGACCTGAGATTTTAAAGTGTGATTGCCAAAAATTAGGATTGGTTCAAACATTGAAACTCCTGTGATGACTTTCTTGATCTGTTTATGCTCCCCCTGCAGCTCTGGGCTGTGTCAGGGCCCAGCAATGAAACTCTCTGGGGACAGACAGTGCAGCCTAAATTTCCACTGCAGTCAGAAACCAGAGCCTTCAGTGACAGTCATTTGGATTTTGGGGTGCTCATCCGAACTGAAATGTCAAATTCATGACATTTTATACATTTCTGCTTTGAATTTCAATTAGAATTTATTATATTATTACATTTTCAGAGCTGCTGGTGAAGTACTCCCCCAACCAGTCATTTGATATTCAAGCACTAAAGTAAATCCTAAAGATTTGGGAAGGATTTAGGAGAAAATACAGGGAAAATCACGCTCACATGCACCCATCAATAAAGCAGGGAAGGAGCCCTGAGCAGTCCCTGAGCTGGAGTGTCAGAACGTGGATTCGTGTCCTTGCCTGTGCAGCCCCAAACAATGTCCTTCCCCTGCTTTGTCTCAGTTTCCCTGCTCACAAAAGGGTGATAACAGCAGTTCCCCGGGGGAAGGAGTCTGTTAATTCACCACCGCATTTATTCCCATGTTGAAAGAGGCACCAGATAATAAAAAGTCACAGCGTTTCGACGTGTGGAAAAGTTTGGGGTGGGATTTCTGTCTCGCTTTGCCCTGTTCCTTCCACAGCAGCAAAGTCTGGAGGTGAAAGGGGTCATAAAAATCCATGTTTTGAAAGCTTGGTATTTACAGGTCGTTAAAGAAAACGCTGATGTGGCTTCACTTAGCAGGGCAGGGGTGTTGGACTGATTTAATAGATTGAAAAAAGAGATCCCAGCCCTGGCAGAACCCAGGCCTGGCTGGCAGGGGATTTATAGAGCAGCCCCCTGGAGGGGCTCTGCACCACTGAGGGCATTCAGGAAGGGCAGGGTTGATTAAATGAGGCAGAGTTCTTCTCCCTCCAGCCCTCAGTGCTTCCTGCCATGCCAGGACTAATGGGAAGCAGATGAGCTGGGATAAGGAGATGTTATCATTAAAATGTACGATTAGGGCAGTGAAGTTCTGAGGGGACTGGAGCATCTTCCCTATGGATCCAGGCTGAGAGAGTTGGGGCTGTTCATCCTGGAGAAGAGGAGGTTGTGTGGAAATCTCACAGCACCTCCCAGGATCTGAAGGGGCTGCAGGGAAGTCGGAGAGGGACAGGACAAGGGGGAATGCATTCAAACTGAAAGAGGAGCAATTTAGGTTGGATATACAGAAGAAATCCTTCCCTGTGAGGGTGGGCAGGCCCTGGCACAGGGTGCCCAGAGAAGCTGTGGCTGCCCCTGGATCCCTGGAAGAGTCCAAGGACAGTTGGACAGGGCTTGGAACAACCTGGAATAGTGGAAGGTGTCCCTGCCATGGCAGGGGTGGGATGAGATGGGATTTATGTCCCTGCCAACCAAACCATTCTGTGATTCCATGATTATCTTTCCTGAAAATTCCCCAAAACTTTGAGCAGGGGTAGCACATCCCCTCAGATTTGTGTGGAGCGGCTTCTTGAGAGATTCTCCAAAATGGGCTTCATCCAAAGGGGAAACCTGGTGACGTTCCACTGCTCTCTCCCTCCTCGCTCTGGGGAAGGGCGATCCCAGGGACGGAGCGGACGGGGTGGGGCGGGGAGGGGGAGGCTGGTGAATCCCGTGGCGAATCCCGGCCGTTTTCCTGTTAATTTCATATCGCTTTTGTTGTTGGTTCCTGTTGACGCTTTAGGTGAGGTCTGTCACAAATCCTACACGCAGTTCTCCAACCTGTGCCGCCACAAGCGGATGCACGCGGACTGCCGCACCCAGATCAAGTGCAAGGACTGCGGGCAGATGTTCAGCACTACCTCCTCCCTCAACAAGCACCGGCGCTTCTGCGAGGGCAAGAACCATTACAGCCCCGCCGGCATCTTCGCCCCCGGCCTGCCCCTCACGCCAACCTCCATGATGGACAAATCCAAGCCCTCTCCCAACCTCAACCACGCCAGCCTGGGCTTTAACGAGTATTTCCCATCCCGCCCGCACCCAGGCGGGCTGCCCTTCTCGCCGGCACCCCCAGCCTTCCCCGCCCTCACCCCGGGATTCCCGGGGATTTTTCCGCCCTCTCTGTACCCCAGGCCTCCCTTGTTACCTCCCACGCAACTGCTCAAGAGTCCCCTCAACCACACTCCGGACGCGAAGCTCCCCAGCCCCCTCGGGAACCCGGCGCTCCCGCTGATCTCCGCAGTGAGCAACAGCAACCAGGCCCCTTCCGGGGAGGAGAAATGTGAAAGCAGCCTGGAAAACTCCTACCTGGAGAAGCTAAAAGCCAGGAACAGTGACATGTCCGATGGCAGTGACTTTGAGGATGTCAATACAACCACGGGCACGGATCTGGACACCACGACTGGCACCGGCTCTGACCTGGACAGTGACGCGGAGAGCGACAGGGACAAAACGAAAGACAAGAGCAAACAAATGGAGACCAAGCCAGACTTCGTCAGCAGCTCGGTGTCTGCGAGCTCCACCAACACCACGAGCGAGATCCCTCTCTTCTATTCTCAGCATTCCTTCTTTCCTCCCCCCGAGGAGCACCTGCTGCCCACCACGGGGGCAGCCAATGACTCCATTAAAGCTATCGCCTCCATCGCAGAGAAGTATTTTGGGCCTGGCTTTATGGGGATGCAGGAGAAAAAGATGGGTTCGCTCCCGTACCATTCCATGTTCCCCTTCCAGTTCCTCCCCAATTTCCCCCATTCCCTCTACCCTTTCACGGAGCGGACCCTCAATCACAACTTGCTGGTCAAGGCAGAACCAAAGTCACCCAGGGACCTCCACAAAGTCGGCGGCACCAGCTCGGAGTCCCCCTTCGATCTCACCACGAAGCCAAAAGAGATTAAGCCAATCCTGCCGCCCCCCAAGGTCCTCCCAGCCCCGTCCTCAGGGGAGGAGCAGCCACTGGACCTGAGCATTGGCAACCGCATCCGAGCCAGCCAGAACGGAGGGAGAGAGCCACGGAAAAACCACATTTATGGGGAGAGGAAGCTGATGGCAAGTGAGGTCTTACCTAAGATTTCCCAGTCCCAGCTGCCTCAGCAGCCTTCTCTGCACTACGCTAAGCCATCGCCCTTTTTCATGGACCCCATCTACAGGTATTAACATACCCTGCCTTAAGCCTTTCCCTAACCAGCTCCTTTTCCAGCTGACACCACACCCTGAGGCAGGGGAGGATGCAGGTTGGTTGGGGAGAACAGGGAACATCTCCTGTAGCTGTTTGTGCTTCTCAACACGTTCAATCTCCTGAATGGACAGGGCTGAGTAATTGCGAGGAGCCCTGGTAATCAATGTGTGGGGAACACATCCTTATTTTGATAAAGAAGAAACTTGACCTATTTCAGGACTCTCCCACGAGCCATCGCTAAGATGGCACTTCTGCTGGGGAAATTCCAGAGGTTTGATTCGATAAGAATGCAGAGTTCAGATGCCTTGGAGCCCCGGGCTCTCATGGCTTGGGAATGAGTCAGGAGCCCTGGGAGCCTGGAAATGCAGCTCTCCCACTGACTGACTTGAGGGCCTTTTGTGAGCCACTCCACCTTTCTTCCTCCCTCCCTCCCTTTTCCTTTTTAATGCCTTTTCTTGGAGTTTTTCAGCTCAGAGGAGCTGCTGCTGCAGACCCAACCTGCCGAAACGTGTTACTCTTGGAGTAACAAGTCCTGGGTAAACACATGGTAGCGTGTTACTACCCAGATCTCTCCCAGATACATTTCTCACAGATTTATCTTTCTTGGGAGATAACAAGGCCTTTCTGGTGTCACTTGAACAGATGGTTCTGAGGAGGGCCTGATGTGTTACGTCAGAATGAGCTGAACATGGAAGGCGTGTGTAGAGCAGGCTGGGTGAAGTTATCCAAATGCCAGCTAAACTTCCAGAAGGAATCCGTTCAGGAGGAGGGGCAAAGGGAAGACCTGGGGCTTTTGCTGCTTGAGAGCTTTTTATAAAGCCTGTTTCCAAAGGAGAATGATTAAAACTTTGTGGTGAGGGTGACAGTAAATCTGTGTGGTTACCCATCCCAGCATTGCCTTTGGATGAGGTGGACGAGGCATGTTTGGTTTTAGCAAAGTCCAGGGAAAAGACATGTCCTGAACTAGTCTGATTTAGACATGAACACCTCTAAATCAGCCATTACCATGTCTAAACGCTCCACAGCATCCACTTGGATACCTGTGCCTGGCCTGGAGGGCTGCTGGATTCAGTTGGTGGAGGTGAACGCTTTGTCCTTGCATTCCTCGTGCGGAATGCCTGGTGATCCTGGCTGTGCCCAGCCTGTGGAAGCTCGATGGCTGTGCCCCTGCAGGATCTGCTGCGTCCCTGGCACTGGGAAGCCTCAGAGCCACCGCGGTGTGACGGTGCCAGCGCCGGGACTGGCGCTCAGAGGGCGGCGAGCACCGCGACAGCGCCGATGTCACCGCCGGCCGCTGCCGCAGAGCTGATAACTGTGGGAAAAAGTGATGTCAGTGTCTGGCCAGGCCAAGGAGCTGTCGGCTGGGATGAGGATTAGCGAGCCCTCGGTGTGGTTGTGAAATGAGTGTCTCTCGCTCTGCCAGCCCGCGGGGGTGACGTGCCCACACCGTGCCATCTGGGGTGGGGACACCTCCCAGCTCAGGAGGTGCTGTGCCCTGCCTGGCACCCACCGTGGCCGTCTCCTCCTGGAGAAATCAGGCATGGTGTGAGCAGTGTTCCTAAAAAGTACTCCTGGGGAAAAAAAAAAAAATCAATAAATGGGATAGAAAGGCAAAAGAATCCATGTAGGGCCCTGCCACCTCTGGGCACCCTCAGCAGGAATGCTGAAATAGCACGGCTTGGGAAAGCCGCTGCCAATTAAAACAGCGGCCTGGGGAAAACCGTAAAGGCCCAGAAGACAGATGGAAGTGAAGGATGGGGGCATCGTTTGTTGCATTCCATGGGATGCACATCGTTTTAGTCGTGTGCTAAAATAGAAAGTCAGCGGTGGAGTTGCTTGCGAATCAGACTTCTGATGTAATGAGCGAAACAGCCCAGCTTCCAAGTCCCAGCTTGAAAAATATGGAAATATTTTGTTTCTAAACTTCCCTTTATCAGACTCTCTCACATCATTTGGCTCCTTCGGTTTTTTTTTCTCCCAAAGGCCACTTAAATCCTTGACATTTTCTCCTGGTGATATAATTTAATGCAGCCAGACAGCCTGAGATGGGGGCAGTTTTTAGCTGGGCCTGTGGGGGTGACGTTCTCAGGCACTGGGCTGAAACGATCGGCTTAATCCTCCGGGCGCTGCGGAATTCGGCTCTGACGGGGACGTTCAGACCTCGTGTTCCCATTCCCGGCGCTGGGAGATGGCAGAGCTGGGGAAATGCTGTCAGTTCTCCAGGTTTTAGGCGTGTGGAGCCATCCCACGCGGCTCTGCTGGGATCAGGGACGTTCCCTGGGGCGTTTCAGCGCCTCACGGAGAGCAAAGCTGTGCTGGTCAGGGGGGCTCAGGGAGCAACTTTTTACTTATTCTTTGGTTTTTTTGGCAACTCAGCCCCATAAAAGCACGTACTTTCCAAAGCCCCCTAATTCTGGCTGCGTTTCCAATCCAGCTCTTCTCTTTCCCTCTACCCAAGAAGAATTAAATGCAGATTAAGCACAGTTCGCTGACTGCACTCGGCAGGGCTCTTCTTTAAACTCTCCGGTAATTTGATCCACACACCAATCAGCTGAAATGCAGCTAAAATAATTTGCTCTCAATTTATGCTGGACTAATGTCTTTAAAATCACTCTTACCCTTGGATTTCTACTGGTTTAGCTGGATGGACTCGATTCCAGCCATTTAAAGATGCAGCTGTGTTTGTTGGAGTTACTTCCACAACACTTTCTTCCCTCAGAGAACATCTCAGTTTGTCTTTTTGGTGATTCCACACCTCGATTTCCCTACAAGTAGAATATTTTGTGGAAGCAAAGCCAGTATTTTCAAAAATAGAAGCCTCACTTTAGGGTCATTTCTGCATCTCAGGTGCTTAAACATGAAATATTTGAATGGGCCGAGGTGATATCAGAAGAATTTGGGTTTCTGAGCCGCTTTAGAATTCTCCCACCAATCCCTCACTTTTTAAATCGCCATCCACATGGGCTTGCCAAAGAAACTCAATGCAAATTATGTCTCAGCTGCGAGGGAGGAAACAAATATGAAACACCTAATGATTTCAGCACGCTTGGGGCTGCAAAGTCTGGCCCAGTGTTAACTCTTCAGATAAATGCAAACTTTCAAAGACAATTTTTTTTCCATGCAGGGGCTGCCTGCTGTGGACTCTGGGGCTTCTCCTGCTCAGACAGTTTTGCTCTAAACACAGGGTTTTCCATGACATTTCACGACAGCAGAGGCTTATAAACCACTGCAGCAGAGCAGGAGCAAAATGTTTTCTTAGTCAAAAATACTGCCTGAAGGAGGGGATTTGTGTTCATGCTGTTTGCAGCACTTTCTGTGGGTAATGGTGCATCAGAATTTGTAGCATCCAGCGGAAGGGGGAGGAAGACATTTGTGTGAGTAGGAGAACAACCCTAATTTAATGTAATGTAATTTTTGGTGTGGGGCTGCCTGTGAGGTATGTAACCCTCTGTGTTGTTGTCCAGCAGGGTGGAGAAGCGGAAGGTGACAGATCCCGTGGGTGCCCTCAAGGAGAAGTACCTGCGACCCTCCCCGCTGCTTTTCCACCCCCAGGTAACAGCAGTGACCTTGTCGTGCCTGTGCTGATGGGACGCTGAGGTGGAGCTGGTGCACTCAGATCCCTGGGGTCAGACTCCTCCTCGTCCAAGGGCTTGATTGGAAACTCCACCGTTTTCCCCCAGTTCCTCCCAGACACTTTTAATTCGCAGTCTGAGGGTGATGGCAGTCGTGCCTTGCTGTTTCCTTTGCATTAGCAGGAAAACAGGGATGAGGTCTGGGCAGCCCATGGGATCTGCCAAGCTCCCCTTTTACAGAATGCCTGCATGTTTTTTCCTCTGGGAACACCTCCGGGGGTGTCATTTAGAGCGGTACAAACCAGAGAAGGACTGCCCAGCCCCCAGGCAGCAGCATTTTCTACCTGCCTGAAGCTCCCACATCATGAAGGGTGTGTAGAAGTGCTGGTCAGTGGGTTCAGCAGTGCTGCTCCCGAGGCGTGTGACAGTCCCCAGCTATCCCCATCCCTCCTGCTGTGCCCAGGCTGGGATCCCAGCTCCGTGGTCCTCATTGTGCTCTCCTTTATAGTCACAAGCATTGTTCTCCCCTGATAATGTTTCCCACCTTAGATAAATAACTCGCAGGTTTGTGAAAGCTGGGTCCTGGTTGCTTTCACAGCTAAACTTAGTTCCCTCATTGTTTCGCACCAGCCTCAGAGTTTGGTTAATAACTTCCCCCGATTTTTCCTTCATCCAGGCTGGATAATGGTGACAGGCTGGCCAGGAACATCCTGTGTTTGTGTGAGTTAGAATAGTGGGGATATCTGCCTGTAAAGAATCTGATAGCAGGGAGGAGCCAGCATGGCAAAGCAACCCAAGGAGACGATGAGAAACGTTCAGACCCCGAGCAGGAGCAAGCTCTGGGTGGAAGGTTGCTAACATTGTTCCCGAAATCCTGACCACGTCCTCTTCCCATGGCAGTGAAAAGATCTGGAAGGTCTGGTTATCTCTAGCAGCTTATCACGCAGAATAGCCTCAAATTTACAATCACTCCAGCCCAAAGCTTCCTGATAAGTGATTTTTAATAAGGCTCAGATCACTGGATCTGGAGAGGCGCCGTTCCCAGGCTGCAGTCAGTCAGGTACTGCAGGAACAGTGAAGGAACAGGGGCCGTTTGTTCCAGAATTTGGGAGATTGGTATCACCAGATCCCCTTGTCACAGAATCACGGAACATCCTGAGCTGGAAGGATCATCCAGTCCAGGACACCCCAAAAATCCCACCCTGTGCGTGAGAGCTCTGGCAGCCTTGGGGCCATGACCATTCCCTGGATCCAGCATTCTTAAGAATTCTGGATCCTGGATCTTCTCCTAAGAAATCACATTTTCAGGGTTCCTGCTTCTGCTTTCTTCATTAGGACCAACATTCCTGTGCCTGGTCACTCAGAGTCACGTTCTACCTGGGCTTGTCTCACTCTAAACACGAGCCTGGTCTCAGCCTTTTCCTCTGTGTCTAATCCCCAGCTCTCTTGGAGTGCCCTCACTGGGATGTGATGAAGCCAGAAGATGTGATAAAAGCATTCAGGAGATATTTCCCCTCTCAAAATGAATTTCAGGCAGCTCTTATTTCTTAGCCAGTCGTTGGCAGAAGTTCCTGTGCTCTCTGGGAGTTTTCCTACATTGTCTATTCCAAATGAAACTCTGGACAACATAAATAACCGGTGTAACTTTTTGATAACTTAATGGAAAGCCTTTCCTCACCTGTTAAGTTTCCTTTCTTCCCCCTTTCTGTTTCATTATAACCAGGCAGTTGTTCCCTAAATAGCAAAGTGCCTTTGCCGCTGGAGAGGCCGTGGCCAGTGTTTAGAATTTTAAAACCAGCCTACGGCTCTCAAGCCAGCAAATATCTCTGACTAAGTGCCTAAAGAACAGGGCACAACAAAGGAGAGCTCCAGGTACCTCGGCGAAGGGCTGAGAGCAGGGCTCTGAAAGGTCCGGAGAGCTTTTTAACGTGATGGTTTTGTTGCATGACTGGCAGCTGGGGCAGAGCTGGTGCTGTAAATGATCAAGTAACCTTTTCAAGTGGCTGGTGCTAAGTATTACTTACTATTTATCATGGGCTGGGAGCCTCCAGCTAAGGGGCTGTGGATCTATTATCAGGAAATGGGGGTTACTGCTCCTCTTTTTTACAGCTTATGAATGGTTGTCAGCCCTCCACAATGTCTTCGGGGGTGATTAAGACAACTTTTTTTCACAGCCGCGTATTTTTAAACAATATCTTGGCTCTCTTCCCCCTCT
>VZRO01002604.1:305673-315770 GCA_013397915.1 Daphoenositta chrysoptera
GAATAAATCCACCTCTCTCATTCCTACATCCATGCGTGGAAAAGTAATTATTTTGCTTCAAACTCTTATTTGTTTGGACGCCTCGCTTCCTAATTAATCCTAATCCTTTCTTTGCGCTCCTTGAGTAACAATAATATCAGATTTGTCTGGGATGATTAATGCTCTGTGCTTCCCTCAGCTGAGTCAAGATTTATAGACCAACACTTCCTGAGGTGTTGATAGTGAGATTTTTCTCCTTTTTTTTCTGTTATTTGGGTTTTGTTGGGTTGGTTTGGTTTTTTTTCCCTCGCGTTTCACCCTTTGCCACTTGCTGTTGTTTTCCAGGTGTAAATACTGTGACAGGTCGTTCAGCATCTCCTCCAACCTGCAGCGGCACGTCAGGAACATCCACAACAAGGAGAAGCCGTTCAAGTGCCACCTCTGCAACCGGTGCTTCGGGCAGCAGACCAACCTCGACAGGCACCTGAAGAAGCACGAGCACGAGAACGTTCCAGGTGGGCAAAAAGGCTCCGTGGGTCTGCTGGGCACCCCTGGAAACCGTGGGGAGCCTTGCTGGAATGCAGTGTCCCCCAGGGATGAGTCGGTAGGGTTGTTCGTAGGGGTTTTTGGAAGTTGGAGGAGATAAATAGGGGTTTTTTTAACATAAAAATGAAAGGTAGGAGTTCCTGTGATGTCCCAGCATGGGGAAAAATGATTATGGAAAAGGTATAGGCAAACAGCTCTGCAATGGTTTTTAAGTTGTGTGTGTTGTCCATAAATGCTAAATATTGTCCATATGTCCATAAATGCTAAAATATATGCTAAGTAAATGTCCATAAATGCTAAATATATATCCATAAATGCTAAAATACCTGTATTTTGGTCTGGAAAATACAATCTTCTTTCAGGAGCTTTGCTGCATGACTTTCCTCTTGAGTATTAAATATATAAATACAAAACATAAAAATTAAATATTAAATACTCCTCTTGCGTATTCATGAAGATGAAGTGAAAGAGCTGTTGAGAACCTTCTTCCTTTATGTTTCCTCCTAACGCTGGCCTTGCCAACACCTGATGGAGTCTCCTGTTCTCTCTCCTGCTGCTGTCTGTCCTTGCTGCAGTGAGCCAGCACTCCGGAGTCATCACCAACCACCTCGGGACCAGCGCCTCCTCCCCCAACTCGGAATCAGACAACCATGCACTTTTAGACGAAAAAGAGGATTCCTATTTCTCAGAAATCAGAAATTTTATTGCAAATAGCGAGATGAATCAAGCGTCGGCTTTAGCAGATAAAAGGTAGGCAAGAAAATAAAGTTGTCTGCTGGCAGGACAGGCACGAACAGCAGAATAAGACGAGAGGGAACTCAGGGTGGCTGGTAGGAGCTTCCTCCTCCCGGCTGCTTGGAGGGAAATTGTTGGAGGACAGAGCCCAGAGAAGGAGGAAGGCTGCTTGTCCCACAGATGTTAAATTTTAAGAGATGAAAAACCAGCATTTAAATCCAGACTGCAAATCTGTAGTTCAAAAAGCCTTGGGGTTGGTGTATTCTCAGCATGCTTATTGGCCCTTAGGAACAGTGATTTTTAAATGCCTGAAGCACGTTGGTTTTCTTCTCTGTTAAATAATAAATAGGTATACATATGTATATGTATATATATTTATATACATATTTATATACATATGTATACATATTTTATATGTATATTTATATATACATATAATATATATATGTGTATATATACATATATATAATGCATAATATATAATGTATATTATGTATTTTTATATATGTGTGTATATATTTATATACATATTTATATACATATGTATACATATTTTATATGTATATTTATATATACATATAATATATATATGTGTATATATACATATATATAATGCATAATATATAATGTATATTATGTATTTTTATATATGTGTGTATATATTTATATACATATTTATAAATATCCATACATATGTATACAATAAATATGTATACATAAATGTGTTCTGTGTTCATATCTACGTAGAACATTACCAAAGTCAACCATTCCAGTGGGAACACATCACTTAAACATTTATCATCTCTTTTTTCCCTTTCTTTCTTCTTCTCCTCCCACCCCTTCAACCAAAAATTTCAGGCCAGAAATCCAGGATATTGACGGCAATTCCCAGTGCCATGGATTGGCAAACGAGAAGACGGAAGATGTGGACGACGAGGACGAAGAACTGGAAGAGGAAGACGACGACAGCCTGATGGGGAAGTCCCAGGACGAGGCGGCATCACCCACGGCGGAGCCCCGGGGAGCCTTCGAGGATGAGGAGGATGAGGAGCCCACGTCTCTCACCATGAGCTTCGAGCACAGCCGAAGGTGAGGGGGCCGTTCCCCTCGGGGGCTCAGCCCCCTGCCCGTGTCCCTGGTGCATCGTGAGTGCTGTGGGTTTGTTTCCCGAGCCGTGCCGTGCCATGCCTCCGGTGCGATCCGAACCTTCACTCCAGATTCCATTTCACCACCGTGGGGCACGCGGGACAAGTGGACTGCAAGGAGAGGCTGGGCTGATGTCCGAGGCTTGAGGAGTCTGGAGCAGGAGAACAGACACAAAACCCACAGTTTTTAGGGTGCCACAGCTCAGCAGATGTTTTTATCTCCAAGTCTCTGGTCAGGGCAAGGGAAGAGGCGTCTGTGCAATGCCTTTGGTGCTGCTCTGGCCCTTTGAGTTGTTGCAAAATGTTCTTGGCTTCAAGAATTCTCAGAGATCTGGTAAAAAAGGGGGTTCTGCCCCTCTGCCCTGCCCAGGTGAGACCCCACCTGCAGAGCTGCCTCCAGCCCTGGCATCCAGCACAGGAAGGAGCTGGAGCTGCTGGAGAGAGCCCAGAGGAGGCTCCAGGATGAGCAGAGGGATGGAGCAGCTCTGCTGGGAGGAAAGGCTGAGGGAACTGGGATTGTTCAGCCTGGAGAGAGAAAGCTCCAGTGCCTGAAGGGAGTTACAGGAAATATGGAGAGAAACTCTTTCCAAGGGCCGGGAGTGACAGGAAAAGGGGAGTGGATTTAAACTGAAAGAGGAGAGATTTAGGTTTGATCTGCAGGGGAAATCCTCCCCTGTGAGGGTGGGCAGGCCCTGGCACAGGGTGCCCAGAGAGGCTCTGGCTGCCCCATCCCTGGAAGTGCCCAAGGCCAGGTTGGACAGGGCACCCTGGGATAGTGGAAGGTGTCCCTCCCTGGCAGGAGGTGGAACAGGACCACTTTAAGGTCTCTTCCAACCCAAACCAGATTCCATGAATCTATAAAAAGTGAAGGATATTCCCCCCAAGGCCAAGCCATGTCTGAACACCTTCAAAATGAAAGATTGCTGCACACAGCACAGGCTCAGCTCTGCTTTTGCTGCAGTTTGCCCCAGTTTCTGCGGGCGCTCACAGCAGAAGTCACACAAAACTCAGCAGAACCTTACCCAGAACCTCAGACAGAATCTCAGACACCTGCTGCTTGTTGCTCTCCACTTCCTCCTCGCTCCTCCCATCCCGTGTCGTCTCCGTGTCCGTCTGTCCGTCCCTTCACGCATGTGGCTCGTGAGCCCCCGTGGGTGGTGCATGCAGGCTCTGGGCCAGACGAGCTAACACAGGTCACCCCTTCCCCTGGTCATTGGTACAGGTGTGTTGAGGAGGACGAAGCCGGCCTGTTAGATTTGGAGCAGATGCCGAATTTTGGGAAGGGGCTGGATCTCCGCAAAGCAGCCGAGGAAGCATTTGAAGTTAAAGATGTGTTTAATTCCACCTTAGACTCTGAGGCAATAAAACAGACTCTGTACAGGCAGGCTAAAAACCAGGTGGGTATATCCAGAACGTTTTCCTAGCTTGCTGCCAGCGTGTACAGCAGGATTAGGGAGCAGCTGGCCTCCTCTAGCCAAGGGTTATTTTCCCCTTCCAGCGGGTTATTCTCCCCTTCCAGAGGGTTATTCCTCCTTTCCAGCAGGAATTCTGACACACACATAAACGTGTCTTGTTGTAACTAAACTGAACTAGAGGAGGAAGGGAGCGGGCATCACCTTTAGATGGATTTACCTCAGCCTGTGCAGTGAGAACGGGGCTATACAGGAAGAGAGAGGCATCTGTGTGTTTTTATCTGTCTGTATAAATGTTTTTATAACTCCTTATATATTTATACCTTGGGGTGGCTCTTCTGTCGGTCACCACTGAGGTTTGGTCTGCAGAAACAGCCACGAAGTGCCCTTGGGTTTGGTTAAAAGAGGTGTCAAAGGTAATAATATTGCAAGGACTTGCAACCCAGCATGTCTAGAGGGTCTCGTTGTTCATCTCCTTGATTTCTAAGTAAACTACAAAATGGAAAAAGAAACCTGTGAGCCAGACCGGTTTAGACCCATCAAAAACCATCAGAAAGGCATCTCAGAATTCCTGGAGTTCTGAGAGAAATTGGGGCAGGTCTGTGTGTGCTTTCTGCTTTTTCATTAGCCAGAACACCCAGTCTGGGTTTATGGAGTTCCCTCTCGATCCCTCCACGAGGATTCTCACAGAAGAACTGTCCAGTGAAGGTACCTCAGCACGCTGGGCTGGAGACACAGCCCCTGCTGGGGGATGAGCACAGCTCTCACCTCAGAGTCCCTTCCTGACCCTCAAGCAACAGAACTTATCCCAGAACCTATTTCAAATGCCCAGCAGAGCAGCAGCTTAGTGCAGCCACCACGCAGAACAGGGTTTTTGATTTAGCATCACCCAGAACTTGTGAAGTTTTATTTCTCCTTCAGAGTGGGTGCTGGCAGTGGGGCTGGGGAGGGGCTGCTGGAAGAGAGAGCCCAGCAGTTTTTTGGGGTGACACCCACTGAAGCACAAGCCACTTGCCTGACTCCTCCCTGGGTGCTGTCACTAACACCCCAAAAGCACTGACTCTTTGGGAGCAGCTTGCTCTTTCCCTGTGTGCCACCCTGGTGGGTCCAGCCTGTGCTTGGATCGGGGAGGTATTTTGGGTTTTGACTTTGTTTTACACTTGAATCACAATAAGAAACTTAAATAGTTTAAGCTATCAATAGGAAACATTTATGTGAGCAGCACAGCACTCCTTTGGCTTAGTTTTAAGCAATTTTAGAAGCGTGTGTGTCCACAAAAGCAGAAAATTTTACCTCTTCCCTGGGCCAGGGAGGATGGGGACTGTGTCCTCCTCCTTTTCAGGCCGTGGGTGACAATGACTTTGGCTTTCCCCTCTGCTCTAGGAGGTTACCATCAGTCCAAGCCTTTACTCAGCTCGTGCGGGCTGTGAAGGGACACAGAGGAGTGTGACACAGATCTGGTGTCCTGCTGGGGGGAGAGCAGCCAGGTTCCCAGGAACCAGCAGTTTGTCAAACCAAGTCTCGCTGCACTTCTCTCAGCAGACACCTTCAAGGGTTTCACTGCAGCGATAAATCCACCCTGACCACACTGAGAATTCCATATTCCTGCACACCCACGCTGGCATCACCAGTGGGCCCATGCCAGGCATCGAGTTGGGATGAGCAGCTGCTCCCCACTTCCCACTGGGCATGGCTGCCCCATTCCCAGGGCACTGCTGCCCCAGCCCAGCCTCCCTGAGCCGCTGCCTTGTCTGGGGATGTGCTTTTTGCAAGAACAAGCCCCAGTGACAGCTGCCTTGCCCTGGCAGCAGAGCCTGGAATCGTGTGGAGGTTGGTGAGGGAGCGCAGGGCAGCGCAGGATGGGTTCAGTCCTGTGACAGCCGGTGGGAATGATGGTGTCCCCTGCCTGTCCCTATAAACCATGACAAATCTGGTGTCTGGAGCAGTGGGTGCCATCCTAGGGCGTGGGTGTGAGTTCAGCTCGGCGCAGAGGGTGCTGCTGGCCCGGGTGTGCAGGGTTAGAGGGTGCTGTGTTTTACACGGAGTTTCCAGCCTGTTCTCACTCCGCCTCCCTCTCTCCCCCAGGCTTATGCAATGATGCTGTCCCTGTCTGAGAACGCTCCCCTCCACACGTCCTCCCAGAACTCTCTGGGGGCTTGGTTGGACATGGCAGGAGCAGCTTCAGAGTCGGGGACCTTTAACCCCATCAACCACCTCTGAGAGGTCCACAAGGCACTGGCCGGAGCCCAGGCGAGGCAGCAGTGGTGCTGCAGCCATCCCAGCAAAATCCCAGCCAGCAGAAGATGGATGAGAGGGCCTCAGGGAGTCGTCTGGACTTTGGGCTGAGAAGGAAACCTGTCGCATCCGACCTACACGTCCTGCATTTTTATTTCTCCAGAGTTTTCCTTTCTAATTTATCAGAATGAACCTCTCCCAAACTGGATAACGCTGAAGCAGCCCCAGGATTTCACGGCCTGTAGGAATGGCATGAGCAAGACACGAATTGCAACGGTGCAATCCAAGATTGGCCCCTCCAAACCTTCCAAACCGGAGTCACTGAGCCAGCACAGCCCGAGCAGGAGCGACAGCTTGGAACCCCCACGGCAGCATTTCCTTCCCATCCAACTGAATGCAGAAGCACCACGGGAAGAGAGCCAGGTGTGACCTGTCCCTGCTGCAATCCTGACACAGCCACTGGAGTAATACCAGGGAAGGGCACATTCAACCCATTTAACTGACCCCCCCAAAAGAATTCGGGATTCTGCACTCCCACGGAAACACCATCCTTTGTTCCCAGCAAAACACTGGCACAGCACAAAGCTCCTCCGAGGTGAGGCCACCTCACCTGTGGTCATCATGAGCCACACGCAGCTGCCAGCTGGGACATCTCCAGCCTGGAACCGGGCTGAGGTTTGAGTGACAGGAGCCACACGCAGCTCCCAGCTGAGACATCTCCAGCCTGGAACCGTGCTGAGGTCCGGGTGACAGATTTGTCACACGGACAGGGATCATCGGCTGTGCCCTGAGGGGGGTTGGGACACCTCCCTGCCCCTCCTGGTACCTGTGAGCCCAGCACGGGCTGGGAGTGGCTGGGACAGAGCCGTGCTCAGCCAGGGTGGTGGAGCTCCTGGAAATGCTTGGATTTCCCCAGGCAGAGAGATCCCAGGGGAAAGCCTTCCCCAGCTTTAAGGAAATGTGTGCCGGGGCAGCTGGGACACGCCTGCCGTGTGTCACCTGCCGGGGTTTCGGGGTGGCCCCACCCCGTGCTGATGGGATCTGTGGCACAGGGCTCTGGTTCACGCCGTTGTTCTGGCCTGGTTTTCCCTCTGCACCGCCCGCTGCTGCTTGGTCTGTAATTTCAGCAGAAAGAGGAACTTTCCCGTGCTGCAGCAGCCTGAGGGGTGCAGAGCTCTGCCCAAGCACAGGGATAAGAATCCAGTTGTCTCTCTAACCCTCAAATTGCTCATAAATTTATGAGTGATTTCAAATTGCTTCATCTTCTCTGCTGATACACAGCAGCCTCCACAAATCCTGTGGGCTTTGTGCCATTCTCCATTGCAATTCCCATCTGCTGTTGGAGCAGGGAATTTGGAGACGACATTCCTTAATGGAATGGTTAGGAAAGCCATGGAAAAGGGCAGATGGAGGGTTCTAAGCCAGTTCAGTGTGGAAAATCTCATTCCAGCAGGCCAAAACAACGGAACCAGCTCCCTGGGCAAGGCAGAGGTGGAGCTGGGTGTGACATCTTTGCAAGTCAGCTTTGCACCCAAGAGCACACGAGGGGCTGATTTTGGGGAGCCTCAGAGTGCCCCCACAGGAAAAGTGTCCAGGGTGGCTTTGGTACAGAGGGAACAAAAGGAAAATTAGCAGCACGGGTGTGTTTTCCAAGAAAATTTACCCTCCCCTTTTTGGTTTTCCACAACATCCTGTGAAAGTGCCCAAGGCTCCGAGAGCACCAGGCAGAGTGAGCGAACTGCTTCTCGTATTTGCACAAAGCTCCTGGGCAGGGAGAGCCCGAGAGCCGACCCTGCCGGAGGAATCTCGGCTCTGCGGAGGAGAGGGACAGCCCTGTCCCCTCCTGTCCCCTCCTGTCCCCTCCTGTCCCATCCCATCCCATCCCATCCCCACTCCAGAGGCTGCAGCACAGCCCTGCCCAAGGCGCTTGGCCTTTAAATTATTCCCACAGGGGCCAACTGAAAATAATAAAAGAATTGTTTCTTTTCCTGATGGAATTTATTTTAATCTGTATATAACTTGTAATTTCGGGCTAATTCCTTTCTGATTTTATTTCTTCCTTAACAGTATTTTTTTTTTGCATTAGTTACCATTCTTGTGAAGAAATCATGTTAATATAAATATGTAGTGAAGGACCAAAATCGTGTTGTCGGGGTTGGGTGTTGGATAAGCAGGGAGCAGGAAGATTTTGTCCATGTGCCAAATGACCCCAGTCAGTGCTGCCAGCGGTGCTGCCGATTCTCCAGACAATCATCCCTCGCCTTCCCTCTGCCTCGAACTTCTGGGGCGTGGGAGGAAGGTTCCAGTGATTGGGAGCAGCACAGGAGGAGGAGGAGGAGGCCGGTGGAGATGCTCTGCAGTGAGCTGCACACCAAAATGTGGGCCAGTATTAAGGAATGCAAGTGTTATCATGGGGATTTATTTGGGGTATTTATGGTCTCCCTGTCCCTCTCTCAGCCCTGTGTCATTTCTCCAGAAGCAGCTGGTCAGGTCCTTGCTCTGACTGAGCTCACGCTGTCGCTGTTCCCCTCTCCGGGCTCATCCTGGCTCTCCATGGATCTCCTGAGGGCCCCTGGCCAGGGATGGGGAGGTATTATCCAGCCAGGGATTGAGGACATTAAAAATATAGGGTTTAAAATCATGAAATGATTTTTTTTTTCTTTTCATATTTCCTAATTCAGTTTTCTCCCCATTTTCTCCAGCTTGTGTTGTAGGAACTCCTGACTCCTCTAATTTAGCACTGATTACAAGTTTTGTAATTTGATTTTTTCCAGTTAAGATAAAGAAACAGGAAGCCTCACTGAACCTCTGTTAATCTCTACCTTTCACTGGATTGCACTTGAAACGTGCTGCAGCTCAGAGCAGGAGTGGAGGTTTTGTTTTGCTGCTTTAGCAGAGAATCTCGTCTTTCCAAGGCTGTTTCCCCAGAGGTTTGTGTCCTGGATGTTCTGCCACTGCTTCCCAGTGCTGGGGAAGCTCTGGGAGCTCTGGTGAGACGTGGAGCTGTGGTGTCCAACCCCATGGGCTCGCTGTGCTCGGGAGCCAGGGCAGGTGAGGGTGGCAGGGATGGGAAGGGGCTGCGGTGTGTCCAGTAGCCAGGGCACTGCTCCAGGGGTGGTTTAAACCCAGAGCTTTGTGTAGGATCTATTTATTTAAAGTATTTTCACAGCCACAACAGCACAGAGGAGAGACAGGAGAAAATCCCTGGGGATTTTTGGAGTGGTCAGGCAGGGCTGGTGTCGGTGCCCCGTGAAGGGCCCTCGCTTTGGCCAGAGCTGGATCTTCCTGCCTGAGCCGGTCAGGGAGGAGGACGTGGGTCTGGTGTCTGTGCATTCCCTGCTCCCCAGCAGCTCAGAGCAGCTGGAGGGTCCTGGTGTGGTCGCTGGGGCTGCTGCAGGCAGCTGGGAGCTGTCTGGTGGGGCGTGCTGAGGTTCTCCCGCGGGACCTGCTGAGGTGCCAGGTCCTGCAGGACGTGTTGAAGCACCCGGTTCTCCTGCTGGGTTCTTCCCTGGGACGTGCCCTTCGGTGCTCAGGCTGTTCTGGCTGGGTGCCTTTTGGAGGTGTCCCACGCCTCCAGGTCCTGCCTGGCCGGGCGCCACGGGGACAGCGATGACCCCAAAGCCAAACGGGGCCGACCAGCGGCCACCAGCCGGGTGTGCTCAGCTGTTCAGGGACAAACACCCTGCTGGGGTCCTGTCCTGCTTCAGACAGTGCAGAGGAAGCTTTGCCCTCTCCCCAGTCAGCACTTAGCCGCTCGGTAGCTGCTTGGGGGAGCAGCCCCTCGCTGCCGTGGCAGATGGAGATTTTGGAAAGCACTTGCACAAAGAGGTGAGCGTGTTTGGCTCGAAGCATCAAAGCACTGGATCGTGAGCCCCCCGTGCCCCCGCCCAGGTCAATCTGCTGACTCTACACTCGGTTTTTATGTGCTGTACTCTGTGTGTGTGTGTGTGTGTGGTGGGGGCTGGGGGGCAGCGCTGGGGACCCTGTGCTGGTCAGTGCTGGGGACCCTGGGCATGGTCAGTGCTGGGGACACTGTGCTGGTCAG
>VZRO01002604.1:316210-337330 GCA_013397915.1 Daphoenositta chrysoptera
GTGGTCGGTGCTGGGGACACTGTGCTGGTCAGTGCTGGGGACCCTGTGCTGGTCAGTTCTGGTCAGTGCTGGGGACCCTGCCCGTGGTCAGTTCTGGGGACCCTGCCCGAGGTGACAGGGCCATCCCCGAGGGGACAGCAGCAGCGCTCGGGTCAGTGCTGGCAACACAAGGGCACAACCCTCTGCTCCTCGCCGGTGGTCAGTAGTGTTCTCACAAAGCCATGAAACTTCTCCGTAGTGTTGAGTGAAACTGTGACTAAAACGTTCTTGAATGATTCCGAGGTTCCTTTTTTTTTTTTTCCTCTTTCTTCTGTCGTTAATTCTTATTACCACTTTGGAAGAAGAAATTTAAAAAAAAAAAAGAAAAAAAAAAAGAAAAAAAAAAAAAGAACGAAAAAGAAAAAAAGGCAGCTTTGATTTTCCAAATGTGCAATTCACATGTGAACAAAGTAATTCTGAAAGTAATTCTCAGTGTATTTTACATTCTCGTTGCTCTCTTCAAAGCAAGAGATGTTTTGCCCTGATGTCATTTCCAGCCTGCAGAAGATGTAATTTAAAACATATATATATTGTGCTTGCAAGAATCATAAATCTGTGCATCCTATGTCATTCCTTTTCCCATTGTTACAATACAGATATGATTTAGGTTGGATTTTTTTTTCCCTTTAGACCTGTATAGTGTTTTTTTAAAATCAATTGTAAATGTCTGGTTTTCATATAATGTTTAAAAAACATTGAGAAAGAGGATGGTGCTTGTTCCATATCATTCTTGATTGTATATTGCTTCTGTTATGTTTATAAGTAAACTGTGCATGACTTGTGTTTAGCAGTCATTATTGTGTCCGTTTGTGAAATTTTTATTAAAAAGAAAAAAATTCCGTAGATGCACTTATTGTATATGTGATTAGATTTTGCGTCCGAGGCTCGAAGCCTCGAACTGCCAAGGAAGAAAGAAAAAGTGTTGGCAGTTATTAATTAATATGGAATCGCTTTGTTGGGAGCATAATGAAATAAAAGATATGAAGTGTAGAAAATAATTAAAAAAACAAAAAGGCAATTTTACAAATTTCATTTTGATGCTTGTGATAAAAGACAAATGTACTTGTGTAGAGAAATTCCTTTAAAATAATGAATAGAAAAAGCTGATTTTGAGGTTAATGCTGTAGAATAGGAATGTATACCAAATGTAATCTTTCCAATGCTACAATGAATTTATACATGAGATTGATATGCAATAAACCTGTGTGCTTTTATAAGCAGTGGTCCCGTGAGCTTCTTTTCATGGAATAACCATGGAGAACGTCCCTGGGAATGGGACATTGGGTGTGTCACTCTCTGGATTTGCCTCCTTGTGGTACCTCTGTGTGTGTGTGGTTTGTAATATGCAAAAGAGCTCCAAAAAATTAAATTACGGCCACTCCACTCGCTGCTGAGGTCAGAATCACAGAATCCCAGAATGACTGAGGTTGGAAAAGCCCTCCCAGACCATCCAGTCCCAGCTGTGCCCGATGCCCACATTGTCACCCAGAACAGAGCACCGAGTGCCACCTCCAGGCTGTCCTTGGACACCTCCAGGCTGTCCTTGGACACCTCCAGGGATGGGCTCTCCAAACCTCCCTGGGCAGCCCCTGCCAAGGCCTGGCCACCTTTTCCATTAAAAAATTCTTCCTCATATCCAACCTGAACCTCCCCTGGCACAACTTGAGGCCATTTCCTCTCATCCCATTTCTTCTTGTCCTCCCATCAGGAATTTGTGTGGAGTTGGAAGGTCCCCCCTGAGCCTCCTTTTCTCCAGACTGAGCCCCCCCAGCTGCCTCAGCAGCTCCTCACAGGCCTTCTCCAGCCCCTTCCCCAGCTCTGTGCCCTTCTCTGGAAATGTTTCAGCCCCTCAGTGTCTCTTTTGTTGAGAGGGGTCCAGAGCTGGACACAGCACTCGAGGTTTCCCCGGTGCCAAGCAGGTGCTGACCACCGAAGGCTCACGTGCCGCATCCCGCTGAAGGGGTGGGACGCTTGCACAGGGAGGAATGGGAGTATTCCAGGGTGGGAGAATCACTCGGGATGGGGCATCGGTGAGCTGATGGAAAATGCCGAGCGTATTTCCTTTGGCAAGCGGAGCGCAGAGCGAGTGAACCACCCGGTGATAGCGGTCAGACGGTTCCGCTCCAGGGGACCCCGGGAGCAGAAATGACTTGAAAGCCGTGTCTTTGAGCTGAAAACCCCATTACGCAACTGATGAATGGCCTCGCTTCAAAAAGTCATTCATGGTGATCAAATGATGGTGTCCCACGTACGGGATAATGGCCCTTCCCCGGAGATCGGGAGGGTTTCAGTCGGAGCTGAACCCTTGAGCAGGAGCCCTCCTCTCGCCGGACTCTTTCTCCTTATTAGCCCCGGAGGGAACGGATAAAAAAATCCGTGGGATAAGAAAGCTGTGATAATGGGGCGATTGTCAGGCAGGCCCCGGAGTGGAGAGAACAGAGGCATTTAAAAGAATATTGCTGACAAGCGGACTTTGTCGTGCACAAAGTGCTCGAGATTCACCACAAACAAGTGAGAAAAAGGCCCCATTCGGGAGATGGGGAGGAGCAGAACAGGGGGGCAAAAGAGAAGGTCAAGGAAAAGTCTGTTCCCAGTAAAGACACAGAGCACTGTTGAGCCTTACTGGGCAGCTGGCAGCAGCCTGACCCCCAGATCCTCTTTCCCAGTAGCTGCAGCATCCAGAAGCAGCCGAGAGGGAGGGACCGCCTGGGGTTACCTTTGACCACCGAAGGCTCAACTAAAGCGAGCATCAGACGTGCCTGTAGTAAAGAACAGTCCCCGGGCTGCTGAAATACCGAGTGTGCCTCGGCCAGACCCCGAGGACAGCCGGGGCACACTCCTTTGTCACCCGTTAACGTGACAGGAGACCGACACCGAAAAATCCCCTCGCCTCCAACGACCTTGGAGAGGCGGCTTTAGGGGACGGGGAATGCCGAGAGCCCAGGGCCCTCCACCTGCTCAAGACTCCTCGAGAAGCAGCAAAACACCGTTCCTAGTGACGCTTAATTAATTTTGCGCTCCTGGGAAGCCGGGGCGCGGCAGGGAGCGGAGCGCTCCTCGCAGCGGGGATGTGCGGGACACCTCCGGGCTGCGAGCGGCACCTCCCGCCCGGCACCTCCCCCGGTGCCGCCCCGGTCCCTCCCAGCCCGTGCCGGTCCCTCCCATCCCTTCCTGCTCCCTCCCATCCCGCGCTGGCTCCGAGGGGCGCGGGTAGGTGCGGGCGCGGCGGGGCCGGGGCCGGGGCGCTGCGGAGGGACCGGGGACCCCGGGGAGGGACNCGGCTCCGGCCCCGGGGGTCTCAGTGCCGGGGGGAGGTTGGGGCCGTCGCACAGGGGTTTGGGTGCTTCCCAGGGTTGTATCTCTGCTCATGTAGAGCCCTACCCCAGCCCTGGGCACGCAGGGATGGAAGCACCGGGTCACGGTGCCCGTGTGCCACCGTGGGCGGTGACACGGGGGGGTCGATGGCCCTGTGCGGCCACCGAGCCTCCCCCCACCCCAGCGCCGAGAGCTGTGGGTGCTGCAGCCCCCAGAGCCTCTGGATTCAGGCCTGTTTGTTGCTGTGAGGGCTCAGGATAAGATTCATCCTCAGCCAGGATGGGGTTAAGAGCGGAACGTGGCGCTTCCCTCGTCCGCAGGACACTTGGCAGCCCTCCGGACACAGAGCATGTGTCCGGCATCCAGGGACGGTGGAATGAGCAGCATCTCTGTCAGATGAGCTGTTGTTGATGGGTCTGTGTTGTGCTCCTGCCAGTCATTCACGCAGGGAGAAGCACGGTCCAGCCTTGGTTTGTTTCCTGGGCTTTGGAAGGGAACAGCTTGGAGATGGCACTGGCGCACAATGGGATCTCAGTCCGGGACAACTAAGCCAGAATTTCTGCCGAAGTTATGTAACAGGCAGAGGGCATAAAACGCTCTGTCTGTTCTGTAGGGGCAGAGTTCCATAGGTTCTGAGTTCTGTGGGTGGCACAGGAGGGGGTGAGTGACCTTAACCCCGGCGGAGCAGCCCCAGGGACTGGGGCAGGTGTTTTTGTGGGCGGCCTGGAGCCGCCCCTCGGCGCGGTTTGGGGCAGGTACGAGCTTGGAGGAGCACAGGGTTCACGGCCAGGATTCCACAGCCCGGGGGAGGTGGCATTCAGGAGGTGCAGACGGGCTGTGGTGGCTGGCAGCACCCCAGAGGGGAATGAGGGGACACGGAGGTGTGGCAGCAGCGGGGCTCGGGGAGGCTCCAGGCCTGCCCGGCTCAGGCCTGGGCCTGCCCGGTGCCTGCGGCACAGTCTGGCTGCTCCCGGTGTCTGCAGCATGGCCTGGATGTTCCCAGTGCCTGGCCACGTCCTGGATCCCCCAGCCTGGCCCTGGCACACGGGTGTCCCCGCGGGCGGTGACAACATCCCCGGTGCGTCCCTCCAGGCCCTGCCTGCGGAGCACCCTGGGAAGGCGGAGGCCGAGCCCTGCGCTGTCCCAAGGTTCCCGTGGCTCAGCGTAAATTCCTGCTGCCTCACCGGGAGGTGTTCAGCCACCCGCCTGTCTGTCTGTCTGTCTGTCTGTCCTCCTCAGCTTGCTGCTTCCCTGGGCCAGCGCCATGTCTCGGAGCCGCTCCGGTAGCTCTGTGGATGACAAGACCTTGCTCCTGGAGTACCGGTGCCACCCGGTGCGGCCGGAGCCCCCCAGCCCGACCTGTCCCCCCGGGAAGCGCAGCCCCACCCCGGCTCCCGGTGCCACCCCGCTGTCACCGCTGGGCTCCCCCACCTCGGCCGAGCCGCGGCGCGTCATCCTCAGCACGGAGAGCCCGGCCGCACTCAAGGTGGGCACGCAGCAGCTCATCCCCAAGAGCTTGGCCGTCTCCTCCAAGCCCAAGAACAGCCCCTCCCGGCCCCAGAGCTTCGGGGCGAGCCGGGAACCCCTGAGCCCCGACCCGAAGCGGGCGGCCGTCCCCGTGCTGGCCCTGGAGGCGGAGGATGAGGACGATGGCGGAGGGGCCCTCAAGCGGAACCTGAGGAACATGTCCTACCGCGCGGCCATGAAGGGCCCGGGCGCCGAGATGGAGCCACCAAAGGTCACTCCCTCCCTGAAACCCGTGTCTGAGGATGGCAGCGCCCTGCCCGACCGCAGCCCCGGCAGGAGCAAGGTGGGTTTAGCACCCACCATCACCCCTGTCAGGCAGGGATGGGGTCCTGCCCTCCTGGTGGTGACGGAGGAGCTGCAGGGCCCACAGCTCCGGTCAGCTCTGGAGCTGGTTTGCTGAGCCTGGTGTCGTGACTGCTGCCTGGGAAGCTCCGTGTCACCAGCAGGTGCTGCAGGTCCCCGGAGAGGCCGGGAGCAGCTGACACAGCTGTGCTGGGGAGTGGAGCCGGCTGCGGGATGTTTGCAGGGTGGGGCTGGCCGGGAGAGCGGCTGCGGGCGTACACAAACACGGGTGAAGCACGTCTGGGGAAAGGGAGACTCCAGAGCAGGCAAAGTCCAGGTGCGAGGGAGATTTGACAGCAGCAGTGTAGGTACGGAATGGTTGGGAGCGTGACCCTGATTGCGGGAGGTGAGAGCTGAGTCACCTGGGTAAGGCAAACAGAGCTCAGACAAAAGCCAGGCTGAAGGAGCAGGGCGGTGTGGGCCGACTGGCACAGGTAGCTCCTGCCTGTCCTGGAGGAGTGTTCCCAGGGCCTCGGAAGCTGGTGGGCACAGCAGGCTCTCCTCTCGCCCTTGCAGAGAACCCTCGGGCGGAGGCGGGTGCAGAAGCGCGGCGGCTCGTTCAAGGACCGTGAGTGCTCCCGTCCCTGTCCCTTCTGCCTCAGCCAAGAGGCAAAAACAAATCAAGCAAATCCCCACACAAAGCCCCTTCCCACTGTGCTGCTCCCTGTCCATGGCCTGGGGCTTTGTCTCTGTTTCCCCAAAGCAAGAGGAGCATTGCTGCCCTGCCTTCCCACTCCTGGGGCAGATAACGCTCCAATTGCTGCCGTGCTGGCATCTGGATGGCTCCCAGGGAAAACGGGAGAGCTGTGGGAGGCTGTTGGGAGCAGGAGGCGCTGGGTAATCACTGCAGTGCAAAGTCCAGCCTCATCAGGGAGTTTCTGGCCCGGCTCGCTGGCGCTGGTGGCTCGTGGCCAACAGGGCAAGGCGGCCGTGGTGGGAAGGGAAGCCGTGGGCCTGGGAGAGGCTGCACTGACCTCGTGTCTTCTCCTCCGCAGAGCCCCGGCTGTATCAGGAGATCCGTGAGAGAGGTCTGAACTCTGTCAGCCATGAGTCAGACGAGGACCTGCTGGAGGAGCCCGTGCCAGAGGAGCCGTCCCCTCTGGGTGCTGCCATCGTTGTGCAGAGCTACCGCCCGGCACAGGTGACCTGGAGCCAGCTCCCGGAGGTAGGGGCAGTCCCGAGGGTCTGGGAGCTGTGGGGGGATCATTCCACAGCGTTGGTCCTTGCACTGGCGTGTTCTGGGCTGTCCAGCCCTGGCTGGGACATGCAGGGTCTGCCCCTGGTGCAGGTGGTGCTGCTGTGGTTGGGATTCACCCACAGCTGAGGGGAAGGCGGGTGCTCCTTCCTGGGCTTTCCCTGCGGACTCTGGGGATGTCGTCTTCATCCAGGGAGTGGCAGCAGCCAGTGCTGGGGGCTGTGGGGCCAGGTGGTGCAGGAGTGAGTGATGATGGGCTGTGGTGGTGGTGTGTGAGGGTGGGTGATGGTGTGGGATGGTGTTTGGGGTGGTGTTTGGGATGGTTTGGGATGGTGTGGGATGGTGGGATGGTGTGGGATGGTGGGATGGTGTGTGATGGTGTGTGGGATGGTGTGGGATGGTGGGATGGTGTGGGATGGTGTGTGAGGGGGTGTGGGATGGTGTGGGATGGTGTGGGATGGTGTGGGACGGTGGGACTGTCGGTGGGGTGGCTGACACAGCCCCAGGCCGCACTAGAGGGCGTACAAGGACCGTCATTCCTGCTCATCCCGGGCTCTCTCACAGGTTCTGGAGTCGGGCATCCTGCAGAGGATCTCCCCCGAGGAGCGCAAGCGGCAGGAGGTGAGAGCAGAGGACGTGCCCGAGGGAGCAGCGGAGGCACCAGAGCTGTGGGACACTGTGGGACACTGTGGGACGGGCTGTGGGACACTGTGGGACACTGTGGGACACTCGTGGCTCTGTCGGGGTCGGCTCCAGGTGGAGCTGGGCTCAGCTCAGTTCGTGGTGCTGCTGCTTCAATGCTGGGAGGGCTCACCTGCACAGATTGGTGGGGAAGCAGCTCCACTGGATGCTGGAGGGAAGGGAAAGCATCTTCATGCTGTGGCTTTTCAATGACTGGGTGTCCTAAAACCCCCTGGGGTTATTGGTGTTGGCCAGGCCATGCATGAGATGACACAGAGAACCAACACGGAGCCAAGTCATTTCCAGTGGCTTCGTGCCAAAAGAGTACTGATAAGATTTAACCATCAATTCCCAGCTTTGTGCAGTTTGTGCTGCTGCATCTTCCCTGCCCTTCTTCCCCCAGGCAATGTTTGAGATCATCACTTCCGAGTACTCCTACATGCACAGCCTGAGCATCCTGGTGGGCCACTTCATGAGGTCAGAGGAGCTGAAGGAGACCATGACTCAGACAGAGCACCACCACCTCTTCTCCAACATCGCTGACATCCTGACAGTCAGCACGAGGCAAGCAGGGCCGGGAGGGGACCCCGAGCTGTTTGTTTGTAGTGCAGAACCAACCAGCCATCCCTTGGATTGCTGGAGGTACTCCCTGGAGCTGGGAGCCTTGAGGGGTGGTGCTGGGCGAGCTGTGTCCGTGTGGGAAAGCAGCAGGAGGAGGATGCAGCAGCCCTGGGAATGGCTGTGGGGGCGTTCAGGGCTTGTGGCTTCCTGGTGGGGCAGAAACGAAACCTCGTGGAGGGCTGAGGTGGAGGAGGGATCCCGTGCAGGAACGGAGGAAGCCTGTGCCTCTGGGGAAGGCGTGGGTGTCTCTGCCCTGCCAGAAGGGATCCAGGCCTCATCTCCTCTGGGAAAACTGGGGAGAAGCTGCAGTGGGAACGTTCAGTTTGTCCAGCCCTGCTGAGTCGTGTGGTGAGGTCCTTTAAACTCTCTCCTCAGCTTCTTTGAAGACCTGGAGAAGCGACACCAGGAGCACCTCCTGATCCCTGACATCAGTGACATTGTGGAAGAACACGCCTCAAAGCACTTCAACCCCTACATCAGCTACTGCTCCAATGAAGTCTATCAGCAGAGGACACTGGATAAGCTGCTGTGAGTGCAGGGCTGGGGCTGACCAGGAATTGCCTCCCAGGGGCTCTGGGCTCCAGGGATTGCAGGGGTCAGTAATACAGAGGGACACGGATGGGCCCTGTTCATTTCCAGGCCAGGTTTGAGTCTGTTGTTGGGACATCTGTGGCTTTACCCACCTTTTGGTGGGCTCACCATCTCTCTCTGGGTGTTTTTCCACCACCTGCTGTGGGACCAGCTCCGTTTCTGCCCAGCTGGGGACTCTGAGCCCTGCAGGGTGACAATGAGCACCCGAGGCAGTGCCATCACTGCTCTGCATTTCCCGTGTGTGGGGAGCTGCTGGAAAATCCTGACAGCTGAAGAACAGAGTTAATGGAGATTTCTTGTCCTGTTCCAGAACCACAAACCCCTTATTTAAAGAGACCCTGAAACAAATTGAAAGGAAACCAGAGTGTGGAGGCCTGCCAATGATCTCATTTCTCATTCTGCCCATGCAGAGGGTAACACGGCTTCCCCTGCTCTTAGATGTAAGTAGTCACATGGTGGCTTTTCTTGGCACTTCTGGAGAGGTGACTCTGCAATTCCCTTTGGTTTGCTGAGCCCGGGACAGGCTCTGCTTGGACTTCTTGGATCTGGGGCCTGAATGCTGAGCACTTATTCAGGAGAAGCATTTGGATAACTCTCAGGCACATGGTGGGATTCTTGGGCTGTCCTGTGCAGGGCCAGGAGTTGGACCTGATGATCCTAATGGGTCCCTTCCAGCTCAGCATATTCTGTGATTTTGTGATTCATATCCAGAGCAATCTGCTTCTCTGGGTGGTGTCAGGTGTGCAGCTTAAAGCTCTGTGAAGAACACTTCATGCCTTGGTGCCACCCATCTGGGTGACCTGAGGTTCTTCTGTGCCATGTCTGGGTCCCCCGGTGGGGTGGCACACGTGTCCTGATTGATGAGTGACCAGGCAGCCCAGCAGTGGAAAGCAGGTCTTGCATTCTTCACGGAAATCCACTGTAAATGGCAAAGCTGCTGGATGTGGGATTTCCAGTAACTGCTGCCAGTCTCTGGTGGGCTGCAGGGGTGAGGGCCAGGGGGTGACCAGGCACGTATCAGACACAGAACCCCAGATTCACAGCTCCCAGCACTGTTAAACCTTCCTTTGACCACTGGGAACGGCTCAATCAACGTGTGGCATCCTGAAATCCCCGGGAATCAGCTGCTGCTCCCTCCTCTGCGGTGCAGCACCACTAAAGCTTCTTATCTTGGAATTCCAGACCGTCCAGCAAAAAACAAACGCACGCACTGCAGCCTACGGAGCTGCCACCCGCGCTGTGAAGGCCATCAGCAAGGTGAGCCCAGCTGCCAGCCCCCAGCTCTCCTCCTGCCAGCTCTGCAGCACCGATCCAATGCTGCCATTCTGATCCAACGCTGCCTTTCCAGCCCCTCATTTCCCTCCCAGCATCGGTTCACTTGAGGCTCCTCTGCTCCAAACAGCTGCTGGATGAACACTTCTTTTCCCTTCTCACCTTTGGCACCTGATCTTGGTTTGTTCCTTTTTCTTGTGCTCTGTTCTTTCCTCTTTGGCCAGTCTTTGTCCTTCCTGGGACAACTCTCACTATTTTTATTGGGGATTTGGGCAAAGGGCGGGGAGTGAAGCAGAGAGGGAGGTGTGGAGTGCAGGAGTTGTGAGCTGAGTGCTGTCTGTGCTGCTGGATCTCCTCTCGCTGTGTTTTCCCATCCACTGGTCAGTCACAGAGGCCAAAGGGCCACAGAGACTGCGGCCACCACCGTGCCAGTGCTGACTCTTCTTTCATCCCCCTGCAGAGCAGCTCTTGGCAGCACATTCCTGCTGCTCCCGGGCTGTCCTGCTCTCACATCCGAGCAGAGTCCTCCCCTCTGTGTGATCGTCCATCCTCCTGCCTGGAGCTCTTCTCCTCAGATGATTCATTCTTCCTCAGTTTTGGTGCAGCTTCACTTGAGTCCTTGTCCAGGCAGAGCCCATGTGCCATCCAGGAGAGCATCCCACTGCCTTTTCCCAAACCTGGCATGACGCCTGTGCCAGGATTTGTCTGTCCCCCCTGCTCAGGGAAGCAGGACAGTCCCTAATGCTGGGGGTGGTGTGGGAGATGGATGGGCTCAGTTGTCCAACCCTTTTCTGCTTCCCTTGGGATGTTTTTCTCTTCCCAGCTGGTCAAGAGCTGCAATGAGGGAGCTCGGGCTATGGAGAGGACGGAGCAGATGTACACCTTGCAGAAACAGCTGGAATTTGGGAAGAAGAAGGTGAGCTCTTGTGGAGGTGGTGGTGGGAAGTCTTCTGGGACCTGGTCAGGCCCGTGCTGGGAATCCTTTTGGGAAGCCCGGACTGGGCTGTTGGGTGCAGGCAGTTTTTAAAGGGTGTGGTAAAGCCATGACGTTCTCACCCCCTGTTGGGGCGTGGGGGCTGCATCTCTGGATGTGCTGGCATGGGGTGCACAGCTCCTCCGCCTTCCACTGCCTCCTGGAAAATCCTTTGGAAAAGACAGTGTGACAGGTTCGGTTCTTGCCCTGATTTTGCGTGCTGCTGCCGAGGAGGGCAGGAACTCAGCCCGTCCTGGCGCTGTTGCAGCCCTTCCCGCTGGTCTCGGCGTCCCGCTGGCTGCTGAAGCGCGGGGAGCTGCAGCTGCTGCTCTCCGAGGAGGCCGGAATCTTCCGCCGCGGCGCCGGCCGTCTCTGCCACCTCTTCCTCTTCAACGACGTCCTCATCATCACCAAGAAGAAGAGGTGAGGCCGTGGGGAGTGCCCCGCCTTTCCCTGGAGAACAGTCAGGGGGTTAAACCCCAATTTCCCGAGCAGCACATAAAGGGAATCCGTGAGATTTCTCTGCTTTGACCTTTTTGAGGTGTCCCTTGCCAGCCAGAAGAGAAGGATCCAGCCCCAGCAGTGGCTTTGCCTCNCCCCAGAGCCATGTGCCACCCTGGCCATCAGCTCCAGGCTGCTCTGGCAGTGCCTGCTGAGCCTCCTGTGCCGGGCTCAGAGCCGGGAAGCGGCCCAGACCCCAGAGCTGAGCTGTGATCCATCTGTGCCGCAGTGAGGAGAGCTACACGGTCATGAACTACGCCACGCTGGACCAGGTCACCGTGGAGAAGGTGGAGAGCACGGACCCGCCCTCCCCTCCTCCCGGCAAGGCCGGCGGGCACCTGCTGCGGGTGCTGCTGGAGAGGGACAGCGAGGGCCGGCGGGAGGAGGTGCTGCTCTCGGCAGAGACGCTGTGAGTGGCACGCTGCGGTTTTGCTCTGGCTCCTGGGGTGAGCTGGTGCCTTTGGAATCCTCTGAGGCTTCTGCAAAGCTCCCTCTCCCCCCACGCTCCTCCTCCCAGAAACGGGGATGTGCACAGGCTTCTCCCAGGCTCTGTTCCTCTCTCTCTGCTTTATTTCCCATATAATTCCCATATCAGCTTCCCCCGTGCAAACGAAGCAGAGCAGCTGGGCTGTGTGTGCCACTTGGGAAGTGGCCTTACTTTGATCAAATGCTTGTCCAGTCTGCCTCCCCGGGAAAGCATTCATCCTCTGGGAATGTCCAGCTGCTGCTGGCCACAGGGATGCTGTCCCAGGCTTTTCTTTGTGTTTCCCTCTGGCAGGAGTGACCGGGCCCGGTGGATGGCAGCGCTGATGCACAGGGAGAAGGAGAAGCCTGACACCACTCCCAAAGGAGGTACCGTGTGCCAGAGGGCAGCCTGGCTCTGCTGCCATTCCCTCTTACACCACAGCATTTGCAGGCCCAGCTTTCTACCTGGTTCTCCTCCGCTCCTGCCAGTGGAGAGGAAAAGCCCACACCTTGCTCCTTAGGAGTTACCTCCCTTGAAGTTATCAGTCACAATTAACCTTAAATACATTTCCTGGGAGGCGCAGTGGAATTCCAGGAATGCCTTCAGCTGTTGTTAGAGGAGGTTTGGCAAGCTTGGAGGGGTAAGGGGCAGGGACAGGAGGGAATGGAGCACGCCGTGCTGTGGAGGGCTGGGTGGGCAGCCTGGGGTCACAGCTGGGCAGGGGGCTGTGCCTGCTCACTGTCCCTGCTGTCCCCTGTCCTGCAGACCTGAGCCAGGTGGAGATCACCCGTGCCTACCTGGCCAAGGAGGCGGACGAGCTGTCCCTGCAGCAGGCAGACGTTGTCCTGGTGCTGGGGGGAGAGGACGGTGAGTGCCGGCGAGCGCGGGGCTGGGGCCGGGGCGGGCTCTGACCTTCAGTGATCCCCAGGAACTGGGATTTCAGCAACTGCAGAAGCTTCCAGGAAGCCCTGGCTGCTGGTGAGAGCCGTGGTGCTGGCTGGTGCTGTGTCCCAGCAGGGACTGAGGGAGGTGGCACTGCCATGGGCAGCTGTTGTGTTCCTGAGGGGTGACTCCTGTGTGCAGGCTGTGGCTGGCCTCAGAAGGGGGAGAAACACACCCCAGAACAGGAAATAAATCAGAAACCTCCTGCCCTGCCATCCCTGGATGCCTCTAGCCAGCACCTCCACGGGGAGAGAACGGTGCCTCCCCAGGATCCCTGGCCCTTCCCGGCCGTGTCACCCTCTGTTCCTGGCACCTTNCAGCACCTCCACGGGGAGGGAACGGTGCCTCCCCAGGATCCCTGGCCCTTCCCGGCCGTGTCACCCTCTGTTCCTGGCACCTTCCCTGCCCTTCCCTGGCACCTTCCCTGCTCTGTTCTCTCCTAGGCTGGTGCTGGGGGGAGCGGCTGCGGGACGGGGAGCGGGGCTGGTTCCCCCAGGCCTGTGCCCGGCCCATCACGAGCCGCGTGGCCGCCGAGGGCAACGTGCGGCGCATGGAGCGGCTGCGCATCGAGACCGACGTGTAGGGACAGCCAGAGGGACCCCTCTGCCTCGGGGACCTGCTGGGGGACCTCCAGACCTCTGCAGACGGAGCCCACGGAGAGCAGGCAGCAGCAGAGCTGTTCTTGAGCTGTGCTCGTCTCGGGTGGCAGATGTCACCGCCGGGACGGGGCTGTGTGGCTGTGACACAGCGGCTCCAGGCTCTGTGTGGCTGTGACACAGCAGCTCCTGGCACTGGTGACCCGGAACAGGCTCCGGGAGCAGCCCAGGCCTTGGCTCAGCTTGGAAAAGCCGAGGCTGTCCCGGGCTCTGAGGTGCCCCTGGCACCGTCTCCGTCCATGCTGGCACCAGGGGAGAGCACACCCCAGTCAGGGATTGTTAGGAACTGAAATCCGTGTGCTTGGCTTATTCCTCGAGCCAGTTTTCCCTCCTGTTTCTCTTTTTTCTGTCTCTTCCCCCCCCAGTAATTCTTGGCCCCTTTGGGCAGAGCCGTGACCTGCACGGGTGAGGCAATGCCAGACACTTTTCTGTCACTGGATAAAATACTTGGTGCCAGAGTTGCTCCCATGGAGTCAGCTCTGGGGCCAGCAGTGGATGCTCCAGGCAGAGGGGGAAGCAGGGGCAGGATGGGGAGCAGTGCTGCAGCTCCCACCTGCCTTTCCCTCCTCCCAGGCTGGGGAGGGGGCTCTGCCCGGGGCTCAGCCCCTCACAGCCCGTGCAGGGAACATGGCAGCTACAATTTTGGGGTGAGCCAGCCCCACACACTGCCAGCTTCACATTCACAGGGGCAGCGTTGATGGAACTGATCAAACTGTAAATTAAGGTAGCAATAAATTCTTGGGTACCAATGAGCCGTGTGTTCTGTGTTAGTGGTGACAGTGTCCCTGAGCACGACAGCTCCAAGGAGCCAGGCTGTCCCAGCGATGAGCCTTAAAAAGTTCCATTCTGCTGGTGGCATTGCTGTGGCCTCTGTGCGTTCTCACACAAATTGTGCATCTCAGGAAACACCCTCAGAGCCCCTGACTGGCAGCCTGCTGTCACCTGGAGCAGCTGTCAGCTGTGTTAGACCGAGAGAGACAAGGTAAGTAGAAACTCAGCCAGGCTTTCTGTTTATTTCTCTTTAACTCTGGAGAAAGTAATATTTTTCATCAGTGCTAAATTAAAGAAGATCCATAAAGGGAGACAGTACAAGAAAAGAGGAAGCCAACAAACTGTATTAAGAAATATGAACAGGAGAAGAACATTATATAAAAATACAGGTACGGGGTTGGTGCAGTCCCATGCTCAGGCACGTGGTTTGCTCCGAGCAGCTGCCAGGAGTCACGGAGCTGCAGCTGGAATGGGGCAGGATGGATCCATCCCCATGGCTAAGGCTGTTCCCGTGTTCTCCTGGAGCAGGCAGAGCATCTCCACCGGCCTCCTCCTCCTCCTCCTGTGCTGCTCCCAATCACTGGAACCTTCCTCCCACGCCCCAGAAGTTCGAGGCAGAGGGAAGGCGAGGGATGATTGTCTGGAGAATCGGCAGCACCGCTGGCAGCACTGACTGGGGTCATTTGGCACATGGACAAAATCTTCCTGCTCCCTGCTTAACCAACACCCAACCCTGACAACACGATTTTGGTCCTTCACTACATACTTATATTAACATGATTTCTTCACAAGAACGGTATCTAATGCAAAAAAAAAAAAATACTGTTAAGGAAGAAATAAAATCAGAAAGGAATTAGCCCAAAATTACAAGTTATATACAGACTAAAATAAATCCCATCAGGAAAAGAAACAATTCTTTTATTATTTTCAGTTGGCCCCTGTGGGAATAATTTAAAGGCCAAGCACCTTGGGCAGGGCTGTGCTGCAGCCTCTGGAGTGGGGATGGGATGGGNTGGGATGGGATGGGATGGGATGGGATGGGATGGGGCAGGGCTGTCCCTCTCCTCTGCAGAGCTGGGGTTCCTCTGGCAGTGTCGGCTCTCCAGCTTCACCTTCCCGGGAGCTCTGTGCAAACCAAGGGGGCTCTGGGCCCTGGCCAGGACGATGTGGTGGCACTGGAGTGGTGACATTCCCTGCTGCTGCAGGTGGCCAGCCCCTGGCTGTGACTGGAATGGCAAACTCAGGGTTCAGGGCTGGGCGAGGACATTCCAGCTGGGATTTGCATTGAGCAGACGTGCAAGCGCTTTGTCTCCATCCATGCAGGATCTCTGATTGCCACACTCGATTTAGGCTTCCTTTCCCTTGGAATAAGTGACATGGGCAGCGCCATGGGCTGACAAACTCCTGGTCCATGGGTTCTCAAACTCCTGGCACGAAGAACAGACTCCAGGCCCCCACCAAGCTCGTCCAGCACAGCGTGTGCTGTCAGCAAGGAGGCACCAGCTCTGCAGGTGAGTGCTGGAGCCCAGCGTGTTTTCCCCTGGCAAATGGTCATTTACAGTAAAACACCATGAAAATTCAAATTTAAAAACAAAATAATTCAAGTGAGGTGGTGCATCCACAGGAGGCCGGGTCTCAGGAGAGCCGGGCACTGTCAGCCGTCAGTCCTGACAACACTGTGGTGCAGCTTCCCATAAATATTGATGCATAAATACCTGATTTGGAGCACAATTGCAGCCCCCTCCCCAAGCCCAGCACCCAGAAGATGAAGGCCAGCCGTGTGTCACGAGCTGTTAAAGCCCACTGTCCCCTGACCAGAACTGACCCCTTCTGAGCTGGTCCTCTGGTTTCTGGCCACGTGGGCACACGTGTCCTCACGGCCAGCCCGCACTGGCACAGTGAACTGGTTATACTGGGCGCTTCAGCCTCGCTCAGACCACCCCAAAAGCAGCAGCTGGGGTTGTCAGGAGACGGGAGCTGCTCTTGTGGCTCATCAATGAGTTCATTACAGGTCATTGGCTTCTCCAGGTGGCTGCTTGGTTAAACCCAGGGAGTGCTCCCCGAGCAGGACCTACTTCTCTGCTGGCCCCTCCGGGGGTGGTGGTGGCCTGGTGGGAGGCAGGGACTGCGTGGCTGGAAGGGAAGACAGGACAGGTCAGTCCTCGCTGTGCACAGCCCTGCTGCAGGGCTGACCCTCCACACCACTGCCCTGCTGGGGGGGCACAGCCTCCTCCCCATTTCCTCCCCACTGGAAGCACTGGTCACAGCCCTTGGGTTTGGGTCAGACCCTCCTGCCACCCATCCCCGCTGCCCAGCACCCACGGGGGTCACTCTGAGCCAACGGGTTCAGTCGTGGTTTGGGCAGAAATGAGGAGCGTGGAGGTTCCACTGTGGTTCCATGGGATCTTTGTTCCAGCGTGCCCATAAAACAGTGGGATTTGTGCCCTGGCTTTACATTTGTGGCCAGGCTGCTAAACAGCCTTTTTTCTGAGGCTTCCTAAACCTCCCTCGTGGCTGCAGTGACAGCACACGGCTCAGACCAACCGAGGGGCTTGGGAAGAGGCAGGTGCTACCCTAAGCGACCGAATTGAGCTGATTTACTGCTCCCAAACCCAACCCCCGGGGCAGGACCCGCAGCCGGAGCAGGGGCACAGCATTCCCGCGGGTTCTGCTGAGTTCCCCACGGGTGCAGTCGGTGGCAGTGGCTGCGCCCATCCCGTCCCTGCCCTCACCTTCCCGGCAGGTGGGTCCCGTGTGCCCGTCCAGGCAGCGGCACTGCCCGTTCCGGGCGTCGCAGTAGGAGCTGCTGGGGGCACACTGGCACGGCAGGCGGCACTCGGGGCCGAAGTGGGTGGGCCGGCAGTCTGCAGAGGGCACAGAGCTGCTCAGGCTGTTGCCCGTGGCAGCAGCCGAGCAGGAATGCTCAGAGCCGGCCCGGGATGCTGCAGAGCTGGCGGTGGAGGCTGGGTGTGGGATAGGGCGGAGAGAGCTTTTTGCTGTGGTGGCACAGGACATCGGAGCATCCCCAGGCCACCAGGGTGTTCCTCCAGCCTTTGGTCCTCAGCCTTTGGACCGTGTCAATCTGAGCACACGGGCTCTGGAGGCTGGGGCAGAATTTGCCTTCAGATCTGGCTGCAAACAGGGGCCAGAGAGGTGAGTGCCACTGCCCCTCTCGCTCTGTGAGGTGACACACAGCAGGAAAAAAACCCCTTCCAGCTTCCTGGGAGCAGGGGTTGGGTCACACAGCCCCCTTCCTCGCCTGCCCAGCCAGGGCCCAGCTCACCTGCAGCACACGTGGGGCCGGTTTTGCCGGGGGGGCACAGGCAGCGCCCCGTGGCCGGGTGGCAGGGGACACCGCTGGGGCAGTCACAGAGCCGCTGGCAGCCCTCGCCGTACGTGCCCTCCTCGCAGCCTGGGTGAGACACGGGATACAGAGCACCCACACTCGTGCCCGCCGCGCGGGACCCCCGGGAAGGGAGGAGGACGGGCGGTACCTGTGTGGCAGCGCTCGCCCCGCAGCCCGGGGGGACAGCGGCAGCGCCCGGTGGCGGGGTCACAGCCGGCCCCGTGCTCGCAGTCACAGCGCTGCCGGCAGCCCGCTCCGTGGAAACCCGGGGGACAGCCTGGACGGGAAAAGCTGGTTAGAGCACGGCTGGGTGGAACTCTGCAGCACAGCCTCGGTCAGCCCAGCAGGGAGAAGCAGAGAGCCTTTCTGCCCGGGGTGTGCTCAGGCAAGCGAAGTGGTGGTCGCAGTGATGCCTTTGCCTGGTCTTAAAATCGAGAGCTAAACACATTTAGAAGGGAAAAAGGGTTTTTCCCTGGGTATTTATTGCAGGAGCCTCAGGTGCAGCCCAGCCAGGGGCAATGCCCCAGAGCACACGGAATGCACACCCACGGGCACTCGGGATCACATCCTGGGCCTCACAAATGAGCACATCCAGCAAAGATTCCCCAGGGAGAGGCTCCAGGGAACCCCGCCCCAGGACCCTTCCCCTGGCTGGGCCCAGCTCAGGGTACAGGATGTGTTCTGGAGAGGCCCTTGGTGTCTGGGGCTCTCTGACCCCTCACTGCCAGGCTGCCAAGGGCTGCGGGCTCTTGGCTTAACAAAATATTGAGTCTAAGAATGTGGGCTGGAAGCACTAAGAATATAGGAAAAGTATCTAAAAGGGGTATAAAAGAAAAGGCAAAAAATCATCATGGCCTCAGCAGAGCCCCACGTTCAGCTCCCGAGCACCATGAGCAGCTCCACGGCGTTTTCTCTGTACCCAGTCTGTGCCCAGCTGCCTTGGGAGGGCACCGCTGTGGCCGTGGGGTCACGCAGAGATCAGAAATCACCTCTCTGCCGCTGCTGCCTGGGAAGGGCTCGCTGCGCACCAGCGGGAGAGCCCCGCGGTGTGACACTGCTGTCACTCCTGCGTCCTGCTCTCCGGCCGAGCTTCAGGGACCCCCCACGCCCCAAGCCGAGGGTGTCCCCGCCGGCAGCACTCACTGTGCTCGCACAGGGGTCCGTAGAGGCCGGCGGGACAGCGGCAGGTGCCGGTGGCCGGGTCGCAGGTGGCGTTGTGCAGGCAGGGGCAGCGCAGCTGGCAGGCGGCACCGAACCTTCCCGGCGGGCATTCTGCGGGCACAGCCAGAGCTGCTCAGCAGCCCCGCGGCTGCCCCTCAGAGGGGTGAGGCGCGGCTGGGATAACACAACCGGGAGCCAGGATGTGATCTCCGCAGCCACCGGCTGGCGCGGGACGATCCACCCGAGCCGGGGTTACCTAATTCGCAGGATGTCCCCGTCCAGCCCGGCGCACAGGAGCAGGAGCCGTCGGCGGGGTCGCAGAGCCCCCCGTTGTGGCAGGAGCAGAGCTGCTGGCAGCCCAGCCCGTACCGCTGCTCCTCACAACCTGCGGGGGCACAGGCGGCAGGGTGGGCTCAGGGACGGCCAGCAGGGCTCTCGGGGCAGGGCAATCGGTTCCTGGTTTCCCAGCCCGCCGCCTGGCAGCCCCGATGCTCGGCCCACACTTGCCTCGCTCGCAGGCGGGCCCGGCTCTGCCGGGAGGGCACACGCAGGCTCCGCTGACGGGGTCGCAGGGGACACCGGCCCCGCAGGAGCACAGCCCTGCGCAGTCCTGCCCGTGGCGGCCAGCGGGGCATCCTGGAGGGAGGAAACCTCGGTCAGGCCAAAGCAGGGCTGGGGAGGCGGGAGGTGGGAGAGGGAAAGGTTTGCGCAGCGCTGGGGCTGAGTGGTGGGAGGCAGAAGGAGCCTCCAGCGCTGCGCTGCTGTATCACAGAACCGTGGAATGGTTTGGGTTGGAAGAGACCTCAAGGATCATCTGTTTCCAGCCCCCTGCCACGGGCGGGGACACCTTCCACTGAGCCAGGTTGCTGCAAGCCCTGCCCGGCCGTGGCCGTGTACAGCGAGGGCGCGGTGTGTGAGGAGAAATCGCTTTATCATAAAATAAAGGGAGCAGGGAAACGTTTCCGTGGCTGAGGCGGACAGCGAACACCATCAGCGGCGGGCTCATCCCCTGGGACACGGCAGGAGGGCTCTGCTGCCAGCCCCGGTGGCGAAGGGACACAAGGAGCTTTTCTCAGGAGTCAGTCCCTGGTCTGCCGCTCGTCCCCCACAGGGTCAGCAGCCCTTCTGTGGGCAGGCTCAGCATCTCCCTCCCCCTGAGGAGGCTCCCCTGCTCCCCCGTCCCCCCTGGCTGAGCCAGCGCTCACCGATGCCGCAGTCAGCGCCGATGAAGCCCGGCGGGCAGTGGCACATCCCCGTGGCACTGTCACACCGGCCGCCGTTCTTGCACTGGCACGGCCTCTCGCAGTCACGGCCGTACCACCCCGGGGAGCACTCTGAGGGGACAACAAACAGCGGCCTCAGTGCCTAAAAACGCGAGAGCAAGGCCCAGACACCCCGGGAAGATCCAGCAGGTGGGTTTGCATGGGTGTTTCCCCGGGGAGGAGGCAGAGAGCTCTGCTGGGAGCGGGTCTGTGCCAGGCTGGCACCGCCCGTGGGGTTCTGATGCGCTCTGTCACACAGAGCAGCCCCAAAGCACCCAGAGCTCCACTCACACCCATCCCTGATGGCAGGGGACACAGTGGGAGCAGAGCAGGACTCACCCAGCTGGCAGGTGGCACCGTGGAAGCCGGGGGGGCAGACGCAGGCGCCGGTGACAGGGTGGCACTCCTGGGTGGCTCCGGCACACTGGCAGATCTGAGCACAGCCCTCCCCGAAGGTCCCTGGCAGGCAGGCTGTGAGGGGACACGGCACCAAGGTGGCTCAGGAGCCATCCCCTCCCTCTCGGCAAGGCTTTTTAAAAAACTTTTTATTTTTAGTCAGGATTTAGAGAGCGTTTTAAGGCAGTAAAAGTTCCCCGCCACCCAAAAAGCAAAGGGACTCACATGCAAAAGGTTCCTTCACCGCAGGAAACACTTGGGTTGAAAGGAAAAGCAAGTACTTAAAGGCATTAGGTGCCTTTTGCTGTGCCAGCCCCACCCGCCCTCACTTTCCTGCAAGCTCCACACGCAGAGATGGCAAATCCAGCGCTGTCCCCTGCGTGAGGAATGTGCTCACACACCTCTGTCTCCTCCAGGCTTGCTCATACCCACAGGAGCTCATTTTAATAGTGATTTATTGCTAATCCTCTGGATAAATACCCAGCTCTGGTTTCCCCCTTGGCTGCCTCTGCCCTGCTAACATTCCGCAGGCACGCACCCAGCTGCCAGACTGGGAGCCGCTCCCTGGCACAGCTCCGCTCTTGGGCTGCTTTTCCTTGTTTATCTTTTCTTTTCCCTTCTATTTTCTGCAGGAATTGCCTGACCCCTCCCGTTCCCAGAGCCTGCCAGCAGAGCTGTGAGAGGCTCGTTCCCATCCCCGTACATTTTTCGCATCCAGAGCCGGTCAGTCCTGGCGGGCAGCCGCACTGGCCGCTGGCGTGGTGGCAGGGCACTCCCAGGGGGCAGGAACAGCGGCTGGCACAGTTCTTCCCAAAGAAGCCTGGCAGGCAGGCTGTGGGAAAACAAACAACGGCATGTGAGTCTCCTCACATGGATTTTAACTTAATGCCTGGAAGGCAGCAGAACCCGAGGGGGTCCTGCCCCAAAATATTTTGCCACAACTTGTAATTTCTCATTAAAAATGAAGTTTCCCTCCTTCCCAGGCTCTGGAGCAGCCGCTGTTTCCCTGGATTTCCCTCACCCAGGGGTGTTCCTCACCTTTCTCGCAGCGCCGGCCCCTCCA
>VZRO01002604.1:339210-370318 GCA_013397915.1 Daphoenositta chrysoptera
GTCATGAGCCCAGAAGGGAAGGAGTTTGTGGATCCCTGCTTGGTGTGCTGGTACGTGAGGAGGTCCCTGTCACTGCTCTGAAGGCCAAGAGCTTTTCCAACCCTTCCTCATGGGAAGGACATTGCCAGGGTGTGTCACAGCTGAGGACGCAGCAGACACGGAGCCACCAAGGGACAGATGTCGTGGTTTGCTGGGGACTGGGAGCAAAGCCAGGCCCTGAGGGTCAGTGTGAGGCAAGGACACACAGGAGGAAGAATGGAAAGGGGACAATCCACTGTTACCCTTAAAATAATCGTGGCATTTTGGTCTCACCATGCCCTGCTCCCATCCCTGCACTGATGCTTTGGGGTCTGTGCCTTTGGGAGTCCCGTCCCCCTCCCACCAGCACTGCCATGGGCTGCTCTGGGTGTGCACCAGCATTTCCAGGACAGCCCTCAGAGGACGGGAACCACACAGGGCTGGAACTGGACGATCCTTAAGGTCCCTTCTCATCCAAACCCCTCTGTGATTCACTGGAAGGAGAGACCACAGCAGTGAGCACAACTGGGGCACAGCCAAAACCACGGCACTGCCAGCTCCCTGCTGGGCTGAAATCTGACTTTTGTCTTTGCTTAAGCCCCCAGACCCTCCCTGTGCAGCAGCAGGTGCTGCCAGAGCCCTCGATGCCCAGACCAGTGCCCCACTTACGGCTCTCGCACTTGCGGCCGGTCCAGCCGGGCTGGCAGAGGCAGTGCCCCGTCCGGCGGTCGCAGAGCCCCCCGTGCTGGCACTCGCAGCGCTGCTGGCAGTCCAGGCCGTGCTGGCCCTGGGCACAGGCTGGCAGGGGCACAGGGTGAGACACTGTCCTGGAACGCCCTCCCAGCTTCCCCCCTCCCAGCTCCCACGCGCAGCAAGGACCGCGCACCCCAAGCCCTCGCACGTCACCTCCAACCTTCAGAGGAGAAACCACTCCAAAGCAGGACCTGTTTGCCCCAGAGCTGTTTCCCTGTCTGTTTCCTCACCCAGCTCGCAGGCCAGCCCTGTCCAGCCCGCGGGGCAAGCACAGGTCCCCGTGGCCGGGTCACAGGTGCCACCGTTCTGGCAGAGGCAGCGCTGCTGGCAGTTCTTCCCGTAAAAACCCGCTGGGCAGGCTGAGGGAGAAGCAGGACAAACATCCCAGTCAGGACGCAGCTCTGGAGGCTTGAGCCACGCTGCCAGAGCCGTGGGTGGATGGTCTGACACAGAGCAACGCTGATTTTGATGCAAGAGGAGCCAGTGACCCCCCCAAGGCTGCTCAGCTGCTCACAGAACAACTTTTGGCATTTCACCGGCTCAGGTAAGAGGCAGCAGCATTCCACCCACCCCGAGGAGTGCATTCCTTCCCGAGCTGGCAGGGCGGGCAGGCTGGGCTGGGAGGTGTTACCTTGCTGGCAGGAGGGTCCCGTCCACCCCTCGGAGCAGAGGCAGCGGCCGCTGATGTGGCTGCAGGAGGCGTTGTTGAAGCAGTGGCAGGTCTGGCTGCAGTCCTGGCCGTAGCTGTTCTCCTGGCACGCTGCAGGGGAGCAGAGCAGGCAGGAGTGCTGGGCAGTGGGTGGGAATTACAGCAGCCAGGCTCCTGCCAGCCGTGCCAGGGGCTGGGAGAGGACCTGGCGCTGGTGCTTGGCTGCTGTGGGAGGTGGTTTTGTGGTGCTACAGGGAAATAATGTGTGAGAGGTGGTTTTGTGGTGCTACAGGCCTGGCATCTGAACACTGACACTGCCATCACCACTGTTACATCCTTCTGCCTATTTGGAAGCAGTTTTGCTGGATGCCCAAGCCCTCATTGAATCCACAGCGTACTCAGGCAAAGCCCCCCACTCTGAATCCAAATTAAATTCCACACAGAGAAAATCACAAGTGGGGAACAGACAACCCAAACCTCTGGTTCCTACAAGCTGGCAGCAGAGACGGCTCTGGCTCCAGAGTGCCTGTGGAGGGCAGGGTGGGCACAGACACCTACCCTGGGCACAGACACCTACCCTGGGCACAGCGGGGGCCGGTCCAGCCGGGGGGACACTGGCACTGTCCCGTCACAGGGTCACAGTGGGCACCATTCAGGCAGTCACAGGCTTGCCGACACTCCAGTCCATAAAATCCATCGGGGCAGGCTGTGGAAAACAAAGGAGAAATCAAAACAAAATCAAAAAACACAAAATGCAGAGCTGGAGTCCTCCCAGTGGGAAAAGGTGTCCCTTGGTGGCCTTTGTGGCCGATGTGAGGCTGCACCGGTGTGACAGCCACTGCTAAGGGCAGCAGATATTGGATGCGAGTCCACTGTGGACATTTCAGGTACAGGAGAGGGCAGTGGTGGATCAGGAGAGTGACGGCTTGAGGTTCCTGACCACGGAAAAGCTGCTGGGGGAGCCAGATCCCTGCATCCAGGGACCTCTCCAAGAGGCTGCTCCAAGACCCCCGTACAACACATACACCCTTGGGTGACCACAGCAGCTGTGCAACCACTGGGTCACCTATTATTTACACTTCCATAATCTTTTTGTGTCTCCATAGACCTTTTCCCTCCAGAAATAAAACCAGAGACAGCAGCTTGCAGACTTGTTCTCCCCATGATCATCCCGAGGGATTCTCTTTGCTGGAACGGGAGAGCAAAGTCAGGCAGGGAGCACAAACCCCGTGGGACGGAGCCCTGGTCCCCAGGTTCAGGCACTCACCGTGCTCACAGAAGGTTCCCCTCCAGCCCGGGCTGCAGGTACAGGCCCCACTGACATGGTCACAGGTGGCTCCGTTGTCACACTGGCACTGCTGCCGACAGCTCAGCCCAAACCACCCTTCCGGGCACTCTGAAAGAAATGAGACTGTCCTTTCCTGGGTCCCAGGGAAGCTATCCCAAAGCAGGGGCTCAGAAGGGAATAAAAATACCTGGCAGCTGCTTTTTTTATAACAACCAGTGGGTTCCCATCTGCCCCTTACAGCTGTGTGCCCACATCACCCAGCCACCCTGGGGACAGGACCAGCGCCACAGCCAGGGGAGGGGGCTGGGCTGGCCCGAGGCCTTTCCCCGGAGCACCTGCAGCCCCTGGTGGGTCAAGGGCGGGCAGGGCAGGGCAGGGCAGGGCAGGGGCAGGGGCAGCACTCACTCTGCTCGCAGCGGCTGCCCGTGTACCCGGCCTCGCACAGGCACTGCCCGCTCTGGGCGCTGCAGCTGCCGTCGCTGTTGCTGCAGTTGCAGGCGTGGGCGCAGTCGGGGCCCCAGCGCCCCAGGTCACAGGCTGGAAAAACACAGCAGGAGCCCGTCACTGGTGTGCGCCCGAGACACGGCCTGGGCACAGCCTTTGCCAGCAGTCACAGCCCCCGTGGGCACGGGGACAAACAGGGCTGCAGAAAGGCCGGGGGCACTGCCAGCGCCGGACAGACAGCAGAGAAACCAAGAGGATTTCAGAGAGATTCCCTGGCAGAGGCACGGCGTGCAGATGAGAACGGAGCGATGGCAGCGTAGCTTGGCACAGGTCAGAGGGGCCCAGAGCGCGGGTGACAGGGCGCGGGTGCCGTACCTCGCTGGCAGTGGTGCCCCGTCCAGCCGGGCGGGCAGCTGCACGTCCCCGTCACAGGGTGGCAATGTCCCTCGTTCCCACAGCTGCAGCTCAGCTGGCAGTCGGGGCCGAACCAGCCGGGAGGACACACTGCCAAGGGAAACAGCGAGGGGCTGCAGGTGGCTGCTGGAGCCCTGGCCCTCGCAGAGCCACGAGAACTGACACAGCTCTGATACCCCGAGGGCAGGAGCTGAGCGGGACGAGGGGCTCAGCATTTTGCCTTCCTGTCTGCTGCTGCAGAAGCTACCGCTGTGGAGAGGGGACCAGAGGGACTTTGAAGTCCCCAGCCTGTGTCCCAGCAAGTGAGGGAACAGAGATGTGCAAGTGCTCAGCCTGCCCTGCTGAGCGTGGCAGTGCCCGCTCGGTCACTGGATGCCCCACTCGCTGGAGATGCTCCAGGGCAGCCGAAATGCCCCCGTTCCAGCTGGAGATGGACACTGCAGCTGCAGGACCCGGCCCAGCCCACACTCACCGTCCTGGCAGCGCTGGCCGGTGTAGCCGGGCGGGCACAGACAGGCGCCGGTGGCAGGGTCACAGCTGGCATTGTTGGCACAGTCGGGACAGATCTCCTGGCAGCCCGGTCCCCAGAGACCCTCAGGGCAGGCTGGAGCATGAGCAGAGAACAGACAGCACCGGGATCAGAGCCGAGGTGGCAGAGGGAAATGTCTGCCCTTTTGGGCTCCCTCTCACTGACATTGCTGTGCCCATGTGGGATGTGGACTTTTGTTGGCAGCACGAGGCCACCAGCGAGCACAGCAGGGCCGTGCCCTGTGCCACAGGCAGCTGAGAGCCCTCTGCCAGTGCTATTCTGAGCTCACTCCAGGGTGTTCGTGCCAATTTTGGATTTGCATCTGATGCCGTGATGATTTTTTGCCTTTTCTTTTATACCCCTTTTAGATACTTTTCCTATATCCTTAGTGCTTCTAGCCCACATTCTTACACCTAATATTTTGTTAAGCCCAGAGCCCGCAGCCCTTGGCAGCCTGGCAGCGAGGGGTCAGAGAGCCCCAGGCACCAAGGGCCTCTCCAGAGCACATCCTGTACCCTGAGCTGGGCCCAGCCAGGGGAAGGTTCCTGGGCCGGGGGTTCCCTGGAGCCTCTCCCTGGGGAATCTTTGCTGGATGTGCTCATTTGTGAGGCCCAGGATGTGATCCCGAGTGCCCGTGGGTGTGCATTCCGTGTGCTCTGGGGCATTGCCCCTGTCTGTGCTGCACCTGAGGGGCCTGCAATAAATACCCAGGGAAAAAACCCTTTTTACCCTCTAACCGTGTTGGGCTCTTAATTTTAAGACCAAGGAAAGGCATCACATCCACTTGCAGGGAGCTCCAAGGGCTCCTCAGTGGGAAATGGTGCTGCTGGCACAGGGACTCCACAGCTGCCATCACAGCACTGACAGCACATCAGTCACAGCTCCAGGACCCACTGAGAGTCACAAAGGAGGAGCAAAAGTCTGAAAACTGCTAAAACCAGGGCAAGAATCCTTCTCCAACTGGTCCTAAGCTGCTCCAGGACCTGGAAAAAAGGCAGCTTGAAATGTATGGTTAGCACTGTGCACACGTAGTTTCATCGCTCAGCCAAAATCTTAGGAGGGGACATCTCTGTGTGACTAACACCTTCCAGCTGCTGCAATTCTGCAGAATCATGCAAAAGCTTTTCCTTTCGGACTCTCTCATTTTCCAGCAGTTAAAGAGTAATCTGGTGAAGGCAATTAAAAACATGCATGGATAAAGAAAGTTTCCTCTCCTATGTTAAGGACTGCAAAAACCAAGAACATCTTCATCTTTTCCATCGTGTGTGTTTGTTTGTGCTTCCCTCAGCCTCGACAGCAGAGCAGGGCTGGTGTTTAAGACTCACCATCAAAAGCTGCAATTTTTTCTAGTTTTCCACGAAGATGATTCTAATTGCACTGGGTGTTTTTAAAGTGAATTTCAGCAAAAGAAGAGTAACAGCTCTGCACCTAAATCCGTCCCTCTGCACCCGAATCCCTCCCTCTGCACCCAAATCCTTCCCTCTGCACCCAAATCCTTCCCTCTGCACCTAAATCCCTCCCTCTGCACCCGAATCCCTCCCTCTGCACCCAAATCCCTCCCTCAGTGCCTTTGCCCTGCTCACCTTGGGCACAGTCGTGTCCCATCCGGCCGGGCGGGCAGTGGCACTGCCCCGTGCTCCGGTCACAGGACTCTCCTCCACAGGCACAGGGATGCCGACAGCCTGGCCCGAATGTCCCCTCAGGGCACTCTGTGGGACAACAGCAGGGTCAGAACTTCCCCTGAAAGGTGCCCAGGGGCATTTGACCAGCCCAGCCCTGCAGCCCGAGCTGTGAGAGGCTCCCACCTGTGCCCATGGTTTAGTGGGCATGGTGGTGTTTGCTCAGAGCTTGGCATTGGTGATCTTGAAGGTGTTTTCCAACCCTAACGATTGTGTGAGCCTGGGTGTGACCACTCTGTGAGCCACCCTGGTCACCTCCAGCATTGCCACCACCGTGGTCAGTCTGTCCATCACTCCTCTCTTGCTGTATGTCCTCCCAACAAGAATTTCCTCATGCAAGAGTGACCACTCACATCCCCAAAAGCTGAGGCCAAACTGGTCTCCAGTCTTTGGATAAAGGTTCAGCCCGAGCCACCCTGCTCTCTGTGGGCTGGGGTGCAGAGCACCGGGGTCACAGCCCCACACCAAACCACCCCTTGGCTTTTCCAAGATGCTGTGAGCGTTTTTACCTCCCTGGCTGAATGCCTGCAGGATCTGAGCACCAGGATTTTAAGAAGCAGCCAGGTTTGCACGGATAGAAAGCAGGAAAGAAGGAGCCTCCTCATCCAGAGGAATAAGTGCTTTTCCCTCTGCTCTGGATGCCAGAGTGGTTCTGTCCATACCAGCTCCATTTGACCTTTGCAACCCGTGCCACAATTTAGCAACCAGCTGGTGCCATGCAGACTGAGGGCCCCAGACCCAAAGATCCTTAAATCCCCTCTGAGTCCCCCACAAGAGCTCCACGCTCACCAAAGCCAAGGTTCTGTGGAGCTTCAGCAGAGGAGAACACGCCGGCACTGACAAACCGCGGAGGAAACGCAGCGCCTCCATTTCCAGTGACACAGTGGAGTTTTTGTTATTCCTCCTCTTTGCTAATTGATGGCAGATGTTTGTCTTCACCCTTTAATAATTTCCAGATCCGAACAACAGCCAAGAGCCTACTATTTCTATACAAATATTTGTGTTATTTCCTGTGACTCCCCCCTACAGCCTTCAGCTCCTTTCTTACTCTTTTTAAAAATATCCCAAGCGGGAGCACCCAGCCCAACGAGGCTCCAGGGGCTCCAGGGGCCACAGCATCCCATCCCAGGGGGCTCAGGGCTGTCAGACCCTGCCAGGGGGCACAGCCCTGCAGGAGCTGCTCCCATCTCTCCTGACAGCACGATGGTAGCACTTGCCCTGGGATTTTTGCAGCTCTTGTTCCAACCAGGTCCTGTCAGAGATGGGGCTCTGCACCACGACCCTGTGCTGGCAGATTAATGAGGTCGATGGTTGTAACTTCTGGGCTGGGGTGAAGCAGTGCTTGGCTGAACATCAGTTAGTGCAGAAACTCCCGGGATGCTCCAACCCAAATCCAGATGTGGCCACTTCCAACCTCTCCACGCAGCATCTTCTGCTGCTGCAGTCTGTCTTCAAGTGCCCCGCTTTTTGCATTTTCTGTAGGATCCAACCAGCTGAAGGGGGTTCAGGAGGCTCCAGCCTCACGAGAGCAGGAGTAGGTTGATTTTTCAGTCGTCAGCTCTGCGGTTGGCAGAACTTCTTCTTTTCCAAGCGCTGTGTTCACATTTTGTAATCCTCACCTCGTGCCAATGACTCACTGCCTTTAGGTTCTCTCAAAGCACCTTTGTCTGACCAAAGTGAAGCTCTCTGACACACAAACCGCCCCCAGGATCTTGAAATCTGCACCCTCAGAGCCTGAGTGTTGGACACAGTTAGACAGACACAGAGCTGGGCAGTTCAGTCACCGCCCCATCAACTGGCCCTTCATGGGAAGAGCACAAAACTGCTCTAGGAGGCTCACACAGAGGTAAAAGTTTGAATCCTAATGTAAATTAAATGTAAAATACTCTTTTGCCCTTGCAGATGAAATAGATTTTCAATAAGGAGTAGAGAACAGAGCAGAAAATGTGATATTGTTGTGCTGGGCAGGGATTGCCTGGAAGGGAAAAGATATCAAGGCCAGGGGAAGAGAATTAGATTCCAATCACTTCCATCTACCAACACAGACATGTCCAGTGGCAGGGTGAAGTGAAACCTTGTTCTCCTTTTCTGAATCAGGCTCGATTTGTAGGAGGAATTCACTCTCCCACTTTAAGGAAGTGGCAGGTGATGTCCCCTGAAGCCTCTCCTGGCCACCCATCACATCATCTGCACTGGGCTGGGGCTCTCAGGGGATTCTGGCAGTGCTTCTGTGTCGTTTTGTGAAGCAGAAGTGTGAGGATTGGCGAGTTTCCAGCACCCCCAGAGCTGCCCTGCACGGCCCAGCCTTACCTTGCTCGCAGTGCTCCCCGTGGTAGCCTGGGGGACACTCCTTCTGGCACTCCCCGGTGACAGGGTCACAGGGCACTCCTGGAGAGCAGCTACACTTCTTCTTGCAGCCCTCCCCGTAATACCCAGGGTCACAGCCTGCGAACAACCATAATCAGAGAGAAAGGAGATCTGAAATTACTCCTTGCCCCTGGCAGCACCCAGCCCTGGGTGCTCAGCACCCTCCCGAGCTCCACCACGCCCTGTCACAGGTGTCCCCAGCCACCACAGAGCTCCTGCTGAGCACTGAACGTGGCTGGGGGTGAGCAGGGCGTGCTCCTGGGTGAACAAGGGCTGAGACAGCCTGGGAAGGTGGAAAACAAGCAGAGCTTTTGCCCCAGAAAATTAATGTGGGGAAAAGAGGTCATGGGAGGAGAAAAGGGGATGCTCCGGGGGTGTTTTGTGGGAACAGAATGACACCAAGCTGGGAGCAAGTGTGGATCTGCTGAAGGGTGGGAGGGCTCTGCAGAGGGACCTGGACAGGCTGGATAGATGGGACAATTCCAGGGATATGAGGTTTAACAAAACCAAGTGCTGGGTCCTGCTCTTTGGCCACAACAACCCCTGCAGGACAACAACAACCCAACAACCCCTGGGGACAGAGTGGCTGGACAGTGGCCAGGCAGAAAGGGACCTGGAGGCACTGATGGACAGCAGGCTGGACATGAGCCAGCTGTGCCCACGTGGCCAAGAAGGCCAATGGCACCTGGCCTGGGTGAGGAATGGTGTGGCCAGCAGGACCAGGGCAGGGATTCTTCCCCTGTGCTCGGCACTGGTGAGGCCGCACCTCGAGCGCTGTGTCCAGTTCTGGGCCCCCCGATTTAGGAAGGACATTGAGGGGCTGGAGCGTGTCCAGAGAAGGCTGGTGAGGGGTGTGGAACACCAGTGCTGTGAGGAGCGGCTGAGGGAGCTGGGGGTGTTTAGGCTGGAAGGAAGGAGGCCCGGGGCAGACCCCGTCACTCTCTGCAGCTCCCTGGCAGGAGGGCACAGCCGGAGAGGGTCGGGCGCTGCTGCNGGGTGACAGGGTGGTGGTTGGGTCATAGGTTGGAAGTGCTGATCTCAAAGGCCTTTTCCACCCCAGCTGGCCGTGTGACTGTGGCTGTGCCCGTGTGCCCGTGTGCCCCACTCACTGTCCTGGCAGCGCTGGCCGTGGTAGCCGGGTTGGCAGCGGCAGGAGCCGTCCCTGGCGTCGCAGTCCCGCGAGTTGCGCTGCACGCACTGGCACTCCTCCGAGCAGCCGGCCCCGAACGCCCACCGGGGGCACGCTGCAGGCACAGGGGAAAGCTGGTCAGCGACCCAGGGCCAGGGGCAGAAAGCTCCTTCCCAGGAAGGCTGGAAGCCAAGGGTGGCCGCGAGGACGAGGACGGGCCATACCCAGGTGGCAGAAGCGGCCGTACAAGCCGGGGTCGCACAGGCAGGCGCCGTAAATCCGGTGGCAGTGACCCCGGTTGGCACAGTTGCACTTTTTCCTGCAGTGCTTCCCGAAAAATCCCTTAGGGCACCCTGGTAACAGAGAGAGGTTTCCTGGGAAGATGAGCCAGGTTCAGCAGGTCATTTTAACCGCAGCAGGGAAGGGCAGCGGAACCAGAGCTGTGTGAGGCCAGGCAGGCACCGAGGGAAGGGATGCAGAGCGATCAGATTCCTGCACCAGCTCCAAATCAGCTGTGCAGTGCCACAGGGGATGTCACTTGCTGCCACTCGCCGTGGTGCTCCAGGGCACCCATCAGCTCTGCACTCACTGTGCTGGCTGGGACAGAAATAACCCACCCACAGGGCTCCCAGAGGTCAAGGCTTTCCTCCGTGAGAAAGCAACCCACGAGGCTGCTCCTGTTGAAAAGCCACAGGGATATTTGCACTATTAAGTGAGTAAAATTATTGTTTTTTCTCTATTATGCTAAAGATCTCAATATTGGAAGCACATGGCAGACAGGCTGTGTCAGCAGAGTGCTCTGGCCAGCAGCTGCCCGGCAGCACGTGCCTTGTCCCTACGAGCAGAGGAGCAGAGGAAATGCCACCCCGGAACAACAGAGCAATTCTGCACTGTTTATTTTAATTTTACCTTCCTGTTTTCTCTCTGTCCCCCTCAATCACCTCCTTCTACAGAAAGAAGAGGTCAGGGTATCTCCTGTGTTCATTTGCATTCTGCTTCGCTCTCCTCCTTCAGTAATAGCTCCCATATGCTCCCAACATGTGACTGAAGTCCTTTTGTCTGAATCTCTGATTGTCTCCCTTGTTCTGGTTTTCAGATTATGTCCCCAGATTTTAACCTTTTGGGAGCAAGAAGTGAGCACCACCAGCAGTGACACCTCCTTTGGGTACTTTGGGTAACTACTGCTGTCACAGCTTTCCAATGCTTTGGGTGGAAAATACCTCCCCGGTTTCCATGGAAATTAACCACGGAAATTGTGGGTTTGACATTCTTTCCTGTCTGCCACTGAATGTCCCTTGAAATAGAGATCTCTGCCCCCAGTCATGGCTGAGCAGCAAACAGGGACTGCAAAGGTCTTTGGGAGCAAAGACAAGGCAGAACCCCTGGAGCTCTGCTTTGTGGGGGAAGAGTCCCCTTTACCACCTTTTTCCTTATTAAAATGACATTTTTCTGCACAAAACTCAGTGGTCAGAGGAGTCAGACGGAGCAGCGATGGTTCAACAAGAGGGTTGAAAAGTGCTGTCAGTGAACACCTACAAAGGGATGAGTGTAGGGAACCCCATGGGAAACACTTCCAGGCTTCAGAGAAGCACATTTGGGACACCTGAGAGTGGCATCGGCGATGGCCAGGACAGCCACTTACCCAGTGACGGAAAATTTCTGCTAAGACATTGACACCAGCAAGGAGGAGGATGGGGATGACCCCCAGTGATGCCTTAGATTTTGACTTTTATATTTTTCAAAATCCTGTACCGCTTAGTGTGTAACTCTGAGGTTTCTTGTAGCCTGTTAATTTCTGTTCTCTCGTGCTGAGTAGTCATAACAAAGCCTCTCCGGGCCTGCTCTTCAAGGACACCTAGACTGTCCTAGGCCCAAAAAGTGTAAACTAAAAGCCTCTGAAAGGGGGGCAAGCTGAGGGGAATTACAACATTAAACTGGCTTTAATTGAAGAGTTAACCCTGGCTATGCAAATGAACAAAACCTATAAAAGTGTAAAGAACTCGTGACCTGTCATCCCTCTTGGGGTCCAGCTTGGCAATAGCCTCTGGCTCCCAGGGTGTACCTTGAAGGCCCTTCAAATAAATACCCACCTTTATTCCCTTACTCCTGTCTGGTCTCTGTTTATAGGTGGCCTCTTAAGGCATCACCAGCACCCCGCAGCAGGTGAGGGGATGCCAGACTCACCGTCCTGGCAGAGCTCTCCGGCCAAGCCGGGCGGGCAGCGGCAGGCTCCGGTGGCAGGGTCGCAGGTGCCACCGTTCTGGCACCGGCAGCTCTGGCTGCAGTTGCTGCCGAAGGTGCCGGCCGGGCAAGCTGGGGAGGGAGAGGGAAAAGAGGCTCAGCCCAGCCACAGCCTGGCAGGGCTGCATCCCCTGCGCACCCTGGGGCAGGGACAGAGCTGCCACTCACTCTGGTTGCAGAGCAGGCCGGTCCAGCCGGCCGGGCAGTGGCAGCCGCTGCCCTCGGCGCTGCAGGTGGCTCCGTTCTGGCAGTCATTGCAGGTCAGGCTGCAGTCGGGGCCAAACGTGTGCTCCAGGCAGACTGCAACGAGAGGCACTGCGGGTGAGAGCCTCACCGAGACTGCTGCAGCATCCCCGGGGAGCTCGGGCAGAGAAACCCCCGCGCTGAGGCTGCGGCAGGGCCAAACACAGAAAAGCACGCGACAGCTGCTGTGCGTTCACCAAATAAACCCAGCATGAACCATTGCTCCTGAGGAGCTCCAAGCAAAGCACGGCACTGACCGCCACTGCAAAATGCCCACCGAATTTCTCTGACAGGGTGTGCTCCCCTCGTGCTTCCATCTCTTCCTCCTCTTCCTCGTAGTCGCCGTTGAAGAGCTGGGTGAATTCGTCTCGCAGGATGGCGACATGAGGGATGGGGCGGATGACAGGGCGCCGGCCATCCAGAGCCTCCACCGTGTCCTCCAGGGCTGGGGGAGCAGGGACATGGGTGACAGTGTCACAGTGGGAAAGGAGACAAGGTCTCTGGGAGGTGAATAGTGGGGCAGGACCTCTGCAGCAGCAAAGGGAAACCGGAATTCTCTGTGGGTCTCAGGTTTGCCCACCTGCATTTTTTTATTTTGTTATTCCCGGTGTTGATAACAAAATAAATAAAAATACAGAAATCTGTTAGATTCTGCAGAGAGAGATTGGTCATTCCATGGCTGGAGACCCTCCAGACCCCTTTGTGTTCTGTTCTCTCACTGACCTCGCCCTGTTTTGCCACCTCTAAAGCTTTTACAGGTCGTTAAGGGTTTTTTTGCTGGAGTGGGCCCAGGTAAGCTACGTGACCTCCAGATCTCTGTACTGCTACAAATAAATAATCTGTTATTTCTTATACGGAAAAGCTCTAGGGGCTGGTGGCTGTGGCAGGGGCTCTGGGTCTTTAATGTGGAGCCATCACTGCAGACTCTAGCTGCTGGAGCTGGAACTGTGCAGAACTCCCTGCACTTCTTTGGACAGTGCTGTGAAAGAGGCTGAAACAGGGCTGGTCCTGTCTGGGGAACCTCTCCAGGGCTGGGAAACTGCTCAGGTGCTGGGAAGGAGCTGGAGGAGGTGAGGGGCAGGGCGAAGGAGATCAGTCTGTGTGGTCCTGACAGGGACAGGAGGGACTCACTGCCCAGCCTGGGGCAGCTGGGACGAGGGACTTACAGATGCAGCTCCTTCTGTCTTCATCCAGCTTGTGCCCAACATCACAGCCACACTGGAACGACCCTGGCTGGTTCTGGCACATGTGTTCACATCCCCCGTTGTTTGCAGAGCACTCATCCACATCTACAAAACATGGGACACTCCAGTGGGACTGGAGCAGGGACAGGAACCCGGCCATGCCTGGCCATGCAGCAGTAAGGGGCTGGTGGCATCCTCTCTGCTAAATATGTGTGACCATTCACTCTAAAAAGGGAGTTAAAGCACCTCAGGGATTAGGGATGCCTGGGTTTCAACATGAAATGTGCTGGGCTTCAGTTCCCATCCATCATTAATGGTGTAGGAGCAGGTGGGTGTGTTTGGCTCCTTCCCCTTGGAAATGGTGTTGAGAGCTTTGGAAGTGAGAACAATTATTTGGGGGATTTTTCCCCACATTCTTTCTGTTGAGAAGGTGACTCAATAAGAAGGCTGGCAGGAAAACTGGTAGGAGCTGGGAGAAACTGAAAGAAATGCCTGGCTGTTTACAACCAGGTAGGACAATTTCTTGTTCTCCTAATTAATAGCTTCATTAGCTCTTGCCTGTTAGGGATAGGGTTAGGGTTAGGGTTAGGGTTATGGTTAGGGCTAGGGTTAGGGTTAGGGTTAGGGTTATGGTTATGGTTAGGGTTAGGGTTGGAGTTCATTAACCATCTCTGCTGTTTTATACAGACACTGGTATTTCTCTTTATCCCTTGTGTGAAAGTGATGGGCAGTGTTGGCCTCTGGGGTTGAACATTAAAAGAGTTTTGTGAATTAATGGCATCAGGCTTGGCCCACTCACCCTGAGTCACCCTGATCTGAACTTGATGTGTTCAGAAATCCCAATGTCCCTCTCCAGTTTGCTGGGCTTAGTGCAGGGCTTAGAACTGAGCTGCGCCACACTGAACAAACTCCGGAGAGTGACAACAGGCAAATTAGAAGGAGAGGGACCCTGTGTGTCCCTGGCTCTGCCTGGGGCCCAGCGAGGTGTTGGCACTCACCATCGCAGCCACAGCCGTCCGTGCTGAGCCTGTACCCGGCGTGGCAGGAGCACTCGTAGCCCCCAGGGTAATTGTAACAGTCTTGCTGACAACAGTGAGAACCAGTGTCACACTCGTTGATATCTAAATGAGAAACAAAGGGTGTTAATGCACTGCAGAGTGTTGACAGGAACTGTGAAACTGCTCCCTGGCTAGTTCTGGTGAGCCTTTACTGATCTGCTGCCAAAAGCTGAGCCAGGATTCTCGAGTTCCTCCTGAAATCAGGGAGCTTTGTGTTAGTGGAGCATCCTGAGTCCTCGAGGGAAGTTCATTGTGATTCCCAGTTGGAGGCTGTGGTTACAGGTTTCGTGTCCTTACAAGCAGGGTGATTCCAGCTGACTGAGTCCTGCTTAGGGCAGTTTCATCAGGGAAAGACTAATTAGTTTGGAAGTCATAATTGCTGTCCAAGTCATAATTGCTGTCCAAGTCTTGAGGGGAGGTTTGGGGATGTCTTTGAGCAGAGAAATGTTTCATCTTCTCTCACTTTCCATTGGTTTCTATCCTCCTTAGCCTGTTTGAGTGCACATACACAGCAGCCAAGAGGGATCCTGACCTGAGATCCCAAGAGGGATCCTCACCATTACCTGGGATGTGCTTGGAAATCAAGGTCTGGCCTTTTCCTGTTCCTTACCAGTGCACGACTTCTGGTCCTCTTCCAGCCGAAAGCCAAAGTTACAGGTGCAGACTGGGCCAGAGCTGCTGTGGTGGCACATGTGGGAACAGCCCCCGTTGTTGGCTTCACAGCTGTTCACAATCTCCATCTCTATCCCTGGAAAAGGCAGCCTGGTCAGGATCCCGTGGGACACATCAGCACACACCGCTGGCCCCTGCCTGCCCTCGGTGCTGCGCCCCCGCCAGCTCCTGGCACTGCATCCCTGCTGAGGAGGGGGATCTGCGGTGGGAAAGGATGGAAATAGCTCAGCACAGAGGCCACTGCCAGGCTGGGAAGTGGGGTATAAAAAGAAACCTCTGGATCTCACGCAGCTTCTTAGGGATGGAGTCGTGGAGCAGGCTCTGGACAGTCTCTGGGATGAACAGGCTGCGGATGAAGCTGCTCCCACTCCTGCCAAGCAGCAGCGTGTGCTGCCAACCAAAAGTTGGCTCAGCCTCAGAGCAGAGCTGTGCTGGTGCCAGGGAGAAATGGGAGCAGCAGAACACGGCTAAGTAGGGAAACTTCCAGATGCCTACAGCGAGAATCGTTAGTTCCTGACATGTCAAAAGTGGTCGGCGCAAACATCAATTGCAGCCATAGATCATCCGAGCTTGGCAAGCTTTCTGTAAACTTGTCTAGTTAATTAAGCTTTCTTAAACTAAAAGGAACTTGTTTCATGGAGCTTTGACTCAGTTCTGAACCTCAGGAAAACAATTTCTGCCTTCAAGAACACTGAGTTTTTCGTGCGTTCAAACCCAAGGAGGATGAAAGAAAGGGAGCTTGATGCTTCCCAATGGATCTGTGCTAGTCAAAAACAAAAGCTGTGCCACAGTGGAAGGCTTTATTTCAGATTTCACAACGTGATTGTCATCCCTTTCTTCCCTTTTCTTATAAAAGCAGCACAAACAGAGTTTTGCTTAAAAGAAATGCGCTAGGAAGGGCAGGGAGAAACACCTTTCATGTGGAGAGGCTGCTTTGCTGACCCCAGGGCAATGTCAATGGTGACAGTGTGAGATTGGCTGTGTCCCTAAGAAGGAAGCTGTGTACCTGCTCCAGCTCTTAAATCTCACATCACCAGCCTGGTGCCCCCATTGCTCTGTTTGATACCTTTCAGGACCCATTCATGGCCTGCAAAGCCTTGCCCTCGTGCCCTTGGCAAGCTCCAGCAGCTGCACAGGGGGACCCTGACAGCTCCCAGTAACACCAGCTGCCAGCACTGGGACTGCCACGGTGCTGTCATCTGCGAGGGGCTGGTGGCTCTGGTTCAGCCTGGCCCTGCTGGGCTGCACCAGCTGCACAAAGCTGTGAGGACAGTCCGGCTCACTCTTGCATCACAGAGTTTATTTCTTTCCTTGATGGGAGCAGATGTGATCCCTTCACTGGCTCAATTCCTCCTTCAGTGACACATCTGCAGCTGACTGAGCTTGCCCAGCAGAGTCCCCAAGAGCAGAACTCAGCTTATTTGAAGCCAAATGGCTCCAAATCAATTGCCTAAACCAGCTAAAGTAGCTTTGTGGTGACTTTACAGACCAGACCAAGATTTTTATCTTGGTGGGGGGGTAAACAGCCCTAAATCTGCTTGTGAAATCTTTCAGCAGAGATTGCCGTGGCCTGGCCCTGGCGATTCCCAGAGGGCAGTGACAAACACGTGCCTGCAGCAGCCCAGGTGTGCCCTGCCCTGTCCTGCTGAGCTCCAGTACTCACGGTAGCAGCGCTTGCCATCCGCCCCCAGCTCGTAGCCCGGGTTACAGGTGCACTTGAAGGAGCCCCGGGTGTTGAGGCACTGGTGTGAACACATGGCCAGCCCCGTCAGGCACTCGTTCACATCTGGGAGAGGGAGGAAGCCGTAAGATAAGCAGGCTGAGCCTTAAACATCCTTCCAAAGGGAGTATTGTTACGATATTCGAGTTCTGCATTGTTTTCTTGCACCCAAACTATTCACTGGGGTCCAAACCAATAAAGAAATGAGTTAAGAGTTTGGAATTGCTGTAAATCTGCCCAGGAGACTGGATCACATGAAAGCGGGGCATTCACAGAACCACAGAGTCAATTAGGCTGGAAAAGACCTTTGAGATAATTGAGTCCAATCTATTACCTAAAACTATTTTGTCACCCAGACCACGGCACTGAGTGCCACATCCAGGCTCTCCTTAAACACCTCCGGGGACAGGGACTCCACCACCTCCCTGGGCAGCCCATTCCAATGCCTGATCACCCGTTCTGGAGAGAACTTCTCCACTGTGTCCAGCCTAAGCTGCAGCTGTCTGTGGTTGCAGACAGCTCGAGCAGGGCTCTCGCACAGACCGAGCCATCCAAGGGAAGGCGTGCTCATCCCTCCGTCCTGCTCCCGCTGAGCACTCCCTCATCCATGAGACACAGGGATTTTCCTCCAGGGGAGCTCTGCAGGGCACTCACCTTGGCAGGCCTTGCCATCTGGGGCCAGCTGGTAGCCGGGGTGGCAGTCGCAGCGGGCACGGCCGCGGTGGCTGTGGCAGCGGTGCATGCAGCCCCCGTTCCTGTCCGCACACGGGTTCCTCACTGCAGGCAGAGCACAGAGCCCGTCATTCTCACGGATCCTGCCTCTTGTGGCATCACGGAGCAGCAGGGAAGCCTGCAGCCTGTGAGAGCCTGTTCTGCACCAGGCAGAAAATCCCTGCTGCTGCTGCTGTGTTAACTGCGCCACCCGTTCGGGGGGATTTGCACGGTGGGAGATCCTGCCAAGGGCTGGCACTAAGCTGGGTAAAACCCTTCCAGCAGAGGCTTGGCACGGGCACGTCCCTCTGCAGAGATTACAGAGCAAGTGCTGGCAATTTGCTCCAGGTGCTCCTACCCAGAGGTTTGCCAATCTCTGACCCGCCCCAGGACCAGGACAGATCCTCCAAACCCCACTGACTGCTGCGTTTGCAACATCCCAGTTGTTCCTTTTGCCTAGGCAACCTCACAGCTCAGGACTTCCCTCCTTCCTGCCCTTTGAATGCCAACTGCTATGAATGAGAACAACCTTGTGCTCCGTCCCCTTCAGCTTCTCTCCCTCCGGAGCCAGGAGCAGGTCAGCCAGAGCGGGAGAGGATCCCACCCCGCTGCCACGCTCTGCTGTCCCTCCACTCTCACAGCAGCCTGCGCCTTCACACAGCTCCATTTTTGTTGGCTACACTCCTCCAGCTCTTCCCATCCCTTGGAATAAGCCGCAGGATATGTCCATGACAACAAAACACACAGAGTTTTTACTGGAAATCCCCCAGTCTGATCTGTTGGCCATCTGAGCATCCCCGTCCCGCAGCTCCCGGCGGGAAGCTGGGGCTCCCCAGCCCCCCGGGCACTCACGGACGCAGCGTTTGCCATCCTCGTGCAGCTGGTGGTTGTGCCGGCACTGGCAGCGGTGCTGGGCCAGCGTCACCTGCACACAGTCGTGCTCACAGCCCCCGTTGTTCAGGGCACACGAGTTCAGAGCTGCGAGGCAAAGGGACACGAGGTTTGTCACAAAAGGATGGCACCTGGATGAGGCTCTCGCACCGGAGCAGGGCAGACTGCACAAAGCTCGTGAGAATTTAAGACTGGAGCACATCCAGTGACAAGTTCATGGCCAACTTGATGAGCAAGGAGGGTGTTCAGTGGGAGATGTTGCTGCAAAAGCCTGTGGGCAGTGCAGGAGAGGCCACCCACCACCGTGCCAGGTGGGCACCCTGCTCTTTCAAGGTGGGATCAGCTCAACAGTGCTGGGTAGGAACTTAAAACTCTTCTTTTCCACCATAAGAGGTGCCAGCACTCTCCCTGAAGGTGATTCCAGGACACGGGGAGCTGGGTTAGGTCCTGTCCAGCACTACATGGGAGGGGAGCAGGTTTCCTGCCAGGCATCCGCCCTCTCCGAAGGGCGCCGTGTCAGCAGCCAGGCTTCTGTGCTGCTGCCGAAATTCCCGTCCTTTTGTTCCAGGACAGCCCCTGCAGGTGCAGTGCCACAGCTGGTTCAAGGCATGACTGCTCAGAGAGTTGTGCTCAGGCACATTCAGGTTTTCCTGTAACAAAGGGATGTGGAAAACAGAATTTCTGGCTCCGTGGTGTGCCAAAGTCACCAATCAAAGTCACCAATCAAAGTCACACAGGGCGAGGCCCAGCAGGTACTGCCAGTTCTGGGAACACTCAGGAAAAAATGTTTTAAGATGCATCCTGCATGTCCATACCTGGGCCAGGTGTAACAACCACCAGCTCAGGGCTCTGACCAGATTTCTGTGCGGAACCTGGGGCACGTGTGGTCCCTGATGCCGTGACCAGCAGTGTCACCCAGACAGAGCACACAAAATCACAGCAGCAGGAGCTCTGATTTCATCCTCAGTGCAGGCAGGACTGGGAATTGAGCTTCCAAACTGGAGTTCCTGGCCGTGCCACTGCGTTTCTGTGTGGCCTTGAGCAAGGAGCCCGGCGGATTCCAAAGAGTCCGAGAACAGAAGGTTTTGCCTGGGCTACGGCACAAAACAGACCCCGTGACCCAGCATGTGCACTCCTCATGAGCCTGCTATCATTAATCAGCCTGGGAGCAGCCTCCTCCTGCTCCTGTGAGCTGGGATGTCTCTGCAGGAGCAGCAGAGGAGCGGGATGTTTAACTGGGATGCGAGCACCTTGAGAGCAGCCAGGGGAATGCGTCTGACGCTGTGTTTTTACTGCAGCTCTCCAGGACCATTGACCTTGGATCCAGGAGGAATTTGAGCTGGGAAACAAAGCAGGGAAGGGCTTTCTGGAGCTGGATTCACGGACTCTACCAGAGAAGCCATTGTGGGATAATGACATGCCTCCAAAGTGATCAAAGTCCCCTGTTGGAGCATTGGATGTCTCCTGAGTTAAGCCACCCACTCTTTACACACTGAGCTTCTCCAAAGAGAGGTGCTCCTCATGGCAATTGGGAAAATGGCCTTCAAACCCTGTTCTGTCTCTTAGGAGCCACCAAAGTGTCACAGCCCAGTGGGCTGGTGGGACATGGCTCAGTCCAGGATGGAAACCCAGCCCTGGTTTCCATCCCAGAACGATGAGCTGTGGTCTCACATGTTTCTGACCTATTTTTCAAACTCCAGAATAAACTAATGTGCTGGCTCTGAGGAATCTTATAGGAAAGCTAAAAATATCTCTAATGAAAACCATCTCTCCCCAGGCCGATCCTTCAGGTGATCACAGTGCCCTCCACAACCTCTGGAGCTTTGGAAGCAGGAGAGCCTGGAAAGCAGCTGCCAGCAGAATTCTCTGCTTGTAACACTCCTCTGAATCCCAAGGTAAGTTGGGTCCTTGCTCTTGTACATTGGTGAAAACAAATACTTGGCTCAGGATGAAAATAAAGGGAAAAAAATATATATTTTCTTTTTTTTTTTCCTGTACACCATTCCCCTGCAAAAAAAAATGTGTTTTAACTCAGAGCTATGGATCACTCTCATTCCAAATGTTAAAAAAACTCAACTTCTCATTTTATGCCTCTAATTAACTAAACAACGTTTGGGGGAATAAAAGCAGCTTGACAGGGTCAAGATTTTGCCATACAAAACATAGGGCTGGAGCAAGAGCTCGAGGTTTATGTTAGTTGTGCTGGCATTGTTTCCTTTAATCCATTTGGAGGGAAAAAACAGAAATACTCAACGTTCCTGAAAAGCTCCGGGTCAGAGTTACACTACTCCAGCTCTAGCAGAGATGGGTGGTCATTTAAAAATATTCCAATATATTAAAATGTTTAATAACATATATTCAAAAATAGCCATAAATAATGTGCTTGTTGGAGAGCTTTTTTTATTAAAAAAAAAAAAAAAAAGAAAATAAGTAAAACAGTGCTGATGCCTGCCAAAACATTCCTTCATCTGGGAAAAGCACTGGGCCAACATGGAACAAGCCAATGCATCTTATGTCTAAAATAACCTCCCAGGATGCAGCTATTCAGATGAATTTGAGGTCTAAATAACGCCCTCCTTGCAAACTCCTACAAGACAACTGAAAAAACCAAAAGTCTGGGTTCTTCCACACAAAATTTCGGGAGAGAGAACCCATGTGAGGCCGGGTCTCCTTTGCTGGCTCCTCGCGGAGTCACAGCCAGCAGACCTCGCTGCTGGCCTTGTTTTAATTACTGCTCGGGGTTTTCTTCTGTTTACAGAACCACTCTAAAAATATTTCCATTCCCAGATGCTCTGCCGAGCTTAACATTTCTGTGACAAGGCTGCCAAGCCCAGTGTCATCCTGTACATCACACAGATTTTTGTAATTACAGCTCAGACAGATTTTCCACAGATGATATTTCAGTGTCTGCGAGAGGGACGCTCCTTCCAGCCCCGCTGTCTGAGGGGAGTGCAGTGCTGCTGGAAGATGCTGCTCCCAGATCCTGACCCTCTCAGGTCTGGGAAATGGATAAGGAGGGATGGAAAGGAGGTTTTTGCTGCTGACTGCACACGGGAAGGGGGTCTGTGCAGCAGCAGCCTGACACAGGAGCTGATTTAATACCTGATCTCTGCACCCTCCAGCTGCCTTTCTGACTTCTCCTCTCTCCTCCCTCACCTTTCCTTCAAATCCAAGAGATTTGCCACCAGAAGCAGCGAGTTGATACCCCAAGAGTGACTGTGAGCAGCTGTAACCAGAACTGAGCAGGATGTTCCTTCTGCAGCGTCACACAAACCCCATCGATTATAAGAAAAGGCTGAAAATTGTGTGACTGGGCAAAGAAAAGGTCAAATTCCCTAAAATGTACGAGTTGTCTGCAAAAGGAAAGCCCCAGCAAGCACACGTGGCCGCTGACTCCCTGCACACACAGCTCAAGCCCAAACCTCCTGGCACAGCCCTTCTGTTCATTGTATCACCCCTATAGCTGAGATTTCTTCATTTGAAGCTCTCCTAATTTAAACAGAGATCCATCATGTAATCCCAAACTGATTTATCCTAACCTCAGACAACTTCCAGAAACATGTTGTGTGTTAATCCAGACCATCTCTCCGCTGCGCAGGCCAACAACAGCAATTGGCTCCCATTAAACCCCTTTGCCTGGGCCTGGCCTGCATCCCTCTGCTGAAACAGTGGAGAAGGACCTGGAGATGTCAGCTTCCTGCCTCCTGCCCATGTGGTTCTGATAAAGAAAGAGGTGATTTCAGGACGCCCAAGGCCTCTCTTTGTTCTGTTTCACTCGCAGTGGAAGCAGCTGCTCCTCTTCTCCCTCTCTCAGCAGCGATTTGAACAAAGACACAACAGAAGGGTCCTGCACGATGGAGCAGCAGAGCACCAGCAGGGGCTGAGAGCTGGACGCAGGAAGGTGGTTTCAAGCTGGTTTTGAGCTCTCCTGAGTCACAGCCCCAAGTACCAGCCCACCCTGGAAAGCTGCCTCGGCCACGCCGGCGCGTTGCGGGGGAATTCTGGTGCTCCGGAATTCTGGTGCTCCTGAATTCTGGTGCTCTGCCACTCCATCATCGGAGCCTTTGTGGGTTTTGTGGGGAGCAGAAAGCATTTAATGTATTAGATCCGTGATTTGACAGCCCTTAACCAGAAACTGCACTGCAAAGGGCTCCTTCTGTCTCCAGAACACTCTACTGGGGCTGCCAGGAGCTTCCTACAGCCCAAATTTGTGCTTGTCCCAGCGTGGAGCTGAGAGCCTCCCTGAAGGACAAGGATGGAGGGATGGATAGATGGAGGGAGGGAGGGATGGATGGATGGATGGAGGGATGGATGGATGGATGGATGGAGGGATGGATGGATGGATGGATCGATGGATGGATGGAGGGAGGGAGGGATGGATGGATGGATGGAGGGATGGAGGGATGGATGCATGGATGGAGGGATGAATGGATGGATGGATGGAGGGAGGGATGGATGGATGGAGGGAGGGATGGATGGATGGATGGATGGATGGATGGATGCTCACTCTCTCCAGTTCCCTTCATTCCTGGCCCATTCCCTATATTTAGTGGCAATACTTTGTTAACAGCACAGAATCTCTCCAGAAAATGAGAGGACATCCCAACCTGAGGAGAAAAACAGCTTTGAGCAGTTGCCCCTAATCCCTGAGAACAGACCACAAAGAAACCTTGGTGTCTGTGGGTACACCAGGACAGCCACAAACACCAGCAGAGGAGTCACCTCTGAGCCTGTGCTCTCTTCTGAGCTTTTACAAGGAAAAGATGTTCCACCCCTCCTCACACCTGGTTTAATGGATTCCCAGAACTCTGTGAAGGTGTGACATATACTCATGTACACGCAGAAATTGATAAAGAGCAAAAGCCACCAGCCCTGAACTGAGAAAGGCCCAGTTTAGGCCCTGATCTGTTGATATTTTAGAAACATTATTAGATAATTACGCAGTGAGAGGTTTTTACTTGCCCTGCCCTGCCTTCCTTTCCTGGGTGCTCTGGATCCCAGGGGCACCAGCACCACAAACTCACTACAGATCCTGCAGGCTCTGCTCCCCAGAGCTTCAGGAACTGCCCCACTCACTCCTGTGGATCAGATTTCACGAACAGAGACCCCTCACTTTAGGCAGACGAGTTCCAGCACTGCACATTACGGCAAATACTTGCTCTCAAGTTTAATGCAAAGCAGGTTTGCAGCGCTGGGCACGGGCAGCAGGAGCAGGGCAGCCCTGCCTGCCTGGATCCCACGGGAATGCTCAGCCACACCAGCAGGGAAGCCTGGAGAGTGAAAGAAAATGCTGGAAATTCCTCTTCGAGAAGAGATTCCTCCCCATACCCATCCATTTTATGCTTTCCCTGGAAACTGTTCCACCTGGTGGGGCTGGCGCTGCCCAGAGCTCCCGATCCCCGTCTGTGCCGTGTTTTATTCCGCGAGGCCGCGGCGGCGGCGGGATCGCCACACGCCACGAGAAAGGAGCAGCACATTGCAGAGATAATTAGGAGATGACAGACCACAGCACACCGACACGTGAGCAGCAGCAGCACAGCACCCCGACACAGTGCTGGAGCAGCAGGCTGAAGGGCTTGGCTTTGTCCCTCATTTGCCATCCTTTTCCTTCTGGAATTTTCCAGCAAAATGTGGGGCGCTTGGGGTCCTGCACCGTAAGTCTCACTGCTCTTGTTTGGGTGTCATTATGTAGCAGAAGCAGCTGTGGCCAGATGTGCGTCAGTGCAGAGCTGGGCACGGTGGGCACAGCTCCCCTGGATGGATTTTTCCTGCTCCCATCACCATTCCCAACTGGAACACGCAGGCTCACACCGCAGAGCGTGACTGCGCTCCGAGAAAACCCAGCAAATGCTCTCTGCAAACACCATCGCCCGGGAATTCTTTCCACTCGCATGAAAATAGCCCTCAAATAATGGAAAAATGTGTCAAACGAAGCTGTGAGGGAGAAGTGGTTTAATTAAAACAGCCACAGATGCTGGAGGCAGACTCCGAGTTCCACTCTGAGCCTCCAGTTTGGGGCAGGCAGACAACAACATTTCTAGGAATTGGCCCCAAAATCAGCTGCAAGGCAAACCTGGTGCCGGGATGGTGATGTTTGGACAAGCACAATCTAAGAGGATGCATGACCAGCATCCCAAGGAAGAAGGTTTTGGGATTATTTATGGCCACAGTTCCACACACAGCCACGTTTATTGTCACCTGTCTGTCACACCTGCTGCCCACAGCATGCACTGGGGAAATACTGAGGTCAAAATGAAGCCTGACTTGAAATTTCTCATAATTTTATTTATGTATCTGTTCTGAGAATGCTGTATCTGATATATCCTGAATCAAAAGCAGAGGCACCAAAGCACTTGAGAGTTACTTCTCCTGAACCAGAATAAACTCAGGGACACCAAAGCAGCCCCACTTGTACGTGACCACATGGAAGAACAGCCAACGTCATTAACCCAGTGACAGAAACTGAGGGGAGACACGGGGACACAGAGGAACACACAACCCAGCAGCATCATTTCATACTCCAGGCACGGAGGATGGGTGGGAGCGAGGAAATCGAGGTTTTCTGTACACTGCCTTGGATTTGCGGGTAGGAAAAGGACGAGAGATTCCCAAGGGATTTCCGAGGGAGCCTTACCCAGGCAGGTCCTGCCGTCTGTGTGCAGGCGGAAGCCGGGCTGGCACTCGCAGTAGTAGGAGCCCAGGGTGTTCACACAGCGGTGCTGGCAGCCCCCGTTGTGGACCTGGCACTCGTCAACATCTGCAAAAAAACAAGGTAAGAGTGGACAAAAGCTCAGGGGAGTGGGCAGGAGGGTGTCTGAGCTCAGGGTTATTTATCCTCTGTTGCCTGACTCCGGATTTGAGGAATGAATGCAAAGGGAACAAGACTGGCCCTTTTGTTATGTTTGGTCAGCCAAGCTATTTATGAAATTCCAGGGACAAACCTGCATTCAGTGAACAACAACCAAAAAATCCCGATCTTATTTGTCAGTCAGCCCAAACCATCCTCATCTGGTCACCTCACAATGGTCACCTTTCCCATGATTCCAAGATAATGGATTCTTTCATATTTTACACTTTCTTGCTCGTCAAAGGAAATCCCAAGTTTCTGAGGCAGATTTTTTCCTGTGCCATAATCAGAAACGTGGAGATTACGTGGATAGAGCTGCACAGTTCCTTAATTCCTGCCGTTCATGGGTGTGCACAAGTGTGCACCTACACGACCTTTCAGACTGGAAAGGATCAGAGGGGGGACACCAGGTCTCACCCACACGAACAGCAAAGCACCCAACCAGCCCTTCCCTTCCCCGTGGAGAGAAAAACTCGAGCAGCTTTGGGTCTCTTCGTGCTTCTCTTTCCACTTTCTGCACCTCCAGCTCACCCAAGCCCCTCCCAGCGAGGACGGCCCCGAGCCCAGCTGAATTCCCATCTCCGTCCCATCCACGACTGTTACTGAGAAGATAAAGAAACATTTCCTGAGTGAATCACGGCAGGGTGGGACCCGGCCGTGTCCTTGCACGCCGGAGGAGCAGGAACGTGCCCGGCCCCGCGCCCACGCCCGGCCCGGCAGCGCCCGCAGCCCCAGCCCAGCTCTGCTTCACCCACTGCTCCCACCGGGCAGGCAAAGGGCACACAAAAGGAGCAGCACAGCCCTGGCTGAGCCAAATTTTACGTTAATCTGATTAATTGCCAAGAAAACCAGCCGGCAGCAAGGGGAGGTTCGGGTCAGGGATGCAACGGGAAGCGAAGCGGGAGAGGTGAGGCCTGGTTGAGTCGGTGTTTCTGAGCTGCACAGTGATAACACAAAGTTATTGCTTTCTCAAAACACTTTTCTTAGCAAGGCTTGAAACATTAAAACCTAAAGCTCAGAGATCGTAAAAACCCTTCCTGTGCCAGTGATTCCCAGGGAACTCCCAATCTTGTTTTGGGGTGTCCTGCTGCCCTGGCCATGCTGGGCTCCTCCTGCAGGGCTCCCCACTGGAGCTGTGGTCTCCATCAAGCCAGCAAAATGCTCATTTCTGTAATGCCAGCCCTTTGTTTTATTCAGTGGACTGAGCCTTTTAGGAGGTTTTGGTATTTTCTTCCTGTTTTTTCCAAGACACTTAATACTGAAAGAAAGGAAAATGAGTAGATTTTTGAGGTGAAACATAAGCTTTGAGTGATGCTCTCTGAAGAGTGAGCCAAAGCCAAAGTGGCTTTTCAAGGGGAAAAATGCCATGGCATGAGTCTGAGATGCTGGTCAAAGAAACCTAATTCTGATTAAATCATTTTCCTCTGCACACACTTGGGATGCTGCAGAGCCCTGGAGCCCCCGAGGCACTCGCTACTCATCTCTGTGGGCAGGATTAGCTATTAATACACAGAACTGGCTCTATTCAGCTCAAGAACAGGAAAACTGGGGGTTTGGGAAGGTTTTATGTAGCGTAATAAAGTTTTTTGGTCTGAATTTAAATGACTATTCCACTGCTTCCCTTCAACTCTAATCTGAAACCGTGGAGAATTTACTGTCCAAGAAACCCAGTGATGTGTTGAGTAAACTTCTTACTTTCACTCCATTACTCACACTCAGTAATTTTACATCTCCTCTCTCCGTGTCTCCTCTTCCCCCTTTGTACTTTTCACCCTCTAAATCTCCGTGATTCCAGAGGGGTGTCCCCATCCCAAGCCCCTCCTGGCCTGGGAGAGCAGCCAGTCCTTCCTCACGCCGTGGCCGCAGAATCACCCATCCCCTCCCCTGCCAGCACCCCCACATCACCCACCACATCCCAGCGTCCCTCCTGGAGCCTCGCTGATCCCCTCTGCAGTACCAGGGAGATTTTGGGACATACCCTGCACGACGGTGTGACCAAAACAAAACTGTCCCCAGGGGCAGAGAGGCGGCAGGTCCACCAGCCAACCGCGGCAGCGGCAGCATCTCCAGGCGTGCCCAGGCTCATGAACCAGTGCACCAGCCAGGAATATGGACTGGGAAGCAGCAGGAGCTGCTCCCAGGGCCAGGAGGAGCACTCTGAGAAGGGTCACGTTGCCCCTGGTGCAGGTCCTGGCAGCAGGAGCCGGAGCCCTACGTGCCACGGCGTGAGCCGCGGTTCGTGGCACGGCGGGGTTGTTTTCCTGCTGGAGAGCTGCCAAAATCTGCTTGGAATTAATATACCAAAGGAGAGAAAATGAGAAGCATACAGGCTTCTCTTCAGCTGACTCTGAGCAAGCCAGAGCCGTGCCAGGACAGAGTTTGCCGAGCCCATGGGCTGCCTGCCCCACATGGGCGGGCAGTGGGTGCCAGGCAAAGCCCACCGAGGCAGGAGCCCAACGCAGCAGGGGCTGGGGAGGGGGGCTCGGATCACTGGGGAGGAAAACACCCCGGCTGTGGGGGGAAACTGGAGTTCATGTCTTCTGCATGAGGCCTCATCCCAGCCTCTTCCCCGAGCAGAAACAACCCCTGGAACCTCAGACACCTACATGGACTAACACGGGTAATACAGCAGTCAAACACAGGGAAGATGAACACAAAACCAAAAAAAAAGGGGACGGAGCAAGGAGATGGCTTTGGCTGGCAGCGCTCCCTGAACACACACGGGTCCTTCCCGAAGGAATACTGATTTATCTCCAACAAGAGCTACATGTCAGGGGGAAGAAAGTGGCAACAGCAGCTCTGCAAAGCATTAAATATTTGGTACGGAGGCAGTTTATCTCCTTGCAGGGCTGAGGAGGAGGCGATGGATCCCAGCTGGAAGCACAGGCAGGAGGAACACTGCGGAGGTTCGCTCTGTCTGGCCCAGCAGCAGTGCCAGGCTTTAATCCCTGCAGCAATTAGCCTGGATTACAGAGCAGGGCTGCAGGGAAAAGGTTAATTAAAATCCATCGAGATGAGCATGTGTGGGATTTAGTGACTTTATCTTTCCAGGACCAGTTCGCTGAAGATAATTCAGCAATTTCAAGAAGAGACTGGATGGAGAGGACCCACCAGTCCCTGCTGCTGGGCAGGGGAGCACAGCCATCCCACACTGTGGACATAGATTCGAATGAAAAAACCCTCTGCATTACTTCATTTCTTGCGTGTGCCACACAGTCCCAACGTGGATAACCTGGGGAATTTGGATGCCCTGGTATTCCACGCTCCCTGTGTGCTGACAAAGCAGCCATGGCAAGGTCCAACAGTGCAAGGAGGCCATGGGAGAGGAAGATGCTTCAGCCCCTCTCTGCTATCCTGGAAGTTTCTTCCTCCTCTAGGCTGAGGAAGGAGAGCTGGGAATGTGAGTGACTCGCTGGAGGGAATAAGAGGCCATTTGGGGAGGTCAGAGCACCTCCACACCCTCAGCTTTCATCTCATCCTAAACCAGACATTTGAGAAAGCCCTGGAAGCACTCGGAGAGCTGCAGGGAGTTATTGGGACCAGCATTCCTTCCGCTGCAGGTGGGAGATGCCCACAGCTTCCCCACACCTCCTGTGCCATCCTCAGCAGCAGATTCCAAAGGCACCTCAGGAATGGATGCATCGGCTTCCCAACAATCTGATGGAGTGAAAACGCATCAGGAGCTGCTTTGCCTCAGTCCCTGGCTTTGTCCTCAGCTCACCTTTTCCTGCCCCGAGCACCGGGGCTGGGAGAGTCGCCCAGCTCCCCCTCGTGCTCCCCGTCTGCCTCGGGATGGGGCTGTAATTAGGAATTACTCAGCACGGAGCAGAGATGCACGCAGCAACAAGCACCCGGACTTGCTGTGGACTTGCTGCTGCTCTCACCCTCTCCAACCTTCTTTCATCACTGTTCTGCCCTGTTCCCTGTGCAGGCTGTCACTCTGAGCGGGAGATATCCCTGTGCTGTGCTGTGGAGGCCACCAGATTCCCAGACCTGGGAACGGCACCCCCGGATGGAAACGCAGGTCGCTGTTGAAGGAGCTAATGGAAAACCATCAAACAACACCTCTGCGGCTTTCTGGCTCTTTCAGAGGTTCACAGAGAGGATATCACAGCCCCAGGTCCACGTGGCTGTGATGATGGATGGCGAATCCCCAGCAGAGCACAAAGCTCCCGCTGTAAGGGCGGCTGAGCGAGGACACAACGCCCAGCGCTGCCATCGGCCATCGCAGCCACTCCGGCACCCAGCAGAGCCCTGGCTGCTCTCACCAGCCACATCAAGGCACTCGAGGCCTCGGTGAAACCCTCACTGTTCCTGCACAAAGCACCTCCTCCCTCTCCTGCCACACACCGAGCCGCCGGGGACGCGCACACAGCAGAGCCTTGTGCCGAGGCAGGTGCCTGCTGAGGGGACACGGCTGTGCCGGCTGGGCAGATGGGAACTGCATGGGAAACACCACACAGACCCTAAAAATCACACCAGGAGAGTATCTGGGACTCTAAAAGTACACCAAGAGAGCTTCTCTTACTGTCAAAGAGAAGCACAAGCAGCAAAGGGAAAATTAACCAAATTAACCAAACCCGCAGTGGTAGCAGTTTAGGGTGAGCTGCGAGATGGGTGAACGTGAGAAAACCCCTCGGCTGTGCAGCCTCACACCAAGGATGAAGCCACACGTGCACAGAGTTACCTGTCCATGGAGCTGCGAGAGGCAGAATCGGGATCAGGATGTGATGAATTCTGCGTTGGGGAAGGGAAGGTTGGATCCAGCACAAAGCCGGATCTCGGGAGCTCGCCTTGGAGAGTTGCTTTGAGCAACACAGTTGGATGGAGACAGCAAACACGATCTGAGCTTGAGACAAACATCTGATCTATAAATAACAAAGCAGCGACTCGCCCCTTTCTGAAGGTCTGGCACATCTCACAGCTATTCTGATATCACTTTATAACCGACTGCTCGGGGCATTTATTTATTAGCATTATCCCATGATGAGATAATGCATTCCTTGATGTCTACATTACGCCCAAGCATCCCAACTCTTTAGTGACCTTCACATATTCTCTTTAATTTCCGAAATCTCCACGAACTTTTCGTGCCGTGGAGGGAGCTGAGCACACCCAGAGGGGGAAGAACTCACAGCTGGCTGCGTGTGCCCATCGCCCACCCCCGTGAGCCACGTGCAGGGGGAGCACCAAGGACTCCATCCCCTCCACCTGCTCCATGGGAAGTCTGGCCAAGCTTCCCACGCTGCAGCAGGCTGGGAATTGGCTTCCAGAACACACCGAGGCTGAATTCCAGTGCAGGGAAGTGATCCCTGCCACGGCTCCTCTGCCTGCATCCCCCAGCCGTGCCCAGCTCCCGGCTCTGGCCGCTGCTGCCAGAGGATTCCCCTTGCACAAAATCCAAGCCCAAGTAACGGCGAGCTCTGTCCTGTGTGAGGATGTGCTGAGCAACACTCACACAGCCCCGACAAACCCACAGCCTCGCAGAGAGAGAAAGGCACAGCTTCTTCATGATAAAACTGTATCAAATTCCACTTTTTGCCTTGGACTGGGGCGAGATCCTTTGGAGCCGAGGAAAAAAACGAATCTACATACCCTGGCAAAATGCATGCATTTGGCTTTTTAAGGAATGTGGCACAGGAGCTATCTTTAACCCAGCTGGACAGCAACAGATGTGAAGAAACTCCTGCTTCTCTCCCCCTCTGGCAGAACTGACTTTTCAGAGTAAGACATGCACTGAATAATAGCAGTAGTAGTAATAATAATAATAATAATAATAATAATAATAATAATAATAATAATAATGTAATGCGAATAATATAATAAAAATAAATCGAATAATACAAAGCACAGGCAGATATACAGCCAGGTCATCAGCCTGTCACTTGGGTGGCCGCCAGCCTGGGACCTCCAGCCGGCAGCTGGGGGATCTGGGGACAAACCCCTCGAGGCAGAGCCCGGCAGGGAGCCCCAGCCCGGCTACACAGAATCCATGAGCTGGGTCTGAAGGGACCTTCCCGGCTGGTCCCCCACGTACCTGGCCGCAGGTCGGGGTACCCCGCTCGCCCCAGGTAGCAGGGGTAGCAGCCCCTCCACAGGTAGCGGTAGTGCTCGCCGGAGGAGCCCGGGATGCCGCCCAGGCAGCCCAGGCACCACAGCAGCGCCCAGGGCCGGCCCATGAGCGCGGCTCGGAGCGGGGACGGAGCGGGGACGGAGCGGGGACAGAGCGGGGGTGGAGCGGGGACAGAGCGGGGATGGAGCCGGGACAGAG
>VZRO01002604.1:370617-412946 GCA_013397915.1 Daphoenositta chrysoptera
CCCCGCCCCGCCCCCCGCAGGTCCCGCCGGGCCCGGGAGCGCCCCGGAGCCCCCGGCACGGCAGAGCCCGGCCGGGATGGACGGGAGCTGTCCCGGGATGGGCGGGAGCTCTCCCGGGATACTGTCCGAAGGGATCTGTCCCAGGATGGGTGGGATCTCTCCCGGGATGGGTGGGATCTCTCCCGGGATGCTGTCCGGAGGGATCTCTCCCGGGATGGGTGGGATCTCTCCCGGGATGCTGTTCGGAGGGATCTCTCCCGGGATGCTGTCCGGAGGGCGGACAGACGGCGCTGCACGGCCCCGGAGCCGCCCCCGGAGCCCACGCGGGGACCAACGCGACCCTCCCGAGGCGAGGGACCCGGCGCTCGGGCTGATTCTCCACCCTGAAATAAACCCTGCTTTGCCCCAAACCGGGGCTGAGGAGGGATGAACGCGGGCAGGGGGGATCGGGGTCTCCCCCTGGAGCACCAGGCTGGTGTTGGGGAGCCCGGGTTGCACCAAACCGGGAGTTTTTCACTGGGGAAGCGCCTCGTTACCATCACACCTCCCCAAAACAACCCCAGCTGCTGAAACAGCACCCAACACCAAACCTGGGGCTGGGCTGTTCTTAAAATAACGACAAAAAGTAAACCTTAATCACCGAATTTAGGCTGAAATGAGGAACAGCCACCGCGACTGCTCCAAAGAAAACCGTAATGCTCATTCCCGTTTCCTGCAAGATGGAGCCTAGAATTTTATTTTACCTTTTTCATTAAACAAGAAGTAGGAATAGCTTATTGGATTTTCCAGAGGCAAGCTCAAAAGCCTCATTTAACTTTCTGGAATGTTTTGAAACAATGTGCTCGCAGGGCTGAGCTGGGGGGGAGCAGGCCCTGCTACTCTGAGACGTTTTCACAGTATTATTTGGCCATAGTAAAATTCCAAATTAAAACTTGTGGTTTAGGCCTGCAACGAATAGCATTCCACGAAAAATTTTGAAACAAGCTGAATCCAGGAAGAAAATGGGGATTTCATGCTATTGCTGCAGCAATTTCCAAAGGAAGGTGGACTCCAGTCACGAGTCCCCTTTACTGCTTGTTCCAAGAGCAGCTTCCTAACATTTCAGGGACCACTCCAGCTCGTTTTAATATTTACACAAGGCAACAGCCCACATGCTTCTCGTTAATATTTTGACTCTAACAAAAATAACAGGCAAGTTTTCGGGTCAGTTACTTCGTAGGGAAAAAATAAGTGACCTCTCTGAAGGATGCTGTGAACGTTTGGAAATGGTGTGGATAAGTCCAGCCTGCACACACACCTTCCTCAAGCTGCCTGGTGAGTCCCCAGGGGGATGCTCAGCACTGAGGGAGCAAAGAGATGGGGCAGAGGAGGGGAAATATCAGAGGGGTCACTGAGAGCCACCCGAGATTCCACCTGCACTCCCCATGTCCCACAGTGAAGCCCCTGCCCTGTTGTGCTGCCTTCCAAAAACCCTCGCTGTGCACAGACACGCTGCCACCCTGCCAGGAGCCACTTTCAGTCTAGGAAATACTTCACCCACTCCAAAATACCCCGTGGCAAGACATGGGCTGTCCTTGCTGGCCCAGACCAGGGAATGCTGCCTGTGACCCGAGGCACTGCCTTGGGGAGCCTCCTGGAAATGTCTCTGGAGGTGCTGACAAGCAGAAATGAACGTGGCCACAGAGCTGTGAGAAATGGGTTAGGCCGACTTCCTCCATCCAGAAATGTTACCAGGACTTGTCTGTCTTAAATTGTCCTCGCTGGAGTGCAGATGGGGGCAGTGAGCAGCTCTCCAAGGGACTCCTCAGGCACCCACCAAAGGGATTTTTCCGCTGGCTTCACAGCCTGGGAATTCCTCCTGCCTGGGCACACAGCTCCCAAAAAAGAGCCCCTCAGCCCACAAAACAAATGTGACTTCTGTGACAAACCTGCTCAGTGCCCTGGTTTCTTAGACTGTGACAAAAACCTCAGCACGGTGAGATTGCTGCAGACAGCTCGGGGGTACAGCACAGGCACCAAAATCACATCGGGCTCGAGCACAAACTGAGCCCTGCTTATGTGATAGGTTATGTTTGGCCAGGTCAGAGCCAGCTCCAGCTTCCTCAGCACCTAATTTACTTCAGCTGATTAAGTACCAAGAGTTGTTTGGGGTATGGCAACACATCAGGATGGCAGCAGGACATTACTGCTGCCCGGGGAACAACCAACATCCTTTGCCAGGGACCAAGGTGGGCTGAACCCCTGACTCCCACGGAATTTCATTCAGATTCAGTCTTAAAATTCTTGTAAGGACCCAAAATTCTTGTAAGGACCCAAACAAATCAGAGCTGGTGATGTAGTGCTCCACGGTGTTAAGCCCCAGAGTTAATTCATCCCTGCACAGACACAGTCAGCCCGCTCAGGTAAACAGGAGTGCTGGAATCTTCATCCTAAACCAATCCAAACTCTGAACCACGTTTCTTCTGACATTTGGAAAAAAGGACTCCAGATAAAAGGAAATGGCCAGGCGGAGGCTGGAAAAGCAGAAACATGCAGGGGGTGGAACATGGAAGAGACAAGGAAAGGAACAAGCTGAAGGATGAGGTCTGTGATTTGGGGCCTGCGTGTCCTGGGCTTCATGCTCAAATATATTCCAGACAGGTTTTTGAACTTCTCTATGTGTAACATTAGCTGGGAATTAAACTGAAACCCCCATGTGCTGAATCAGGTTTATTATGCACAATCCAGCTAAAATGTGAATTTTCATTTACTTTTGGAGCTAACGCCCTTGTCCTACGAAGGCCGTGAGAAGCACAAATACACTTCTCTATGTCAAGTGGTGCTTAGAGGGATAAAATAAACAAGAGCTTGTGAGAATTGTGGTTTGGGGGTTGGTTTATGGTGTTTTCTGAGAGCTCTCCACTGCACCGCTCCAGCACGCCGGCTGCTGGGGCAGAGCCACATCAACACCTGAGCTCCCCTGGAACCTGCCATGCCTCAAAAACCATTGTCACCAAGCAAACCTGTTTGTTTCCTGTGAAAAACCCAACACGTGATGTCCCAAACCTCTCTGCAGGCAGCTCTTCCACTGGAGATCAATTAGGAATACAGAGCATGCCCACAGCTCCTGCTGGCACCGATTCCAGGAGCAACTGGGCATCCCTTTGGATGGGGGATCCCGAGCCCCAGCCCTGCTCTGTCCTTCCCTCATTGCTGCTCACCTGGAAAACGGCAGCAGAAAAAAGGTGTGAAGCGCTTTGTTTGGGGCAGAGATGAAATATTGAGGAGTTTCTCCCAGATTTGTTGTATTTGTTATTCTTCTGAGAGCGTTGCCTTCCTCCCTACACCCGGTCAGCTGTGCATTATTGACACTGGTAAAAGAGGATTATTTTGGCGTTTCTCTGCCACTCTGGGTCACTAATTCCAAGCTTGTAAATAAAGCTGGGAGCTGGTGCCACACGGGCACCCAGGGAGGTTCTCAGACCGATCCCTGATGGGCACAGCACTGGCTGGTTCCTCTCCTGGTGGCTCGAGCAAAGCAGCCCAGCACTGCTAAAAATAAATAAATAAATAAATAAAAAATAAAAGAAATAAATAAAAATAAATCCCTGCTAGCTGTAATCCCTCTGACTGAGGGGAACACAGGCTGGAGAGCCAAAGGCTGCTGCTTCCAGGCTGTTCCAGGGCAGGAATCACCCCGTAAGGTGCCAGGCGAGGGCTGAGCAGCAGTGCACACCCACATGGACACACCAGCCCTGTGTGGTGGGGACCAGCTGGGGGTCCTGTGGCTCCCAAGGTGTCACTTGTGGCCACCCCACCACTCCTGACAGGGCTGCTGAGCTCCCACGGCCAAACACAGCCAGAGTTCCTGGCCTTTCTTTGCAGGGCTCACCTTCACCCTCCATTTGAGGTCCCGGACTTCAGCCAAGCACGCACAACCCCGGCGTGAAAGGAACTCCTGGGCTTGCCCTGTGCTCCTGAAATGGTTCCCACCCACTGCCCGTGTTTCTGCCAGCAGTGAATCAACATAATTTAGGCAATTCTGGGCAGGAAAAGCGGCACACTGAGCTCCATCACCCTTCTCCTTCCAACCAGAGGTCAGGTTGGGAAGCCCGTGAGTGGCTGAGATGAAGATTTTTCCCTCCGAACCTCCCCTACCTTAGCAGCACACTCTGGTCCCCGGCATTTTCCTGCCTCTCCTCACAAAGCTGAAGCTGTTGCAGAGCAGTTTGGTTAGCAGACACTTCAGAGAGAACTCTGAAAGCCCAGCTTGATGTGACTCCGAGCCAGGAACCAAATCCCGAGGATGAAACCTTTTAACAGCCGACCTCTGAACCCACAGCTTCTCTTCTTGGGCCACCCTCGGGAGAGGTGCGAGCTCCAAACCCTCCCAGCCAACACAGGGCTCCAAGCATCTGACCCTGTGGTTTGGAGCTCAGGCAGCTTTATTCAGGCTCCATCAGGACTCTGACCAAGACAAGCTGAATATTTTTGCAAACTGTAAACATTAATCAGTGCCTTTTGTCTTCCCAAACCCTCCCCGTCTGCACAAACACGGATCCAACCCCGTCCACTCCTGAAAACATGCGAGAGCATGTGGGGAGCTTGGAAAGAGCTTCTTATCTGATGTAAAAAACCAAATTAATGTAAAAAGTGGTGAGGACAGCAGGGTCCCCCTGCTGACACAGTAGTGGGGTTGTTTGAGAAGTGCAGCCACGGGGAAATAACTCAACACCCGCTTTGCTGGGGTGAAAAGATTTACACCCCAGCAAAGCAGGAGTGAGGCAGCTCGGTGCAAACTCTTCTCTCACTTAATTTAGGGTTTCATCTTCCCTGAGTGTTCTTTTTTTGGCATGATGAGACCTGCAGACAGAGTGATGGCACCCGGGGCACCCACTGCCCCCTGACACGGAGTCAGGGGCAACGAGGGAGAGACAGGGAGCAAAGAGCTGCAAATCATTCCAAGAATATGTGCAAAGGGATTCACACTGTCCCCCCTAAAAGTGTACGAAATAAAGGGAAAAAATGGAAAAGAAAAAATAATGAAAAAGGATTGCTTGTTTCCACCAAAATCCTGAACCTCTTAATCATCAGAGAAGCTAATCCTCATCAGGGGAATTCTGGGGAAACTGGAAATATTTTCGCTTGGCTAAGATAAGGGCAGAGCTGTTTATTTCACACATCTCTACAGTGGTACAGAGCCAGGAAATACTTTTCAGTTATTTTCAACAAAACAAGACAAATGTACCAAATTGGCAAGAAAGTGACATTTTTCTGTGGAATTCTTTAATGTCCGAACCGATATCCACAGAAAAGGCTCTTTCCCCGTTCGTCAGCAATCTCTGTTAATTATTTGAATACTTTTGGCCTTCTGCTAAGCAAACCAGTGCCGAAAATATGCAAGAACTCTGCCACAAAGCCGTGACCATCCAAAGCAACCCCCAGCATGCCCTGGGCGGGTGTTTCGATGTCACTCCAGGGAATCCGGGGGTTGGGGGCTCTGCTCTGCAGGAGCCTGGGGAAGGTGCTTTCCCTGACCTGTCGGTGAATCCTGGAGCTGTGATTTGATCCAAATATAATATATAACCTTGTATAATGATATAATCTTGTTCTTGGCTCTGAAGAGCAAAGAGCTTTTTGCATTTTTCTGAACCAGCACAGATGGAAGCACCGGGAAGATCCCACACGGAGTGTGACAGGGCCAATTCCAGCTGTGGGAGCCCAAAAGGCAACCTGGAGCACAGCTGGCACTGGGCACTGCTCTCACACAGCCCCACTGGGGATTTCCACTCACAGACAGACACTGGGGCTTCTCTCCCACTCCATTTCAGGAGCAGATTTAAGGCAGAACAGGGAACAGCGACTGGGAAGGAGAAATCTCATCTCTTTTGGAGCAATAAAATACAAGGCATGGCCACGATTCCCACCTCGATCACCACGGCCACTGGCCCTGCCTGTGCTGGAGATGCTGCACAAAACCAAACCCCGTTGTTTTTGCTGCAGCTCTTTTTCCCATTCTGAATTTTCAGTGGCAATAAGAAAAAGCAACATTAACAGGTACAAAACGTTCCCCCTCCTTCCTCGCCCAAACACTCAACGTGTCACTGCCCAAAGATTCCTGTCCTGGAGGGACTCCCATGGATAAGGACACACCTGTTATCCCAGCTCTCCGGCTCACTCTCTAACAACCCTCTTGTCCATGAAAATGAGAAGACAAAACCTGTTCTTTTAGAAGTTTTACGTTCTTGTCGTAGAACTCTGAATCCTTTCCACTAAAACTCCATCAAATAAACACACACAAGTACCCTGGAGAGGATCAATCCACAGAAAACTCAACTAAAAGGTTGAAAAATATAAAATAGACACCTCGTACACATTTTCTACGATTTTTTGTGGTCGAGAATTTTCTCAAGTCGGGAATGAGACACGTTACCCCACCCAAACCAGAGATCTCCCTTCCCCCCGGCAGGGTGTGGGCCTGACCTCGAAGGCACAGAGAGCACTTTTCTCAAATTACCTTTTATTCGAGTGAGGGATTGCTCAGCAGGTGGGAAGGGAGGAATCACCACCCCCTTGTCACCGGATCCCTCCCTCCCCTCCTGAGCTGCTCCCACGGACTCCACTGGGGAGCTGAGGCAGCTCAAACCTGGGCTTACATGGTGGAGCCTCCTCCATCCTCCCCAAAATCCCCTGGAATCCAAGAACCAGCGCTGGAGATGCTCTCCACCCCTGCATCACTGTTAGACCACTCCGTTATTTTCGGATACAGATCAAAATCACCTCAAGATTAGGAAATTCCACGTTTCAGCTGGACGTGTGGAATATATGGGGAGGTTTCAAACAGATTTATCAGTTGCTGGCAAATTTTTGACATTTGGCACCGAGCAAGGCACTTCAAAAATGTATCAGTGCTTAAGAAGTCGCCTTTTTTTTTTTTTCTCTGTAAAGCAGCATTTCCTTCTTACAAGAGAGCAGAAAAATGGGAGACAAATAGGGTTTGAAGGCGTTTGGGCTGGATGGAAGAAGAATGGGCTGCAGCTGTGCCAGGAACGCGCTTCAGCCACGCCGTGCTCCGGGTTTCCTTCTGCTACTGCAGATAAATCTTGGTTTTCCCTTGCTCACCCAGAGCCAGCCCCATTCCCAGCGCTCCCAGATCTCTGCTGCCTCCAGGGCCAGCTGCAGAGGGGATCCTTTGATAATCCATGGGGACAGGGACACGGATGGTGACGGGAAGGTCCTTGCAGGGCCACCCCTGGCAGTGACACTTTTATCCAGCATAAACCAGGCCCTGTGACAACAGCAATAAAAGGTGTCTGCGGGCAGCACACCAACCTGCCAAGTCATGAAGAATTAAATGTATTTCCAGCCAAGAACAGAGCTGGAGAAGGACAGTGATCAAAACAAGGCTGATGTGATCAAAGAGCCCCAGCGTTTAATTCCCTCAGCCTCTTCTAATTCGCTCCTGTCTGGGCTCGGAGCGCCCTGGCTGCTCGGAAACACCAGACCGTGCAAGTTTTGTTTTACTTTTCAGAAATCCTAAGACCTGCTAGAGCTTAACGAAATCCCCAAGGGTTTATATTTGCTTAATCCCCTCTCTGCAGCAACCTGCTGGCATTCAGGGACGGCGGCTCATTCCGAGGGCTGCGGGCAGGGCAGGGAGCTGGAGGAGGTGCCCAGCACTCTGGGGAGTTTGCACTCTGCAGCTCTTGAAAGTGTGGATTCCGTAAATCCGTAAATTCCAATTCCATTTTCACGCAGTGTAAGTGCCTAAATGCAGGATCTGTTTGAGGGGAGGTGTGTGGATCCAGATGAAACCCAGCATACCTGACATAGTATTATTATTATTATTATTATTATTATTATTACTATTAGTAGTAGTATTATTATTAGTATTACTATTATTAATATGTTTAACTGCAGCTTCCATATAAAATTCCCTTTAATCTTCCAAACAGACGCAGTCTCAGCAGGTTCCCTGTAAGCCCTGAGTTTCTCCAGCAGATACAGCCAGAGCAGGAATGATCCTTGCCTCCACATTTTGTCAAAATAAGCTTTGTGGTTGGGCTCTGCAAACACTCCTGCAGCTCCCTAGAGCTTGTATTTATCAAAGCATTATGGAACTTCCTTCCTCCGTGACCGAAACACACGATCCATAAATAAAACGAGGAGTGTTCCTCATCCCCCAGCTCACCACAGGCTCGGCATCACCGCTGGCCGCTGGGGGTGAGGATTTTCCTGCCATGATTTTTAGGGCTGTTTGGCCATCCTGAGTTCTGTGAGCTTTGGGCAAACTCTGCAGTTCCAGCCCAACCTGAGGGAGTGATGCTGGCTTGGACTGGACATGGCACAGGTGACTCGGGTGCAGCTGCTGTGTCCAGATCACTCCTATCACCCAGAAATGCAACTTTTCAGGTGGTTTTTCAAAACAAAACAAGCCACAACTCAAGAATGCTACCGAGCCACCTCGATCCTCAGCAGTGAGGGGCTGGTTTTTCTTGTGCTCTCGTGTTTGTCGTGGTGAGACACCAAAGGACTCGTGCAGCAACTGGAGCAGGCACAGAGCACTGCCCACTCCTCCTGGAGATTCCCCACAGACCCTTGAAACCAAGCATGGGTCGCCTCAAATCACCCCACAGGCTCCACCAATACTTGATTTCCAAGGTCACACGCAGTGGATGTCGAGGAGCTCCTGGAAAGCTTCTTAGTTTTAGTCAAAGTGCCATGTAAACATAAATAAATCCAATATGAAACTTCCTCCATCATTCCTGTCAAAACTGTTTCAAATAATCTTGTGAAATACCTACATTTGGGTTAGGGTTATGGTTATGGTTAGGGTTAGGGTTAGGGTTAGGGTTAGGGTTAGGGTTAGGGTTAGGGTTAGGGTTAGGGTTAGGGTTAGGGTTAGGGTTAGGGTTAGGGTTAGGGTTAGGGTGCACCAACACCCTGCTCCTGTCAGCGCACAGACCCGGGCTGGAGGATTTACAGGTAAGCCTGGCTTAGTCTGGAGGGTTCAGAGCCTCAGGACCCCGCCTGAAGGTGGTACTGATGCCTTAGGTTTTAATTCTTATATTTTCGCATCCTGTGTTGCCCAATGTGTAACTCTGAAGTTTCTTGTAGCTGCTGACTTCAGCTCTCTGCTCATAACAAACCTCTCTGGGGCTGCTCTCNCAAAACAACATCTTGGAACAGGGGCAAGCTGAGGGGAAATTACATAATTAGGTAAAATTTTAATTGATTAATTTATGCTGATATGCAAATGGACCAAACCTATAAAGCTGTGGGGAACTCGTGACTCGTTGAGCATCTTGGGGTCCAGCTTGGAGCCCTTGGCTCCCCAGGGTGCACCTTTGAAGGCCTTTCCAATAAACACCCACCTTTATTCCCTTATTCCTGTCCAGTCTCTGTTTCTAGGGAGCCTCTCAAGGCATCATTTCCCATCCTGCAGCCAGCTCTGCCCCGGCGTTCACCAGCTCCTGACTTCTGCAAGGAAAGTCTTGAAATAAAGTCCTGGTAACCGTAGGTATTCCTGTTCTTTATGAGAATTCCCAGGTCGTTTTAAGGAAAACAGAACCCAAGCACATCTGGTGTTTTATTTATGGAGGTTACACACTCCCACATGAAAGCAGCCGTCCACTTTTAACCTGATAACAAACCCCCACTTCTCCCTCTGCCCGCGGGCTAAGAGCCATTAATATTCATGGCTATTGTCAGGTGATTTTACAGCTCCAGTAAAAAAGGCCTGAAGGAAGCTGGAATGCCAGAGGCCCCAGTTTGGAAACATCTGGCTTTCCCTGGAACGATTTCCCAGCTTTCCCAGAAAGTGCCAGCCACCTCCCAGCTCCCAGCACACACCTCAGCCGAGTCCTGGGCTCAGGGCAGGGACAGGAAAAGGAATGTCTGTGCATTATCCTGGTGCCACCGACAGCTGAGAGCTCTCCAGGGCACACAAAGCACCTCAACCATCTCGATTCCCTGGGAAGGAGGAGCGGGGCCCAAACTTCGGTGCCGATGTGCCAACCTCAGCCCCATCCCAGCAGGTTCCTCACCTTGGACAGAGCAAGCAGATGGGAATAATTCCCAATATTCAGGGAAAGCCACCTTGCTGCTGGGACTCTTCCTTTAGCAGTCCTATGAAGGCAGATTTATAATGAAATATTCTCTATAAATATAAGGAATATAACCCAAGATGGTCTTGAAGTCCAAAACCAAGTGTTCCAACTCAAGATTATGGTCCCAAAAAAGTCATGGCTCCCGAGCTCACAGCACGCAGCTGGAGCCAGCAAAGTCTGGAGGCTGCCCTTCCAAATTCCAGATGAATTTCTTAAAAAGGATGGTCCTGATGTAAATAAAACATGTGAAAATCTGTTTTTCTGACAGAATCTGCACTTAGATCTGCAGTGTTGGCTACATACACATATAGGTAACTCTTATTTGCAATGGGTAGTTTAAAAAAAAAATACTCAATAATCTTTTAAAAAGCTTTTCTTTCCTGGTGGGTTTTTTTGGGTTGTTTTTTTGGTTTGGTTTGGTTTTTTGGTGGGTTTTTTTTGGTTGGTTTTTTGTTTGTTTTTTTTTTTTTTTTTTTGGGGGGAGGGTGTTTTNTTTTTTTTGGGAGAAAAGTGACTTTTCATAAGACAAAAAAAAAATAAACAAAAGTTTCTGCATTTTCTTTGACCAAAAAAAAAAGAAATAAAAAGATAACGACTAGAGCCACTAAAAATTGTTAAACCTGGGATAAAATTACTTTTCTCTCATTTCAAAGGGATAACCCTGCAGCTTTTCCATGGGAGACAGGCACTGCAAAGAGAGCAGCTCCAGGGATGGATGCGAGCAGAGCAGAGCCCAGCAGAGATGCTCTACCCCCTCCCTCTGGCCGAGAGGACACCTCACAGACTCCGGCTGCTCCACGCTCTCAGAGAGAAGCTTTGGGTAATTATTCCCTAAAAAAGACGCTGCTGGAGGTGGTCTTCCTGAAACCAGCTGGATTGGGAAAAAGGCTGCGACGTCCTGGGGATGTGACCCCTTAAAAACCCATCCCAGGAGCAAGCCCTGCTGATAAACTCCAGGAAATCAGAGAATCAGCCTAATCCAGCACTGTGACGCGAGGAGTGAAGCCCAGGACTGGCAGGGCGCTGTGGGTCCTGCAGGCACTTCTGCCTGGCTGAATTTGGGATGAAAGGGGAGCCTGTCCCTTGTTTCTCTGAAATGGTGCCAGGGGGAAGAGCCGGGCTGCACAATCCCCCCAGTGTTGGGGCTCCGCTGAAGTTTGCCAGCACGCAGGGATTACACACAAAATCCAGGCTCGGCGGGGTTTTTGTTTCTTTGTTGTTCTCCTTCTTCCTTTTTGTGTCGTTTCCCCTCTCACCAGCTCAGCACGCTCTGGGGTTTGGCATTTCAGTCCCTGCCTCCCATGGTACCTCCAGGGGATCCACCAGCAGGGGTGGCAAAGAAGTTGCAAGACATAAAGGTGGAAGCAGAGTTGTGAAAAAGAGAAACTGCAGGGATATATTTTAGATTTTTCCATATCTCCAGAATTCCTCTCCGGATTCTCCTCCTTATTAATCTAATTCTGTGTAAACCCAACGTCTTCCTATGGATTATTCCAAATGCTGAGACAAGCCCAGCCTGGCTCCTCCTGACGTGCAGTAACAGAGACATAATGAAACAGCCGTGACAGACAGCACCTCCAGGAAATCTCTTTTTTGGGGAATAAAAGGAGCCTGTGCCTGCTGGGAGCTGCGTGGTCTGCAGGGTGCAGATGATCTGTCCCAGCTCTGCAGCTTCCTGCGGTGCTCAGATAAATCTGACTCCGTGCCACGGGCACTGCTTCCCACAGGCTTTTTCCTTCACCCCTTATTTCTTCCCTAATTTCCCATCCAAACTGATGTCATCTGTCATCTTTGGGTAGTTTTTCAAACGCTGCTGATGTATCTGGTGCTTTCTAGTTTTTTGTTTATCACAGTCTTGAGCCTGACAGGAGGGTGCAGCCAGGTCGGGGTCGGGCTGTGCTCCCAGGGAACAGGAGGAGAGGGAACGGGCTTAGGCTGGGCCAGGGTGGGATTTTTGAAGAATTTCTCCATGGAAAGGGTGGTCAGGCCTTGGCAGGGGCTGCCCAGGGAGGTTTGGAGTCCCCATCCCTGGAGGTGTCCAAGGAAGGGCTGGAGGTGGCACTCAGGGCTCTGGGCTGGGGACAAGGTGGGGATCGGGCACAGCCTGGACTCGATGGCCCTGGAAGTCTTTTCCAGCATCACTGATCCTGTGATTCTGTGATGTTTTCCTCACACACGACCAGGGCTGTACCTGCTGGGGCAGGAGGGGCAGCGTGAGGCACTTCTGGGATGCTTTGTAAGCCGTGTGGATTCAGGAAAATGCAACACCACACGTGGAGAGATCCCACATGCACAAACACACGAACGTGCCCTGTCTGCATTTTGGGGAGTCCCAGGGGAGGTGGAGAAGGGACCACAGGCTCAGTTTATCACAGTGGCATCGTTCCCACGCATACCAGCCGTGCATGTGCAACCTGACACCCCCACTCTGGAGAGAGCCAGCCTCCCCAGAGCGATTGCATTATCAGTCTTGGCTCCTGCTAAACTCCTCACAAATATGAATATGTCACATGGCCAAATAAGGTTTAATCAATACCACAGACAGGGCTTTCGATCCTCATGAAGTTAAAAGTTGTGTAAGCAAGCTGCCTGTAAACTTTGCAGGTCTTTTGGAACTCGACTCCTTGACATGAAAAGCTGTGAAGGGTTTTATCTGCTCTTTAAGGTATTTATTTTTTAAAGAAGAGGAAAACTGAGCTCAAATATTTCAGTGGTTCAGTTCAGGTAAACACAATTCTGCTCATTGCTTTCCCAGGTGCCTCCTCCAAGGCGAGGTAACCATCCTTCCAGGGAAACTGCCACCGGGGAATCTTCCCGACCTAAAGGAGACTCAGAGTAACATCTGTGACCTCTCCATCTGCATCCACGCCACGGGAATGTGTGTGCCAGGTCAGTGCGAGGTGCTGCTTCAGGGGAGACATCCACAAGAGAGACCAGCTGACAGATCTTAGAGCATTGCCATTCCTGTGCCAGGTGTGTCCCACACAGCTTCTGTTGAGGGGCGAGCCAAAGATGTCCACCAAATGTCCCCTCTCGCTCAGATCACACATTTATTCCCATGGATGTCACATCACTTGCTGTGTCCTCAGCTCCTTGCCCAATCTGAGCCTCAGGCTCACCAGAGACATCCTCCTCCTCCTCCTCCTCCTCCTCCTCCTCCTGCCCACTCCGACATCCTGCCACTGCTTTCTACCTGCTGCCACGCCCAATTTGTTGAGAGTTTGGGCAAATTTCCGCTTGGTCCTCCCAAGGTTGCTCAGCAGCTGAAGAAATGGGAGAGGTAATGACATCCAGACGAGCTGTTCTTTCCCCCAGGTCACCCTCAGGCTCCCAGAAATGCTCCCGTGGAGCCAGAGGCAGCAGCCTGGCTTGGCTTAGCGAGGGTAACCTGAGACACTCTGCTGCTGCCATAAAACCCTACGGACCATAAATATCTCCCCATAGTGGAGAGAATTCTTTTTTGACACATTATATAATGGATGCAATAAAAAATATACTGTGCCTGGCAGCCTTTCCGAGGCTTTCCAAGGCTTCCCTTCAGGAGCTCAGTGCACTGGCTGGGCTTTGATGATTTTTTTCCACTGCATGGCTAAAACTGTATTTAATGGGAAGACGGGAAGATGACTCTCCTGGGAAAGAACCTGTATTCCTCTTATAGAGAAGGTGAAGAGACTTCCTTCAAAGTTTCCAACCCTTTGAAGCGACTTCAGCTCTGTGAGATCACAGAGGCTTTGCCAAGGCTGAGCGTGGGGAGGTTTGAGTGTCTCCAGCAGGTTTGTCTCATTTTTAGCTGTTTCTCACAGCAAAATCTGTGCCAGGGTGAAGCTGTGCACTCACCAGGGAGCTGGTGACCTTCAGTGGTGTGTCCCCAGGGCAGGTGGCTTCTGAATGGACACCAGTGCCCAAGACTTGCTGCCAGCAGAGCCCTGAGAAAAACACGGAGCTTCCTTCTCACCACTTACAAAGCCAAAGAGATTCACACAGAATTAAGGGGGATCATTTAGCAAGACCTACTTGGAGGGTTCAGAAGAAACGCTGTAGCACCAGGCTAAGCTGTAAAGGGTTCAGACTGGGGCTGGGGGAGTGGATGGCTCTGAGCACCACCCAGGCAGCATGTCTGGGCTCCAGACAGGTCCTAGCCTGGCTGTGCTGCCTCCCACAGCCAAGGTTCATAACCTGTCATTTCCATTTCTCCAGCTGAACATCAAAAGCCTCTCCTACCTCATGAGTCCCTCTAGCTGTGGTTCCTAACACAAGGAGCCTGTCAGTGCCCATCTCTGCACCTCACTGTGGACACCAGGCTTGGCACCATTTTCCAGGAGCAGCGATGACAAAGGATAAAGCTCTGCTACCAGGATGAGAAATGAGAGCTCCAGGCATGAGAAGAGTCAGTGTGACATCCAGATGTTTCAGCTATCAGGTTTAAACTCACCCATCCGAATAGGAAGCTCCAAAAACCACACTCTTGATCCCAAAAGGAATCCTAAACCAGTGCCTTTCAAAGCACTGGAGCATTGCTGCTCCTCCCGGCCAGCTCCCAGATTTTGGCCGGAACGGAGCCAGAAGCTGAAATGCCACGAAGAAGAGGATGACCTCGTGCAGAAGGGCTGTAAGGAGGGGTCAGGGAGGCCTGTGGCCAGTCCTTCGAGGCACTTGGCAGCGTTTGGGGTGTGTGTGACACCCAGGCAGTGCCCACCTCTCCCTCGAGGCCGCCGCTCGGCTGCCAGCGCACAACGGACAGCCCGCGGCTTACGCCGAAAATCCGGCACATCCCTGGGAAAAAAGGGTCTTCTCCAAGTCTCTTTGTCTCCATATAATTAAGCTCAATACAACAAAGCATCCAAGTGGGGGGAGCGTTTTGGAAGGTTCTCAAGAGCCACGGTCACATTTACAGCACCAGGAAGGTCTGTGTAAAATTACCGATCAGCGATCTTGTGATTTATATTCCCCCACAAATATTGCCCCTCGTGTTCCCAGATGCGTGGTGGGTGTCAAGAGTAGGAACCTTGGAAAATAAATGGAAAAAGTTACACTAGCAAATGGCTTGTTTATGCCATAATTGGTATTAGGCAATTAATGGTGGGATGAAACATCACAGTGCTGCTGAAAACAAAAAGCAATGCTGGGTAAAGAGCATTTAATGAGCATGTTTTATGTCGTCCTCAGCAAGTTTACTGCCAAGCCACAAAAGACATTTATACACACTCCCTTTTGTCTCTAATGAAAGGGTCAGGGCTACTCGCTTCTGGGGAAATCCATGAGTTTAAAAAAAAACCCAAAAAAGCATAAATGTAATGTTTTAAACTGGAAATTCACCTCCTTGAAGGAGCAGTTGTTAAAGGTGGGAGAGGTTTGCTGGGCAGGGCCAGTCCCAGCACAAGCAGGTGCAGATCAAACAGCTCCCCACAGCAGGATGGGGCTCAGTGACAGCCAGCCACAGGGACCTATTGTACAGCTCCAATAGCCAGATACGCCAAATATCTGACATTCCAAAATCTCCACTATTAATGAGGTGAGATCCTGAGCAACTGGGGGAAAAGGAGACTGAAATAATGTATTTTTTTGCCAGGAGTCACTACTCTGCTGTGCAATCCAGGGCAGGTTCCCAGCCCGTATGGAGGGGGATAATGCCTAAATCATTTTAAACCAGAAAAATTACCTGGTCTGCTGCTTCCCAAAACTCATTTTCTACATCTGTTTCTCCTACGCATTTCAAGCACTCCCTCTCCCTGCTGAATATTGGGAAAGGTCAAAGCCAAGGCTGCATTTCCAACCACAGAATGTGCCAGGGTGGTGGCATGGAAGGGACAGGTACCTCCAAACACTTTCCTTAGAGGAGATCCAGGTCCTTTTTCCTCTCTTCTCCTGCACCTCCACCACAGGAGCCCATGGAATGCTCTCACCTTCCTCCTCCTCAACCAGGCACAGCCCCGAGGCAAGGCCAGCACGGAGCCAGGTGGGAAAGAGCTGCAGGAAGTGCTCAGGAAAGGGAGTTGCTGTCCTTGTTTTCCTTATAATGAACCTTTCTTCTAGGTTTGAAAAAACAAAAAAGACCTTTCAAGCCATTTCGAGAAGGGAGCTGGCTGAAGTGTTCTGTCTGGGAGATACAGGCAGGAAGGAATGAGCTTCCAAGGGCCTGGAAAACAGTATATTCACAAACTCAACTAGTGCCCCACAGCGAGGGATCAAACACATGGAACCTCACAGAACCCTCAGATTCCTGCTGATGAAAAGCCTGGGTAAAGTGTGAACATATTCCTAATTAATTTATCCCTAACTATACCATGAGCATTCTGTATTCCTATTTTTTTAACCATTTCTTCAGTTTAAAAACACACATTTTTTCAGAGCGTATCCTGTTGCACCAGAGACCACAAAGTGAAAAGCCACGTCTTCTTCTCACATAAGTACAAAACCATCTCCAGCATTCTTCCAGTTAAATCCTTGGAGTTTTCTGGGGATTCATTTTGCAAGTTAAATGTAAAACGTAATTTTCTGGGCGAGTTTATCAAGGCAAATCCTAACTGAGCTCCTGAAAAAATACAAATCAACACACAATGCCTGACTTTGCCACACGTGACTGGCTTGGGCTGCACAATTCCACGGCTTGCCAGCCAAAGAGCAGCCTGAGATGGCAGGAAATAGTGGGAATTCAAGCTTCTCCTGCTGAAAACAGCAGAGGAAGCGACGGACAATTTGCAGCTGGTAAGGAGAGGTATCCTCTAATGACACACATCTGGCAGCCATCGCCTCTGCATCGCGGGGCTGAAATCCAACACCCCTCACACAACACAACAGCATCCCCGACCCTCTTTAACTGCTCAGAACCCTCCTGCCCCTTTCTCCACTTAACCCTTGTCTTACCCCGGGCTCGGTGAGTTTGGCGCTTTGATCTCTGACAGTCAGATGAGGACCGTGAATCACAGAACTGACTCCCATCATCCGTGATTCCAAACAGCTCCTGGTGAGGAGCACTGGTTGGACCTCTGGGAATGGTCTAGCCGGTCTTTGAGCAAGCCACATAAATCTCTAAAGGAAAATAATCCCTATTTTAACCGGCAAACACAGGTTATTCTACATCTTTTTGCACTAGCAGAGCCCGTCTGCAGCGGGGTCCCACCTCAAACCAAGGCTGTGGCTCTGCCACCGACAAGACCTCATGGAGATGCCACGATTGGAGGCAGCTGGGAATGGCAGACACCCTCAGTGGGGTGAAAACCACCAAAAACTGCTTCCACCACCACCCCACTGCTGGGCACTGGCGGGGCTGGACCAGGCCCTGGCCCCACGCAGCCCCCAAAACAAAACCCAGCGGTGGTGGCAGCGCCCAAAGGCAGTGCCAGGCTTTCCAGCCAACATTCCGGGATAAATGGAAAGCCAAAGACAAAGGAATGGCTTCAGAGAGCAGCTCTGGGCTCTGGGGCCAGCAGAGAAGGAGCTCGCTTGGCCTCTTGGCGTCCCGTGCTGCTGCTCCAGCGTGGAGTGGAGGGGTTCCAGATCCACGGCTTTATTGCCTTGGAGAGGCGGCGAGACAGGCAGTCAATATCCATTAATGTACCACAAACTAGAAACACCTGTTGGCCTCCAAAACTGGGTTTTGGCTGGTTTACAGAGAGCGAGGGTCTAACAGGTGCCCCTGTGGCCAGCAGGAACGTCGAGGGGTTGCAGAGGCCCCAAAACCACTGAATTATGTGAGGGAAAAGCGGCTGCAGCGTTACACACAGCACATGTGTCACTGTCTGCAAGCCCCATAAAATGAAGTGTGTCTGGGAGGAAACCAGTGAGAAAGGGGGTGATCAATAGCTAACTCATGTAAGCACAGTTAACTTTTAGGAGACAGCAAATGTTGATTCCGACAGCAAATGTTAATTACAAAATCCAAGAAGCCGGATTCGCCCTAATCTTGTAAAGATAGAGGGGCCAAGGATCATCTCAGAAACCGCTGAATCATTCCCTAAAGGACCACGCATGCCCCAGGGAGAGAGGTGAAAAGTGCATTGTGAGGAAGACTACTAGCCTTCATCAGGAAGACCCCCGAGGAAGAGGAGAAGCCTTCCTCAGTGCGACCACCAGGACACACAGCGCATGCATGGCATGTATGCTAATTATATTAATGACTTCTGAGAAATAATTTGTATAACCACACCTGTCCCATGGAATGTGATGAATATTCATGATTTAAGCCATAATGTTGTGTAGTAGGGAGCACCGGGGTGTGTGTGTTCGGAGGAGAGATCCACACACACACCCGGTACCGAAATAAAGCAAACACCCACTGCTCTGACTCTGTCTCTGAAGTGTCTCCTGGCCCGTTTGGGGAGAATCACCAGCCACGCTGGGACTGGGGAATCTCAGCCCGGAGTGGTGAGGGTCCCCTGGACTCTTCCTGCAGCCTCCAGATTCCTCTGCTGAGGAATGTGCAGGGAGAACCAGCCCCAGGGCCACGACACAGCTCCAGCCCCAGCATGGCTTTGATGGTTCTTGTGGGTCCTTTCCAACCCAGGATATTCTATAATTCTATAATTCCATGATAAAGAAGCTGCAGAGGAACAAATTCCCAGAGCTGGTGCTTTGATCCTGGTGCCACTGATGCAGGATTCCCGTTTTCCAAGGTAACATTTTCCATCTGAACTTTGTAAAACAGTAAAAAGTGACCATAAAAAACTCCTTCACTGGCTGGTGCCGCCTGGATTTCTCTGTGGGGGTTGTGTTAGTGGGAGATTTTCCTCCTTCTCCACTATCAAACAACTCAGTTTGGGTCCAGGCTGCTCAGAACATCAAGCTCCAGCCCAAGGGAAAACCTCCATTGCACAACAGGAACTCGCACGCGCTGAAACTTGGATCAAGGATGGATGGAAAGTGTCCTCCCTTCCTCACATAACTCACATGGATTAAACCTCTGGGCAGGGAATCCTCTGAGCATCTTCCCAGAAAAAAAAAAAAAAAAGGTATTTGTATTGACTGGAACGTCACCATGTGTTTGTTTCTGAATTATTAAACCAGTTATACTGTTGTGCTGAGCCCATGCAGCACGGGAGAGGAAAGAGAAACACAACAAACAAGGAAAAAATGAAAGGAAAACCTGTTGCTGAGGTGGGGATAAGGCACTTCAGAGGCTGCTTGAAAGATGTTATCACCTGCCAGAGAACACGGCTTTAAAACGATGCCTCGGAGAAGGCAGCACTTAATGAATTAAAAAAAAAAGTTTTCTCCAACCTTTCCAAACCCAGAAAGGGAAAGCATAACATACCAACGATTTATTGCAGAGTGGGCTGTGTGTTTAAGCATAAATTAATTCTACAAATTCCAGGCAGCTTTGCAGCAATGGTTCTCATTCCTGCTCTGGCCCTCGCTCCTCATCTCACTCACCAACCCTCCTGTTTTGGTTGGAACCTGGCCCTTGTGCCCACGGCTAGTGTGGTTCCCACACCACGGATTTTCAGCAGGTCCTTTGAAAACAAGGGAAGATTCAGTGAACAATTGGGCTTGATGATCTTAAAGGTCTTTTCCAACCTAAAGGATTCGATGATTCTGTCCCAGTCAGGGAGTTAAGCTGTCCCCTGTCAATTCTCTTTTGTGAATCCACTGAAGACCTGAAGATTTTAGTCTCTCAATCACAATCATGTTCTCTCTCATTGCAAGAAACCAGTAATGGGTGAGGAATTGTGACCTTGGAATGATCCTTGGCTACCTGACCAGGGGGATGGGCTCAATCCTCTCCAGAAACGATCCAAGAATTCAGCTTTAATTCAGTCTACTTGGCATTCCTGTAACAAATCCTTCTTATTACCAATTACACGCTGGGATCCCAGCGGTCCAGTTACACTGGAGCATTTCACATCGCCTGGAAAATAACCCGTTCTCCTCCATAAATGTCCCTTGACTCACCTCCGAGCTCACACGCCTGGCTTTCCAGGGGTGGTTTACGGGAAGAAAACACCTCGGGCAGAGCTCTCAGAACCGTAAACCCTGCGCGGCCCTCGCTCCGCTCCGCGAGCGGCTGCGGTTTTGGAGCCACGGCCCCTGTTTAATTGGTCACAGCTGGCTGGGAAGCTCCAAGGAAATCCTTGCAGGGAGATTAGAGCAGGGGCTGCTGCTCCACCACGGCACCGGCGCTGCCGCGGCGGAGGAGGGACCACGGGAGGTGCCGGGAGCTCCAGCCCTCGCGGAAAGGGACGCGGAGCTTTGAAGATGCCATCCAACTCTTCACATGACTTGGCCCAAGGCACCCGTCCCTCAAAAGAAAGCGGGGGTTTTGTCTTCTTCAGGTGGCACCATGAGTCATTTCCTTCCCGGTTTTCTTAGCCCTGACAGATCTGAACATGAGGAGCAGTAAAGACCTGTGTGAACGTTTCACATCAGTGCAGTGTCAGTGAAAAGGCTCCGCTCTGATTTTTTTGCCAAAACCTAAGCACAGGGCTACAACTCATCCAAAGGACTTGAGCCCGTATATTTTCTTCCACCCAATATGATAATCTCATTTAAATGATCATGAAATCCCTAATTCTTGAGCTCAGCCCAAGGAAAGCTTGAAAGGAACAAAGCCAGCCGCATTTCAAATCCACTAAAGCCCATCAGATTTTAGTTTTGTTTCACCCACTATCGTGTTCCTTTAAACAAATGGCCAGCAACACTTTTGCCCATGCACGCGCTCCATCACTCAGCCATGGAGCTGGACAGAGCTGGACAACTTCACACACATCCAAAAGGCTGCTTGCTGTACTCCAGTTCACCTTTAAAAACTCAAATAGTACGAACTACTCAGTTATTCACTGAGTTATTGCCCTGCAGTCACATGGAGGCTGGAGGTGGTGCTGGGTGCAATGAATGGTGCCGTGTTTGACCAACATGTGGGTGATGCACACCGGACTTGGGGTCACCCCACAGGTACAAGTCCCAGGACACTTCTTTTGCAGTTACAACAACAGACGTACCCCCGGCTCCAGCACATTTTCTCTTTTCTTCCAAACTCCCTTTACAGAAGATGGTTTTTAGCTGAATAAGCCCCTGAATCGCCTTGGCTTGTTTCCTCTCACAGGTTTCTTCAAAGAGCTCAGCCCTACCTGTTTGCCAGCTCTTAAATACCGCTCTTGGCTGATGGACAAGCTGATAGCACAGGACACGGCCGAGCTCTGCACAAGCCGCCCTTGTTCCACTGCCTTCCTGAGCCAAAATACAAGAAAATCCCAGCAGGAATCTCCTCTGGCCTCAGGCTCCTCTCCCCTCTCAGCAGAAGGCTAACCTTGTGAATCAGGAGGCTGCTTATAAATAAAAGTACTCGGACTTCTTGGCTGCTGGAGAAGTGCTCTGCTTAATTTAGCCCTGGTATTATTACCCGTGGATTCTCTCCAATGAACTGACAGCTGAAGAACAATTGCAGCCATTTAATTCCACAAAACGGATTTTAAATCGGCCTCATGAACTGCGAGCCCAGGAAGCATCGATCACAGCATCTTGCTACCGTCACTCTGAAGTCTGCACCGGGCTCTCCTTGGACTGGGGAAGTCACCTGAGTCTGAACCGGCGCTGTCACGCGAGTCTCTCCGTCTTGGAAAGAGCATCTGGCTCCTGAATCCAAGAAAATACTGCCTGTGCCTTCCTTTGCTTCCAAAGACTAAACCCTTCCCGTTTTGACTTCCAACACCTCCGAGTGTTTCGCAGCCCCGCGTCTCTCTGGCCTCCAGCAAACCCCTCTCTCCCAGCCCTAGCACACCCAAAGGCTTCCAACTGAACAGCTCGGGAGAGATCAGCAGGAGAAATCAGGTCCTTTGTCAGTCAAACGACGCCGAGGACACGTCAAGGCTGGGTGAATTAGGGTAGCACTATGAAAAAAGAGACAATAATGGTCTCCTGAAGCGGCGGGTGACAAAGCCACCCGAGCTGGCCTCCAGGCACCGACACTAATCACAGCCCTGCTCGCCACAGCTGACCTCTCCTTTATGCCGAGCCAAAGCAGGTTTGGGCTGGCCCACGCTTCAAAACACAGCCGGGCTAATTAAGAACGGTCCTGGCCCCCGGCACGGCGCAGTTCCCACATCAGAGCCCCCAGAGCCTGAGTGTTGCTGAAAGGATCCACTCTGCCGGGAGGTGCCCGTAAGCGAAGGGTGAAGCCGAGCAGCTGATTTCCAGCAGGAGATGCAAATAACACCCACCTCCACAGGCACAGCCACCTCCCACACACACGGGTCCCGCTCTGCTGCACTCACTGGGGTCTGATGGGTTCGGCAGCACCGGACCCCAGAGCGCTGGGTGGTCCAAGGATTCCCAGGAAGGCTGGGCGGGCTTGGAGCAGAGCCCAGGCTCTCCGACACCCCCTCCCTCCAGCAACGAGCCTCCACTGAAAGGTCATTTCCATCCAAGCCCCCAAAAGGGAGCTCTAAAGGCAGCCTCACCCCAAACTTCGAATATTCCATTTAAAACCCTTTCACCTACCAAGGGTGGAAGATACCAAAGGAGATCAGGATGACCCGGCTGCTTCCCCAGCTCAACAACCATCAGTGGTCACTGTAATAATGTCCAGCTCAACCTGTGCTGCAGTTTGCTGCAAAGCAAAGCCCACTTGATGGCAGGTGGACAAGCAGAGCAGGGAAAAAACCCAATTTCTCCACTGACAGCACACGACAGGATCAAAACCCACCAAGAGGCAAGAGAAAAGGCGTTGAAATGCAGACAGGCACAGGCGATGCTCACACAGCCCCAGCGAGGGCTCTGCCCTCACCACGAGGTGATTTAACCCAGAGAGAGAGAATGTTCTCGCTGTCAGCAGCTCAGGAGAGCAGGAAGGACAGCACTTCGCCCTGGAAGGAGCTCTGGGGAGCCACCGGCTGCCCGGCCAGGGTAAACACCCGGCTGCTGCTGCTCGGGGCTGGCCAGCAAAAATATCCCGTGCTGAAAGCTCTGATAGGAGTCTGGCCAGGACAGGGAGCGTCCTGCCTCTAAAGCAAACACGTCTGTATTTCTTTCCAGGCAAGAAAAAACGGTTCCATTCGGATCAGACCCGGATTTCTTGAAGACGAGTGACACATGGAATGTCACAGCTTGGCTCACACCGGTTATTTTCGTGTCCTTTTCGCCAAACAGCCTCGTCCTGCCCACAGCCAGAGCCACTCCAGCCCAGTGCTCCACAGCTCCATCCTTTCTCAAGGAGGTACCACCACCTCCAGCACCAGGATGGTTCCTCTGACAGGTGACAGAGAAGGAAAGAATAAGTCACTGACTATCTGTCCTTCCCCAAAGCAGCCTCTCATCCTTTCAGGAAAATCCAGCACAAATGTTGACTGATGATCAAAGCCAACCCCCCCAAAGCACTTCTAACAGTGAAAGAGAAGTTGAGAATCCAGACAATTAGGTTTCCTCAAGAAATTTGTCCAAAAAAAGTATTTACCAAAAAGAACCATTGACAGGAGTCAGTAAGAAATTAAGATGAAGGGAAGGATGATCTTGTGACTGGCATCTTCCTGTATCCTCCATCAGCACATTCTCTGTGGCAAGGACTGTGGGTTTTGAGAAATGCTACAAATAATAAAAGGCATCAAGAAACAGACCAAAAAAATCTTTTTTTTTTTTCTGCAAGCTAGAGCTAATACAGCTGTTTCATTGGTCTTGTGGAATTTTTCAGGGGCAACATCTCTTTGAAAGCAGGATGGAAAGAAAAAAACGAAACTGGAAAGTCAGGAAAGCTTTCTGAAGGTGCTTGCAAAATGAACACTGTCCCCAGTCCCCTGTGTCTGTATCAGTCTTTCACCTGCATGAAAATGCTCAAACCTTTACAAACGATGGGCTTGGGAAACAGCAAAATGTTGTTTGGCAGAAGGGGATGGCAGAGAATGGGATGGCAGGGAATCATCTCTGAAATATAAATCACCCAGGAATGAAAATAATTTGAGGTTGCAAATGCAGAGGAATGCTCCTGGTTCAGCTGGGCTCTGCTCTGCCAGGAGGAAATAGGACAATTAATGCTTTACAAACTCAGGACAAGCAGCACAAGGAATGATTTATCCCCTCCACTTCACATTCTTCCCTGTTCCTTGTAATTAGTTCACTCCAAAATACAGGAGTTTGGACTGGTTTCTTCCTTTAACTTCAGGTAGCAGAGCCGTAATTTGTGTCCTTGTGTATCCATGGCTGTCCCTTTTTCACAGCCCATTCCCTCCACTCTGCCAAAATGTGGAAAGTGGGATCTAACAACAGATATTCAGGATCTCAGACATTTATTTAAAATCTGACAGGTGTGTTAGACCCAAAGCCCCCACTTCAGGTCCCTTGTGCAAGGTAGGTAACATCAATGCCACTGCAGTATCTTCCTCTCCTCCAAATCCAGCCAATCATTTCCCTTTTATTAAAATATTGGGGGTCTCCAAAATGTGTGTTTTATTTTCAAAGCTGCAACCAATTATAACTGTGGGAATTGCTAAACATTTCCAAATGTGAAAATGCTTTTCACCTCTTGGGTTCTGCACAGGAAAACACCCAACACTGACTCCATCAGCTTGGACGAGAGAGGACGTTCGTGTTCCCTGCACTGATTGATTCACACCTCACCTTTCTGCCCTTGGTTCTGATTACCCAGGGTCAGGGTAGGTTAGGTTCTGATTTACCCAGTTTTTGATAAAATGCTCCTCTCCAGCCCTTCCAGATCAGCCCCTACCTCCACACATCTCTGGTTCCAAAAGACGACAGAACCGTGGGTCTCAGAAGGAGCAGACTCAAGGAACTCATGGATGGTAAAGAAAAAAAGTCTCATTATTTAATTTGCTGCTATAAATCAGCATCATCTGAAGATGATGTGAGCAATCACTGCTGCCCCAGACCTTGCAGACTCAGCAGTGAGAAGGAGGAGAGAGACAACCACGTGTCCCTGCAGCCCAAGGAACGTGTTCTCAGCCCGGGGAACATCCCAGCTTTTAGGGGTTGTTTGCTATGGACTGTCCTGTTCCCAAACCAGAACATCTGTGAGCCACCAAACACAGGGAACTCAATAACCTTCGAGAGGGAGTTTGAGCATCACACAAAGGTTAATTAAATAAAGCTTAGCACCCCCAAAAATGCAGCCTGGCCAAAGACACGATGACGTTCCTTTCCAAGGCTGCCCCACTGCCCCGGGCCCAGCTCGCCCCACAGGCTGTGACCCCAGGGCTCCTTTGTTTGACCCGACTTTAATCAGCTTCCTTCTCTGATTCCAGCAAATCCCACTGCGGATGGCAGCCAGCAATAAAGGCTATTGTACAGCACAGAGCTGTGTTTCACAGCAAGTCATGATAAGTATTTCCTTTCCAAACATCCAGGTTCCTCAAACACCACAAAAGCCGAGAGGAGATTGTTGGAGTTTTGCAGATAAAACAACGGCGACGATAAAACGTAAATAAATCAGGGCATCCCTCACTCCAAAGCCTCTCCTCTTCCAGCTCGGAATTAGAGGAGGAATTTGGCAGGGCTGCTTCCTGTGCTGGCAGTGAGGGCCCTGGAAACCAGAGGAGCAGTGACAGAGGATCCCTCTCGGCAACTCCCACCGTTGAGACAAACGCTGTAACCACAGGCAAGGAGCAGGAAAAGGATGATTCCCACCCTCACCATCGGAAGGGCAAACACCCCACCACTGGTGACATTCCCACAGCTCCAGAGAACGCTTGAATGGTGATAAAAAAACACCGTCGAACCGTTTTGGAAAGTTGATTTTTTTCTGCTCGACAGTGCGGTGCTCAATGAGCAAAGTCTCAAAATTTAGGATAGGAAGGAAATTACCTCAAGGAATGTCTAAGGCAACTTGGCAACTCACAGGAAAACATCAGGGCTGTGGTGGGACGATGCTTTTCCATCCAACAAGTGGGTAAAACAGTCAGAAAACAGCTCACGCAAGATCTCAAGGCAACAAATCCAAGTTACTTGTGGTGAAATTGGAGGGATTCTTCTAGAACCATCCACGGGGAGCTGCTCCCACCTCTGCACTGAGCTTTCCAGGGATCTGGCTACCCCAGCGTGGCATCACCTTCGGGCAGCCCAGAGGATGAAATGGAGCTAAACTGTAAGTAAGCCTGAGCAGCCACGTTTCTCTGTTCTCACCCAGCGGAGTGTAAAATGGACACAGAGACACAGAATGCTCAATTAGGCTTCTGAAATCCACCTTTCCAAATCGTCCCCATAAACCCACCAACGAGGTTATGGTTTTTTCAGGGAAGTGTGTGCTTCTCATGAAACGCAGCCCAGGGTTTGTATTTCCCACTGGGAAATGCTGATCTCAAAAGCAGAAACGCTGTGAGCAGGGGCACTGTCACGTGTGTGGTGCTTTGTCGGGGGGTAAGGACGCAGAACAAGCATCCATCTTCCTTTTTGAACCTGTCTAAAGATTTGCACAATGAAATTTTCTCTCCGTTCACTGATCTGGACAGAGCTGCAGCGATGGCCAGCTCCTCTCTTCATTCTTTTTCCCTCACCTCCTCTATTCCTTCCACTTTTCATTGAACAAACTGCCACAAACTTCAAGAGCAATGGGAATACATCTCAAAAAACCTGGCAGAGCTGGAGCAAAGAGCATCAGCTGATGACACAGAGCAAGATACACTGTGGTGGCACCTGGTCCAGCAGCTCCCACCCTCCCAGCCCAACCCTCTGCTGAGCCCAGGCTGGACTGGGGAGAGCCCTGGGCGAAGTGAAGCCATGGGGACCAATCTATTCCAGCTGATGCATCCCAGGAAGGAACACACTGCAGCCACCAATGGTGTCACAGGGCCTTCAGGTCAGTTACCAACTAAACATACAAAGCTGTGATTAAATTACAACCCCTCGTACAGTCTGGGACCACCTGGTAACAATTACAGCAGCACTCGCTGAACTGAGGGTCCCCCACGCACGTGGGCTGTGCTGGCTGCAGCTTCTCCCTCCTATTTGCAAGTTGGGAGCCCCCCTGGCTTCTCTTCCAATTCCAGCTGAAGCTGTAACTAATTAGTGACAGAAAAAGCAGGTCTGTGATTACACATTTCATTTTGTGTCATTATAACTGGCACCCCGCGCAGGCTTCCAAAACGGCTCCAAAATTCTTGGCACAAAACACCCCACGCCGGCTCCAAAACACTAATTGTGCACTCGGAGAAAAAGGGATCACAGATGGAAACAGCGCAAGGCAGGGGCTGCATTTTTGGGGCAGGACAGCTTGTGCACACCAGGAGATAAATCTGCAAAGTTATCAATTATCAAAGATAACTCAAAAGTCTGAGGCAGCCACACGAAATCCAAGCTGGGAAAGGGCAGGGATTACCTTCCCAAAAGGAACCCAAAGCTGGTGGGTGTCACGCCTGAGAAATCAGTTCTAACCTAGAGTACATGGAAATCTAATAATCACGTTAGTGAGTTCCCACTATTGAATCCCCCATATATCAAATATTGGCTCTGTTTTTTCCTACAGGAACACAATTGACTTCCTGATTTCTGCTCTCTGCTAAATCCTGCTCTTGGCTCACACAACACCTTCTGCCAAGCCTGGTGCTGACTGGGGAGGTTTTGTGATTTCAGGAGATTTGGTGATTCAGGAGGTTCGGTGAAGGTTGAGGTGAATGTGCCATTCTCCAAATATTCACATTAAAATTAATTCACATTAAAACACACCCTCTTGCCAGACAGAGCTATGCACCTGCTTAAAGGACCTTTCCTCTATCAATTCTTTTACCACACAGGGACATCCTGGCTTAGGCCAAACTCCACAAACTTTGCACCTTCGATGCACTGGAGCTGAAATCCTCGAGCCTCAGCGTTGGCTCTTTTAAGGACCTGATGATTTTTCAAACCCCCTCCCTCCAGAAGAGAAGATTATTTATAACACAAAGGTAGCATTGAAGCCCTAACACTCGTCTCCCTGAACTAATGAGCCCGTGATGAAATGCTGCTTCACAAAGCCAGTTATCTTCTCATCTAACGCTTTAGTCGCTTTCCATGGCCACGTATCCCTGGGGACTGCAGTGATCCCATTCCAACCCCGTGCTGGCACAGCCCTGGAACTTGGGAAGCTCTTGGCCAAGCTGCTCAGCCGAGCCGTGACGCCTGTGGATTGCAAATACTTCCCTGCACAGCAAGGCAGGAACAACTTCCCATCTCCAGGTGGGTGCCAAGGTGTTCCAGGGCTGCAGCCTCCAGGTTTTCCCAGCTCTGGTCGTGCAAGAGGGGCTGGTGTTTCTTTTAGTCCTTTCCTTTGGGCCTCAGCACTGTAAGAGAGAATGGCTGCCTGGCCAAATTACGCTGTGGTTTGGTTTTTTCCTGAATCTTTCACCTTAAACACCTCAAAAACCACATTTTCACGAGGCTCCCAGCAGAGCCAAGCCTGGCTCCAGGGTGCCCAACTCGCCGGCAGCACTCGGCTCTCGGAGCAGCTCAGCGAGACCCAAAGCACAACAATGGAAAATATTAGAAGCAATTTCAGCGACACAAATCAGGGGTTAGAAGACAGGGGTGTTATTCTTGGCAGTGCCCCAGATTTCCTGAATGAGCCGGACAATTCCCTGCTCTGTGCTGCAGGCTGGCACATACCGAGTGGAAATCATAATAACCTACTTCCCAGCCCGGGGGCGGGTGGGGGCTGCGGGGCTCCCCCTCCGTGCCCTCCAGGCCTCCTGCAAACGAGCTCCTAATTCAGAGCGACAGAGTTTAATGCGATGAAATTTGGGAAAAGGGTAATGACACTGTTCGGGGAAACAGGGAGAGAAAGAATAAATTATGGGAAGCATCACCGCCTTCTGCTCAAAGGCCAGGCAGTGTCCTTTGTGAGGGTTCAGCGAGGCGGGATCCTGGGGAAGTCGGGACATGAGACTGATTTAAGAGGACGAGTGATGAAGAAAAGCAGCATTTGGGCTCCCCGAGGGACAGCCCGGCCACCCCCTGCCTGGGCAGAGATGGGCTCCCCTGGGATGGACCTTTAACCAGCACTGGGCTCCATCGCAGGCCAGAGGTTCAGGAGTTCAGTCCCAGCCTTTCAGCTGACTAAACAATGAGCCTGCAGCAGCCAGGAGGTGATGGACAAAGCAAAGCTGCCTCTCAGGGAAATTAAACTCTCAGCCGGCCACATTTCCTGCCGAGCCTCCCGACCTGTACCACAAACCTGAGCTGCCCGCCCCATGATGGTGCGTGTGCTCGGGTATGGGGCTGTGCTGGGCTCCTGAGCTGTGCCAGGCTCCAGAGTTGTTAAAGGGTGCAGGGTTGTGCCAGGCTCCAGGTCTGTGTAGAGCTCCAGGGCTGTGCCAGGTTCCANGAGGTGATGGACAAAGCAAAGCTGCCTCTCAGGGAAATTAAACTCTCAGCCGGCCACATTTCCTGCCGAGCCTCCCGACCTGTACCACAAACCTGAGCTGCCCGCCCCATGATGGTGCGTGTGCTCGGGTATGGGGCTGTGCTGGGCTCCTGAGCTGTGCCAGGCTCCAGAGTTGTTAAAGGGTGCAGGGTTGTGCCAGGCTCCAGGTCTGTGTAGAGCTCCAGGGCTGTGCCAGGTTCCAGGGCCGTGCCAGGCTCCCGGGCTGTGCCAGGCTCTGGGGTTCTGCTGGCCTCCAGGGTTGTGCCAGGCTCCAGAGTTGTGCCGGGGTCTGAGGTTGTGACAGGCTCCAGGGCTGTGCCAGGTTCCAGGACCATGTTGGGTTCCAGGACCATGCNGGCCATACCAGGCTCCATGGCCTTGCCAGGCTCCAAGGCTGTGCCAGGCTCCAGGGCTGTGCCAGGCTCCAGCGCCTTGCCAGGCTCCAAGGCTGTGCCAGGCTCCAGGGCTGTGCCAGGCTCCAGCGCCTTGCCAGGCTCCAAGGCTGTGCCAGGCTCCAGGGCTGTGCCAGGCTCCAGCGCCTTGCCAGGCTCCAAGGCTGTGCCAGGCTCCAGGGCTGTGCCAGGCTCCAGCGCCTTGCCAGGCTCCAAGGCTGTGCCAGGCTCCAGGGCTGTGCCAGGCTCCAGCGCCTTGCCAGGCTCCAAGGCTGTGCCACGCTCCAGGGCCGTGCCAGGCTCCATGGCCATGCCAGGCTCTGGGGTTGTGTCAGGTTCTGGGGTTGTGTCAACCTCCAGGGTTGTGCCACACTCCAGGGCCATGCCAGGCTCCAGGACTGTGCTGGGTTCCAGGGCTGTGTCAGGCTCCATGGCCATGCCAGGCTCTGGGGTTTTGCCACACTCCAGGGCTGTGCCAGGCTCCAGGGCCGTGCCAGGCTCCAAGGCTGTGCCAGGCTCCAGGGCCGTGCCAGGCTCCATGGCCATGCCAGGCTCCAAGGCTGTGCCACACTCCAGGGCCATGCCAGGCTCCAGGGCTGTGCCAATGGACCAAGCACAGCAGGTCCCCCTGAGCACTCCTTCCCTGGCAATGGGTGGAAACTCGGCAGAGCTGGCAGAAAGAGCCCAGTTCCGTGTGGGGTTGTCACTCTGGAGCCTCTAACAGGCCGGGTGTGACAACAGAAGTTTTTCCTTTAATGAGGCGATTACAGTTCAGCTGCTCTCTGTCCAGCACTAGGGATGCTCCCGTGGGTTTTCATCCTGCCTCAGACTCTGATGCTTCCTCAAACAAGCATTAATTCTCCTTCTTACCTAGGGCCAGGCTTTACCTCCACCTGAGCTGAAAATCAGAAGACAGCAGGACCTCACCTGGATAAAAACTTGAGTTAAAGACAACTTAGACCAGCTGTAGACCAGCAGCTCAGGCTGAGCTTCTCCAAGGTCACATTGCAACAGTGACAGTGTCACCGGCAGTAAATCTGGTAATGGTCTCCTCTTCAGCCTCTTCACAGCTCTCCTTGGTGCCTTTCTGCCTCACCATGTCCTTTCTGAAGGTGCCAGGGGCTGGCCCAAGAGCACAGACGGGCTGTGGGGGGCTGAGCTCCAGCTCCTCCACGCACATCAAGAGTCACAGACTCGGTGGGACTCAGCTTTTCAACATCTCCAGCTGAAACTGGAGATCACAGAGATTACCAGACACGCAGGCCCCTCACCCTAATCACCGAGGGCTTTACCTGTGTTATTGGACCCAGGTGGAATTTAAGCAGCATCTCAGAGGCCACTTGAAACCAGGCAGCTCAGTCTGAGAGTTAAATTATCAGCGATCAGGCAGGGCAGAGAACATGATGCCATCCTAAAAATGCAAAGGGTGCCTTGACTTCTGACCTTTCTCCTTCCCAAAGAGATGAACGGTCCAGGACAGAGGGCAGTGGAAGGCAACAAACCTTCATACTTCTATTACCACAGAAGAGAAGGGACAAAGGACAGAACCCTGCCAGGGACAGGGCTGCCTTCACCTCTGACAGCCCCAGGGGTGGCAGGAGCAAGGCCACCTGTCACTGCTTCAGAGGGCACGTGAGGAGAGGAACAAATCCAAACATTCTGTGAGATCTCTGTTTCTATGAAATTTTCCATCTCTTTCCGAGCTGTTTGCTCCCAGCAGAGCCCACACCCTCCCAGTACTGTCCCCACAGCTCTGTAGTGCCCATTTCCCCCCTGTAGGAGCTCAGAGACACAAACCTGCCCGTGAGGAAGGGGGGACACCCCAGTTTTGCTACAAACAGCCTCCTGGCTTGGGGCACCTGCAGGGGCCGGGCTGAGCTGTCCCATTTGCCCATGGGATGCTCCCCCAGCTGCTGTTTGTGGGGTCTGAAACAGGGAACACAATTCCCACTGCCCCACCTCAGCCCTAACCTGGTGGCTGCTCTGCTGCTGCCCTCGGGGGCTCAGAAGATGATTCACAGAGCAATGTAATTTTATCTTCTGCCCCTGGAAGTGCCCCTGCCTGTGCTGAGGGCCAGCAGAGATGAGCTCTCTGTTGTTTCTGTTGCTCTCGAGGTACATAAATACCTATTTTTCTGTCCCAGAAACAAGGTTACAGCACATCCTGGGTGTGAAGCCAGTGGTACCCAACTGGGTTTGAAGGGTTGAGCAGGGACAGAGCTCACCAGCTTCAGGTCATGGTCCACCTCAACCTCCCCAGCAGCTCAGCAGCAATTCCTGCAAGAGTTTTTGGGCTGCTCACTCTGCTTTTGGGACTGGCTGTCCCTCTCTTCTTCACTCCAGCCCAGCCCTGCAGTGAGCAGCCCCTGAGGACCATTCCCAGCCCCGGTGATGAGGAGGATGAGTTCAGAGCGTGCCCTGAGCAGCTCTATTTCCTTTTCTCTGCTTCCTTCCTGTGTGGAATTACTCATTTCCTTGGCAGGAAAAATCATTACAGAAGGTGCTTTTCTGAGTTCAGCTGAGGTCATGATCTGCTCACTGACAGGGGGTTACGAGGCACCCGTGGAGCTTCCTCTCCCCAGTGGGTTGTTCTCCTGTCCCACAGCTTGGAGTAGGAACAATAAAGACTGGTTGGTTGACACACCTTTTTATCTCTTTTTTAAAAAAAAACCCTTTTCTTCAAGCATCAAAGCCCAGGGAAGGCACAGACAGCCTCTTCTCAGAACAAAAGGCAAGCAGCTGTGGGAGATATCGTCCTGTCTTGGAGGTCAATCCCAATCCCAATCCCAATCCCAATCCCAATCCACAACAGAGCCTGCCACGTCTGGTTCTGATTCCCTTGATGAGAGGGCAGCTCAGATCCCAAATGTTCTGCTGGTTCTCCTACCTGTTGCTTAAATCCAAAGCTGCTTTTTTGGGGGGAACGTTGTCTTGGGATGATTTTATGATGTGTATCCCCTATCCCCACTCTATGCCCGGAAAATGAATCCCGTGCCTTTAAAACTGGGTGCAAGAGGAAAAAAAAGCCAGACAAACCTGACCACTACAAAAGTGGAGAGCAGCTCCAAGGTCTAAATCAGAAAAGAATCAGGCACCGAGGCAGGGAGTTGATCCCAGGAGGGTGCAGGGCCCTGCACGAGGTGACATTTGGTTCTACACATAAGTTTGGTTCGATTCAAGAGGTTTTTCTTTGCTCTCAACACCTCAGCAGCAGTTTCCAGTTAAATGTTTCCCCAGCTGGACGTGGCCGCAGGGTTTAGTGACAGAGCAGCTGCCTCCCGTGTCAGGCAGAGAATCTGGAGGGAAATAGGGAATGGGGGGCCCACGGGGATAAAGCTGCCTCTGTCTTCTGCAACAACAGCATAAAATCATCTTCCAGGCTGATATTTGCACATCCCCACCATGTGCAAACCTGAATACATCTCACAGCTTCCCCCCCAGCTGGGGAGGCCACGCTCCCGTGCCTGTCTGGCAGGGAATGGCACTGGGACAGAGCAGGAATCCAGCCACAGAATCCCAAAACCTCAACTTCTGGTCTCCACTCCAGACCTGGGCAGTGCCACCCCTTCCCCTGTGGCTGCGTGTCCCCTCCTCCAGGCTGACACTGCCAAATCACCGTCCTGAGCCCAGCTCAGCCTCTGGATACGGGAGGAGGGATGCAGGGATCCCAAACCTCTCACAGGGGCAGCTCGAACTCAGCCAGTCTTTAAATAACAAACCCAGCCCCTGACACACCTTCTCAAAGGAGCTTCCAGAGCTTCTGCCAGTGGTGCCACTGGAAACACTAAATCGGGCTCGATTTTAAACATTTAGGAGCATTTGGCAAGTGGGTGAATGGCTGGAACACCTGCAACCCTTTCAGGCTGCAATGTGGAAATTCTCAAAACGGAAAGCAACAGGCAGTGCTTCCCAAGAAACCAGAGCAGAATCCCTCTGATGCAAGGAAATAATAATAACAATAATAATAATAATAACAATAATAATAACATTAATAATAATAATAATACCACAAGAGAAAAAGAAAACTAAAAAAAACCCCATGGCAGGTATTTTTCAACACATTTTTCAAGACATTCAAAGACATTTTTCGAGCATTCTCTGCAGGCACAGGACTTGAAACGAGCCAAAAGCACAGAATTTGAGCCGAGGAGAGCGACACTCACGGTGCAGGCAGCCGGCATCCCCTGCGAGCTGGGACCACCCTGGGCAGCACCTGTACGTGGTCTGGGACCTCAGCTGGTACACCTGCCTGTAGCCCGTGTAATACACAACCCTGAAACACAAAAACCCGCCCAGGTCAGCTCCTGCAGGACAAGGAACCCGGGAAATACAGAATTTGCAGCTGTGGGTGCAAACGAAGCGAGGAATTGGGTTTGCAAAGGTGCTGCCATTGTTGGCCTGGCAGTGAGCACTGATGCTAAGAAAATACTCCTAATTTACTCTAATTAGGATCACTAGAGACAACACCCATGTCTTCATAATACCCTAGATTATTTTCTTCTTTTCTAGATTATTTCTAGATTATTTCACAGCTCTGAGCGCCTCTCTTACACTAGTAGCTCACAAAGGAAATTTAAATTTTAAGAACAGGTATTTCTGCTTTAGTGAGGAGGAGCAGGTGTCTCTAAGGGGCTGGTGGGCTAAAAAATCAACACAATCCTGATGGCAACACCAAGATACTCCCAGGGTTGTGTTGGACACAGCAAAGCTCCACAGCTTGGCAGGGAACACTGAGGGTCCCTTTAACTACTCCCAGTAGTTCCCTCCAGGGTGGGAGCTGGGGGAGTAAAGCAGGGACTGATCTGAAGCGTAAATAAATAAAAGCGACACATTTTTTTCCCGGAAATTTGGTGTTGTGTGTTTGTGAGAATTGAAACACAGATAATACTTCTGAAGCCAATTTTTAAAAAGCTCCGTTGGCAGAACATGAAACTGCTCCACCAAAGGGAATCAGGCAAACAACAACAAATATTTGGCACAGCAGATGTGTTGTGCATGTCCACTGAAAATATTTACCCTAACTCAGTCGAGTTGTTTGATTTTGTCTGAATGTTCCTACAAAAAAAAACCCCAAATAACAGTGAACCGTTAATTCCCGGGAAGGAAACCTTCGGCGACTCCTGCGTGCCAACCAGCACATGGAAGCACAGCTGAGGAAAATAAAAGCAGATACCAATTTTTTTTTTTTTTTTGGTTTTGTATGAGCTGTTAACAAATTATGAAGGAAATCGTTGTGTTGCAGAAGCAGCTGAGAAAGCAATTCACAGGCACCAGGCTCCAGCCCACCGGGATCCTCTTGGTACCAGGAGCTCTCTCCAGCCCAGCCCAGCAGGAAGGAGAAGGGAGATGCTGGATGCAGAGTGGTGTGAACCTGACAAGAAGGCTCAGGAATGAGGAGGAAAGGTAGAAATGGTGATGTAGGACAGCTCAGAGCTCCCTGTGCCCCAGCAGTGCCCTGGGCAGCCTCAGTCCCACCCTCCTGGGCAGCTCTGTCGGACACTCCAGACCCTTCAGCCAGTCCAGGCAGCTCTCAAGGACAGGCAAATATTGTGACAGCCTCGGTGCCTTTGGGTATCTGGGTGCTGCAGACGGGAAAGAGCCACACAGGAGATACTTTATCTTCCATGTTTCTCTTTTCCTTTGTGTTTTAAGGAGTCCCTGGCACAGAAAACAGGGAATGAGCCAGAACTAATGGAACCCAGGAAATCCTGCTGTGTCCTGCTGCTGGAAAATCCCCTTCCAGCCCCTCTGGGATAGCGCTGTGATTCCTTCAAGCTTGGTTATGGGGGGCTGAGCAAAGCTTCCTGCTGGCATTACTCACTGGGAAGCTGCACAGCCAGGAGCAATCCCATCCCTGGGCCAGGAGCACGAAGCAGCGCAGCCCGAGGATGCTCCAGCTGAGCAGATGCTGCTTTTCCCAGTCACCTCCAGGAACTCAAAGACACCGAGGCCAGTTTCAGGCCAGATCCTGGAGCTGTGAATGCACTTCCTGAGCCCCACGCTGCCAGAGCTGGTCCAACTGGAGCAGCTCCAGCGTCCCTGCGAGCGCCGACAGCGCGGCCTCGGCTGCCCGGCACAAGGGAACTTGGCAGGACAGCTCCCAGCTCTTGGAAGAGCTGCTGCAATGGGAACTCCCAGAAGTTTAGAGAGAGGGGGTCTGGGACAAAACCTTGCCCAAGGCATGTTCTGTTGATAGTCCTTTCCCTGTCTGGATTTCACAAGTCCTGGGGTGAAATCGCTCGGTGGCTTCCCCTCTGTGCTTCCATCAGGAATAGTTTTAGCACTGGGCTGTTCTGATATTTGTAATGAAGCAGAGCAGAAAGTTATTTCATTTCAATCCCTTGATTTGTGATGTCAAACCCATCCTTTAAGGAGCTGAAGGGACTGCTGGGGCTGAAGAGCTCCCAGACTTTGAAGTAGAAGCAGACAGGGCACCCATCCTTTCAAAGCCTGGAAACACAGCCAAGAGTCAGACTCTGTTTGCTCCTTTGTTACCAGGACACAGATCTCATCACCAGGGTAATTACTGGCAATTACAAGTTAGGAGGAATTCCTAAAGTCAGGACTTAAAAGCTGTCTCGGGTCCAAGATGTTTCTTTGAAACGACAACTATCATTTTTACTCTGTAAAGGCTTGTAACTGCCTAATGAGGCCGGAAAAGCAGGTGGAGGACGGAAGCAGCTTGGGCACGTTGTAGTTTGGCTGCTGGGTAGGTAAGAAAAGTTCTTTATTTGTGCTGTAACACGTGTCCAGGGCCTCCTGCCTGGGCTCCCATCTCTGGCCAGCTGGGAACTCGAGGGATGCTATGGTTAGGTGGGCTCAGGGTATGTTCCAGCTCCGTGCTCACCTCTGCAAGCCCAACTCTGCTCTTCTGACGTGGGGCTGAGCACGGTCCAGCTCACGGAGTGAAAGGAAGGAGGTGACCCTGCAGCAAATCCTGCTGAGTGCCACCCCAGCAGTGCCTGCCCTCTCAGGTGGTCCTGCACCACCCCATCCCCTGCACCACAGCCACGTTTATTGTTATTTTAGCCAAAAACCCTCACTTGGCCCCAGCTCGTGCCATCAGCTCTGTGAGACAAGAGGCTCTGAGGGGCTTTGAGGAGGAGACATCTAAAGATACAGGAATAGTGCACGTGATGGGAATAAGTCATTCCATTAACGTGCCTGGATCATGGGAAACAGATGCCACACATTGTCTGAAGACAGGAAACAGCCCACCAAGAGGACAAAGCTTCTTCAGAATAAAAACAATGGCTAGACCTTCTCTTCAGAAATTCCTTCCCAGCTCAAAAACTCTGAGCATCACAGAAATGCCAGGCTGAACCAGAAGCCCCTCCAGCAAAATGTCCAAAGGGTTTACTAAGCTCTCGTGGTCTCCTGCTTTTAGCCAAGAAAAATATCCAGTGAAGCAGCTCTACCCTTTACTGGCAGTTTGTGGGGTCGGGGGCACATCTCTGCTCATGGGACTGTTCATATCAACCTGTAAAGGAACTGCTCTGTCTCCTGTTCATAGAATCACAGAACAGTTTGTGTTGGAAGGGACCTTAAAGATCATCTACTTTCAACCTCCCGCCATGGGCAGGGACACCTCCCGCCAGCCAGGTAAACGCCAGGTACCAAGGGCTTCCTCCAAGGTGTTTCCTCCTCTTTCCCTTGAGAGCTGTGGGACATCCAGGTGAACCCCAGCCACACTGTCTCATCACTGAGCCTCCCTGGAGAGCACCACGGCATTCCCGAGGCCGTTTGCCATTCCAGCACACAGCCAGCAGAGCAGGATGGGCGCACGGGTGGCCGTCCCCATCCCTCCAAACTCACTTCCCTGCTGCTGCTGAAGGGTGGGAATCGCTTGTCCTCCCACGAGGAGCATCCCAGGGTGGGGGGAGAGCACCTACCTGCGCTCGTAGCCCGTGCACCAGCGGCGGCCCCCGCAGTCCTGCTTCCAGACCCTGACGGCGCGGGTCAGCGCCTGCACGCACGGCTGCCGCAGCCCCACGACCCCCAGCTCCTGCTCCGAGCAGACATTCGGCCTGGGACGGAGAGATGCAGGGATAAGAGGGATGCAGGGGGTCCAGAGGGAGCCAGAGGGTCACAGCTGCGAGGGGTGCAGTGTTCCCACTGCCCACATTTCCTGCTGGCAGGGTAGGAAGGGCTTGGGCAGCTCCTCGATGAGTGGGATCACTGCAGGGAAAGAAACGGTGCCGGGTCGAGCAGGCACAGGGGTGGTTTCTTGCTCATTCAGAGCTAAGGGCTGTGAGGTTAATTCCAATAAATGAAAGAAAGTCGTAGAATGCAGTATGAAAATAAGGCAAATATCAGTTGCACTTTGTTTCTTGTCTAATCCTAACTCTTTCTCCAAGCACAAAGCAGTGGGTTTAATTTAGGATGAAGAGGGAGACATTTGTCCCTGACTCCATGAGCCACTTGGTATTTGGGGCTGCTTCTGCTGCTTCCAACTCTTCCAACGGGACCCAGAGTTTTCACAGAGATACTTTTGATAAAAGAAGTGAAAATAACTAATTTGGACGTGGTGAAGCTTAGAGGTTGCAGCTGGCATCTGACTGCTCCAGGCCGCTCGATTCCAACCCCGGCGTGCTGGCACAGGGCTCTGCTCCAGTGCCTCATCCAAGAAGTCCTGAAAGTAACTGTCAGGGCAGGAGCACAAAACCCTGACGTAGGGAGAAAAAGCTGCTTCTTCCAAAACCTTTATCTGCTAAAGGACACCCTTTTTTTGAAGAATTAAACCCCTCGGGGAGGGCGGCTTGGAGTCTGCACCCCACACCACACTGGCTCCACGGACAAAGGGAATTACAGTGATCCCCTGGCTCCGAGAGACCATCTTCTGGCAGGAGGCCAAATTTGCAAGGAAGTTTTCCAGAGCAGCCAAATGATTAACACCAAACTGTAACTGTAAAATGTAATTAAAAAGAGCAGCCTACGTGCTGCTGGAGTAACAGCAGCGAGCGGGGAGGAACGTGGAGTCAGAAAGATTTGTGAGGTGAAATAAAAGCAGCAGGTCTGGGAAGAAAAGGCAAAGTATTCACACAAGAAGCATCTCTCACACTCACACAACAGTAGCATCTCAGCTAAATCAAGGCGTTCTCTCCTACAGGCAAAGGCTATCCAGGTTTTCAATTTTCTATTCCCCTTTTTGCACATCTGGTCGCAAATAAAGAAACCCACAACAGCTTCCTCCCCCCTACCCCTTCCCTCTGCTCCTCGTTTCACCCTTGATTTGAAAACACTGCATTTGGCTCCTGCTTTTCCATTCCCTGCCCGACAAAACCCCTCCGGAACTCTTTCTTCCTACTCACATGTGCGGCTGCAGTTTGCTGCCAGCAGCCAGCGGGGACATTCGCAGCGCCAGGATGAGTGACAGTGCCACGGCAGGAAACTCCATCGCAGCCGCTCCTCTCCCTCCAGGTGTTTCCAGAGGTTGTCCCGGGAATCCCACAGCCCCCTCCAGCACGGCTCGCCGGTTCCTCCTCCTCCTCACAGCCTCCTGCTCCCAACTTGCCGGTGCCTCTCCTTGCAAAGGACAAAACTATCGGAGCACAGGGGAGTCCTCGCAGGGGGAGAGCGGATTTACCATTCCTGGATGCTTCCTCCCTCTCGGGTTCCGCTCAGCGAGTTTCTTCACTCCATTGGGAATTACAGCGCAGGTTGCAGCTGGGTTTTCCCCCGAACCAAACCTGGCTTCTCATGCTCGTTTGCTCGCAGTGAAACGCACTGAAGTGACTTTTCCCTCTGGGATTTGCTTCCTGACAAAGCTCCAGGACTTGGGGGCTCACAAGAGCGGGGCTGTGCCCAGCAGCGCAGCCCCATGCGGGCTGAGCTGCTCCGGAGCTGCGATCCCCTTCCCAAGGCACGGTGAAATCCAGCCCTTGGCAAGGGGAAGGGAAAAGGAGGGGTGCTCTTCTGGCAGGAGAATCTCCCCTCCCGGGGGCTTTTTCCGGAGCAGGCAGGGCGATCCCTCACTCCATCCCCAGAGGTGCAGGCATCCTCCTGCCGCAGCTCCACACCTTCCTCCGGAGCCGGGAGCGAGGAATTCCCGCACAAACACACACCCACAGCCCAGAGCGGCTTCCCTGCGGCTCACGGGAGTTACAAAACTTCCCCCTGCCTTTCCCAGGTCCAGCTCCTTCCCCTCACATGCTCTCTTGCCTCTTTCCTCGCTGTCAGTCAGAAATCCCTCCCACGAGCTGTGCCCAGCCCCGAGCAGAGGAGGGGGAGGCCCTGCTCGCAGGGATGGAGCAGCGGTGCTTCGGGGCTGTTTCTCCACGGGCAGCTCTTCTGCACTGCCCAAGGCCAGCTGCGGACACACCACCCCAAATCCCTCTCCCAGAAGCTCTAAAAACATCCCACAGAGATCCAACCTTCCCTATGCACTCCAACAGATAAGAAAATTGATCGCTTCCCAAGGAAATTCTGCTGGCAGGGACACCTCCAACTGCACACAGCAGCCAGCACAGCGGCATGGGAGGGAGAGCAGAGCAGGGATGCTGCACTAAACATCTCAAGCACCTGCCAGGAAACCCTCCCCAAGGGCCAGGAGGAACCAGAGCAGCAGCCAAGCATCTCTGAGCTGCCCCAGGGCACTCCAGAGCTCACCTGGCCTGTGGCAGGTGCTGATTTCCATCAGAGAAGCAGGATAAGAAGGGTTGGGGGAAGGCTGGGACAGTTTCATGGACATATTTTGCGGCTGAAGGGCAACAATTAATCAAGACTAAAGTCCCCAAGGGCCGTGCCCAAAAGCTGCTGGCTCTTGGAAAAAACTGAAGCAGCTGCTCCTTACACCAGAATCCTCCCAAGGTCACAGCAGTGCCATAAATCCTCAAGTCAGAGAAAAGAGCAGGTGAGGGGGGTTAATGCTTCCACTTAGCAGTAAAATATCAGCCAAGCCTAACGGATGGGAAGAAAACATCCTTCATTCTTCCTCGAGAAGAAAGGCAGCCACATAAAGATGTTTTATAACAACAGAGAGAGCTCCAGGATGCAATAAATCCAGGCCTCTGTTTTCCTGTCTGGAATTAAAAAGTTAGGACTTTTCTTACAGTAGGAAACAGGCTGCTCCCAGTTGGACTTCCAGGGATTCCTCCCAATGGGCAGGGACCGGGCAGAGCTGGGAGAGGGGCTCCCTCTCCAGGACACGGCTCGAGGCCAAGGATGGGGATTGATGGGTGCAGGCACAGCTCCCACGCTGCCTCAGGGGACAATTCCGGCTGTCACACAGGCGGGACACAACCCACTGAGGGTCCTGGCTGGCCTGGCATGGCCACTCTCCCAGCCACAGCCATCCCGGCCAGGCTGCCTGCAGGGAGAAGGGGAGGGTCCGATGGGAAAAGCTGCACTTTGAGGAGTGACCGAGCACAAAATCAGCTCTGCAGTTCTTTAAAAGTCCCTTTAAAGCCAGCAGTGAGGTTTCCCACCTAAAGAGGCCTGTGTGAGCAAGGGCTGTGGAGAGCACAGCAGGGAATTCACGGGACACATGTGAAAGACAGATATCTGAAACCCAGCCCTGTCTGTGAAGTCAATTTAGTATGTTTTCAATTTTATATAATTTCCCAGCACAGCCGCCCGCCGAGGATGTCATCCTCTGGCTCCGGGTAAAACAACCCTGAAAGTGGTCCAAGATATGATAGGGTTCCATAAATACTGATGATAATATCTGCAGTCATGCCAGAGACCACAGAAACCGAAACATTAACGTGCCACTCATTCTCCAGCATTATTTAATCTTCGCTATCAAGAGTGCTGGATGTGATATGGGCGCAGGGCTCTCCAGGCACAATCCTGTCCCTATCCCACACTGCTCTGGTACCTTCCCGAGCTCTGTCCTGATGATATTTAAGGATCTTGCACATCTGACCCAGATCTGCTTCACAGCAGCTCTGCCTGGCTTCTGTAGACCTACAAATCTTGTTCCTTTGTGGATACATCAACATCCTTCTCCAGACCACCTGGGCAGAGCAGAGCATCATTTTGGCTGAGCCCAGCTCCTCCCATTGTACATTATGCGATGTGTGAGGGTTCTTGTCTTAGCCCTGAAAATCCACAGCTCAGCTGAGACAGGCCTCATACACCTCTGGGTGTGCAATGGTGGTGGCACTTTTACAGCCCAAGGTGTGTGACAGCGACGACACCTGGTACCTGAGACAGAGGATGGTGACAGCACCCAGCACCTGGTACAGCCCCAGTGTGTGACAGCGACGACACCTGGTACCTGAGACAGCTCTGGGCAGGGGATGGTGACAGCACCCAGCACTTGGTACAGCCCCAGGCGTGTGATGGTGACAGCACCCAGTACCTGGTACAGCCCATTGTGTGACAGTGATGGCACCTGGTACCTCACACAGCTCTGGGCAGGCGATAGTGACGGCAGCCACCACTTTGTACAGCCTTGCTGTGTGATGGTGACAGTGCCTGGTACAGCCTTGCTGTGCGATGGTGACAGCACCAGTGACTTGTACAACCCAGGTGCCTCTGGTGGCAGTACCCGATACCTGGCACAGCCCCGGGTGTGTGACAGTGACAGCACCTGGTACCCAAGACACCTCTGAGCAAGCCACAGAGACGGCACCC
>VZRO01002604.1:413246-452270 GCA_013397915.1 Daphoenositta chrysoptera
CGTGTTCCGGGTGCGCGCCGGGAGGGGAGCGCGGCGGGGCGGCCGCGGCCCCGACCGCCCCCCTGACCTCTGCCTTGTCCCCCGCAGCCCGGCACCATCGAGCAGGCCGTGAGCGAGATCCGCGTGGTCGTGCTGCCCGCCGAGGACGGCGAGGTGCAGAGCGTGTGGCTGCTCACCGAGTGAGTCCCGCGGCGGGAGGGGACGGGCGCTGGGGGCGGGCGGTGAGAGCCAGGGCAGCCTCGGCGCCGGGGGGCTGCTCCGGAGCCTCGCATCGCTTCTCTGTAGTAAACCTGGTGGATATTAACGCGCGAGCAAGGCCTGGAATGGGCCGGGCTGGCTGCAGCCATCATTATTTCATTATTTCTTTATAACCCAGCCCTCCAGATGCAGAGCAGCGTTCCCCAGTTAACCCCTTACGAAATCCAGTCCCACAGAGAACAAACCCACTCCTGCAGTAAAGCACGGACGTAGCTTTAACAGACTGACCCAAAGGCACAGGCACAGACCCTCAGCCCCGCCCTGGCCTTGCTGATGCAAAGCAAAGGCTGTAACAGAAAATACAGCAGCACTAGGACTTCAGATTTGTTCTCAGCAACTCTCCTATCTGCCAAGCTGTTGAGTGTTTCTAGCCAGGAGTCAAAACTACTGAAAGCTCAGTCGTGTTCTCCCCGCAGAATCGATCACTGGAACAACGAGAAGGAGCGCCTCGTCCTCATCACAGACTGGTCCCTCCTGGTCTGCAAGTACAACTTCATCAGCCTGCAGTGCCAGCATGTGACAAGGATTGCCCTCAGTGCCGTGGACACCATCTCCGTGGGGGAGTTCGAGTTCCCACCCAAATCTCTGAACAAGTAAGCTGCCACAGTCACGTTAAGTCTTGCGCGGTTAACTGGGAGCGGTTCGAGCTGTCAGCCTGGCCACTGGAAAGGTCTGAGAATTCTTCCTTTCACTTGCTTAACTTTGCAAACAATTCCTGAAGCTGCATTAGAAGACCTCAGAGTAGCTGCTGGCTTGCGGGGATGGTCAGTAGTTGCAGTAACAGTGAGTTGCTCAAGGACTTTCAGGGTAAGATGAGATTTGGGAGCAGAAATCATCAGCGTTACATAATGCAGTAAATAGCAGCAGTGCCACCTTAGCATGACTAGAAAGCTGTGTCAGGTCCCCTGTGTAAACAGGGGCTGTCACAGCCTGTGAAGGATGGCCAGGGTGTCCCAGCAGCTTCACCTTCTTGCTCTCAGCTCACAAGAATGTCCCTTTGCACATTTCAGGGGCTAAATTCTCGCACTTCTTGCATCCAGTTAAACTTACTATCACTTTTATTTCAGCTTCCAGTTTCAAGTAGGTCTTTTTCAGACAGAACATTTTTAGTTAACCTTGCCTCAGAGCCTGGCAAGTCTTACCCTGTTCGTTCTGCACTGTCAGGAGGGAAGGTGTCGGAATCCGCATTCAGTGGGACAAGCAAAGCCGCGCCTCCTTCATCAACAGGTGGAACCCCTGGTCCACCAACATCCCCTACGTGACCTTCACTGAGCACCCCATGGCAGATGCTGACGAGAAGATCTCATCCCTGTGCCGGGTAAGGAACGGCCTCTGCTGCTCACTGAGCTCATAGGGTGGGCATAACTTAGATTATTGTGAAGCAATACCTCAGTTAATCAAAGAAAATCAGTTCTATCAGAGAGCTGGGAGTTCCATCTCCCCAGTCTCCACATTTTGACTTGCAGGGTGGCCCCACTGCCCACTTTTGCCAGCCATCCATAACTGGCTGAAACATGGGGGAAGCCAAAACCTCCAAAGGTGCAGAGTCCTGTAAAACCCAAAAGCAATTGGATCTTAGGCTGTTCCTGCTCTTACTTACCTGACAGGCTGGTGGACTTTTCATCTAGGACTGCCAGCTAATTAACAGCTGGTTTAATTGCTCACTGAAAATCTTCACTGAGGTGGTTCTCAGTTCTTGTTGCAATAGGTGCTTCCCTCTGAAGGTTATCCTAAAATTAGAACACTATTTAGTGTAACACGAGTGATCAGGGCAGAACCAGTCAGAAATAAACACATGGTCCTGATACATCTTTACCCATCCAGCCCCTGTGTAAGTCCCAGGTCAGCAGTGTTCTGTAAAATTACCTGAATCACTGAGGTTAAACATCAGAATGTGACTATCACAGCACACAGAGCCCTGACAGCTACAGCTCTAATCCTTCACCTTTCCCTATCAGCAGCTGCTTGTCTTAACAGTTTGTAAAACAATGCAAAAGCAAGGTGATTTCTTTTCAGCTGGAAAACTTCCAAACGCAGCTGATCCAGGCTGTGAAGAAAGCCCACAAGGAGGGCCCAGTGCCAGGCAGCACTAACGGGGTGTTGGTGCTGGAGAGGCCCATCCTCATCGAGACCTACCTGGGACTGATGTCCTTCATCAACAACGAGGCCAAGCTGGGATACTCCATGACAAGAGGCAAAATTGGATTTTAAACCCCCTTGCGTGTCACCTGTTCAAGGGCAAGTGAGTGGCTGGTGGTGCCCTGGGGAGAGGGTGCTGAGGGCAGAGCAGGTGATAAAAGTTGTCAGGGAAAGGGAAGGGAAGGAAAGGGGGTGGTTGTAGGACAGTTCCCAGTTGTGTGGGGAATGCACAGGTTGGATTTGAAGCAGACACGGGGTGGTGTCAGTCCTGTGCTTTTACCTGATTCCCAGCCCTCGCTGGTCCTTACACAGGATGGATGAGCAGTGGTGTGTTCGTGTCCCAGTGCCTGCTCCTCCCAGTCCATCAAGTGCCACTGGAACCTGCTAAAGCCCCCAGTGCCCAGCAGAACCTCTGTGCCACGGCCCTGCTGTACCCCTGTGTGTGGTGTCCAATCCTTGGGACTGCTTTGTGCTGTGTAGAGGAGCTGCTGTTCCAGTCACCGTGATCTCAGTGCTCTGATTAATGCCTGGTAGGGATTTTCAAAGCTGTCAGTCAGTCTTTAACAATATTTGCTGGCTTCTGCTAAAGCTGCACTGTTCCACCTGCTCAGCAGCAGTTTGTGAACTCAATATGCATTTATGAGCTTCTTGTAAAAATCCCTCTAAGAACCTACTGGAACTTCCTCTTGACTTCTGTTTCTTTGCTGCAGCCACAGAATAAAGACTGTTGTGAGAGAACGTTGCCAAAAGCCTCACAAACACGTTTGCCTTCAAAGCTGTTCTTTGTAAAACTGAAAAGGAATTCTATTTTGGTTAGATTGATACTCTTAGCCATTTTTCTCAAACCTACTCTAGTTTGGGCCAGGAGTTTTTAATGGAGACAGAGAAAACTTTCAACACTGTGTGTCAGCCTTGGTTCATACATTCCTGCACTGAACCTCTCATCCAGGGATGAAATTCAGAAGCAGCCCAAGAGATTACAGATTAAATTGCTCAGGAGGTGACTCTAACAAGCTTTTTCATTGTGCATGACCTTCTCTCCTTGCCCTTTCATCAGAGCATTTATCTGCTGGATAAACACTGTGCTGCAAGTGGTGGGGTTTTTTGACCTTAATGTAGGTGTTTGTGAAACTCCTGTTACAGTCCATCCTGACTCCAGCTTTCCAAGCTTCTCCATGCATTTTCTAAGTTATCTGTTCAATTTTCATTAACCTTGCAGTAAAGTTAAGTTTCAACTCTTATTTGGTCTTCGTTCTTCATTTTCTGGAGACTGAGGCTGTGAAATTAAGTAGCAAAAGAAAAAACATCCAGTAAATTCCTAAACAAGAGGCTCCCTCCTTGGAAAGACACAGGGGAAAACGAGGGTATCCAACTGCTCCTTCCCTGCCAAACCATCCACTCCCATTTGGCACCAGAGTTAGGACAAAAACTCCCATTTCAGTTACCTGTAATTCAGCATTCTGAAGTGTCAATTGTGATCCCTCTGGTAAAGACTCCATGCAATAAATCCATGGTGGCCCAGGCACAGTTACTGTCACCCAAAATTGTGTACAAGTAACAGTTTCCTTGTGCTGGGATAAATCCCTACATCATCACATCACTGAAACAGACTTTCAAGTGCAGAGGTGCAGGTTTATAGTTTGTAACTATCAAAATATTTATTGGAAATTAGAAAATTTAAATAATAGCTATACATTATATACACACAGAGCTACAGTCTTAGAAAATAAGGGTTCAGAGTTGAAAAAGAGATGTTCAACTCCATCAATACTCAGGTTTTCTTGCAATAGAGATTAATTTCCTACATTTCACTTGCTACATCACTTCATTCAAATGCAGTCACAGTATTTTACACACTGAGCTTGGAGCTCCTTCAAATAAATAACAAATACAAACACTTCAGACTGGGCAACAGGTTTTGACTCCTTTCCTCTTTCTTCCTCAGACTTGGGAGCATTTTTAATGCATTTCAGTTCTTTTATTTTACCTCTTCTCTTTCCAAGTAACACACACAGAAGTTGTCCTTACTCAGGAGCACCATGGAGTCCCCGCTGGAATGCCAGGAGAGAGACACGATCTGGAAGTCACCTGCAGGAAGAGATCAGGGTGTGTCAGCAAGGAGCTGGCAGCTCAGAGGAAACTGCAGCTGGAACCAGCCTCACAAACCCCGTGCTGCCCTGGAGACATTTGCTGTGTCTCACTATGAACTCTTTCCCCAAGGGTGAAAACACCCATTCTTAAACAGCTCCACGAACACCCCTGAGCTATTTCTGTGACAACACACGGATCAATTTATAAACGGAATAACTTTTTATCACCGAGCACTTGCAGAGAGGTTGTGGCAGCTGCTGCAGGGCCTCACCTTCCCCGGGCACCTGCACGACCACGCAGCCAGCTGGGGACCACAGGTACACTCTGCTGGTGCCCGTGCACACGGCCAGGCGGGGCTGGCAGGGATCCCACTGGAAACTCTGGATGGGGCACAGCTGCTCCAGCACCACCGACAGCTTCAGCTTCCGGATGTCCCAGATCCACAGGGCGTTGGGAATGTTATCTGCAGGGGGAGCAGCTGTCATGTGATAGCTCCAGGATGAAAGGATCACACTCGGTTTTTGTAAAGGCATGGGAACTCGTTTATACGACACACACCTTTAGGTACACCCCGGGGTTACCACTGATTGAGTTTTGCCAAGCAGAGCCTTTGGGAAATATTTGGCCTTGGAAATATTGCAAAGAAAGGTAAAAGTGACCTATTTCATCTCCCAGTCCTTCCCTGGCTTTTATCAAATTAGTCTGTCTGATGGGTTTTGTCCCTAAGCCAGAGCTTTGGTATCCAGGCGTGAACAGCCCCTCAGGACCATCACAGGGAAAAATGGAACATTAATTCCATGACTTTCACTATTCAGAAGTCAGAATTCCTCTTGCTATAGGTTGTGCAGAGTTCTGCCTTTCAAGAGACCCGGGCTGTAAGTGGGGAGATTTGTTTCATTTTCAATACACATAAACTTGAAGAAATATAAAACCCCACTATTTTCATTAAATACAGAGCCAAGGCTGAGTTCATGCCCTGATCAGCAGTTCTGGCAGCTCACGCCAGTTCACACACACTAGAAGACAGGCTGGGATTCCTCTGTAGTTACACATCTCAAAACAGAGCTGATTTTACAGGGCCATGACTCTTTTTATAGTGCAAAGGATCATTTCTTCTAAGGAAACCCCCCACATGCCACATGTGGGCAGTTGGAACTTACCATTTTTGGTTGCCAGGAAACAGTTATCTGCACTGAAGGCCAACATCCCAACTCCCACTTTGGGATTTGGCCTGTCAGCAACTGGTTTGACATACTGTAAAGAAACTGGCACCTGGGAAATGTCATCTGGAACGGGAAATAAAAGTATTTCACTAAGTGAGCCTGGATGGACAATGCATTTACATCCAGCTGTTAAAACCCCTCATCTCTGAAGTGATAGGACCAAATTTTACTCTTCTCCAAGGTGTTCCAATCAAAATTTCAATTGCTTTAAGATATCACATCTTCACACAGCCACCCTACTACTATTCCTGCCCTCCTACAGAAAAGGAAAGGCTGGAAATTCAGGCAAGACTGAGATTAAAGCAGGAAAATGAGGAGAGATTAATTTTTCTACTACTTTTTAAGTAGTATTTTAAACAGTGTTAACCAAAGGTGATTTGCAGTGCCACAAACACTGACACTGATTTTTACTGCCCTTGAGAACATCCAGAGGATCTGTTCCACCATCCAAGGGGCAGAGTTCACCTACAATGTTTATTTAAAGACTTCCCAGGGCAAACTCAAGTGTCTGGTTTGAGTAAACTTTGGCTTACATTTACTCTGTGTGCTGAAGAGAGAACTAGCCAATTCTCTTGTTGGAGGGAAAGAAAGTCTCTCTCTGTCAACAGTTGGGGATTTCTCCACTTCTTTATACACAATCTACAAAGAAACAAGGGAGAGCTCTACAGAAGGGCCTTGGAGAGTTTGAACACGGGCTGTTACCAAATACCCACATCCCACTGACTCATTTGCACATTTATTGCATCTCAGCATCCCCTGGTTCATCAACAGAGGAAAGGGCTTCAGCAGGCAGACATGGAATCCAGTATTCCCAGTGAATTGTGGGCCATTTGGAACCTTGATCAGGAAAAACACTCCTGTGACAAACACACAAACCTTGAAGTCTACAAAGAATGAGTCTGAGGGAGTGCACCTCGTTCATTATTTCTGACAGCAAAATAAATCATCCCCATTACAGTCAGAACATGAATCCCATTTTTGCAACCAGAAGTCTTTAATCTGATTCTATCACAAATAAAGTGCAGCACTGCAGAAGGAAAATAGCAAAAATATTTTAGTGTGCCTGCAACATATTCCCAAACACAAGCACCAGGATAAAATGCAGCAACTGCAATTCCTGTCTGTGTAGTGGAGATTAACAGAGCTATTTCCATTTGTTTTCCATGACATATTTTACACCTAACTGGAAGTTAAGGCATTTTTCAGCTGTGAGAAACTTTGCTGAGGTGCTTTAATGGCTCGTGCCTTGCTTCTGGTTAAGAGGCAGAGTCATGTGAATATTGCAGGCTTACAATCCACACACAAACTCTGCCAGGAGGTCTGTGCAGTCCCTCTGTACTGTTCTTGCTACCTCCAGGGATGAGATCAGCTCAGGATTTTGGGAACAGCAGCTCTGCACCTGCTGCCAACAGCCCCAAATCTGTCAGGCCTTGCAGGTACAGGTATAAAGGATAAAAATCAATGCTGACAGATGTTCCAGGAAATGCCCTTTAGGTGAGCTGGATGAGCCTGTCCACACAGGATGGAAAATCTGAACACAATCCAGTTCCAGCACTGTTTGAAGTCAGGAATTGTACAAAGCTGAGGCAAATCTCTCCTGTTCAGTTTTCCAGTTTGCTGTTGGCTGCACACCCAAATCTGTAGTGCAGCCACCACCTACACCAAAATACACTGGCACATGACAGGAGCACCTGAGAATCTATTACTGCTCAAGAGAGGTGATCTCTTGACATATTCCATCAAATTTGAAAGGATTCCCCCATTTTTCTTACATTCCAAGGTTGCCACGCAACTTCCCAAGACCTAGCAGGGAAAAAGGAAATTCTCCAGAATGAAATGGATTCATCAACATCTTTCAGATACAAACAGCAGCACCCAGGCTCTGGTAAGGACTCCATGGATTTGGGATCCACACTTACAGTCCTTTTGCTGGCAATGGTTGCTGGATGGTCAAGCTCTGTGATCTTCTTCCACGTCACGTGGTTCAGGATCCGCACCTGGCTCAGGAAGCGTGGAAGGGGACACTGTTAGCACAGAGCTCTCCAAATGGTTTAGATAAAGGAGCCAGGAGACATTCCTCACCTTTTCATCAAAGCTGCCAATGGCCAGGAACTGGCTGCTGGGACTCCAGGCAATTGATTTGACACCCAGGGGCCACTCGTAGGCACGGAAGGAGGAGAGCAGCCGCCCATCGAGGGAGTACAGCAGGACCTTGTACTGAAACACAGACAGAGCCACTCCAAAAACCAGCAAAGGTGTGAGAACCACAGCAAAATCATCCCTGCCAAGCTCTGCCTGTTTAACATGCAGCAAGTTAAGTACAAAGGTACAAATGGTCTCTTATCTATGAGTTAAGAGGCTTCGTTGCTCTTTTTTTGGATGAGTGCTTCCATTAACTGTAAAATCACTGTGCAATGCAATGCCAGTAAAGCTGTAAAAGACTCTTACATTCTTCCAATATTCTTCTTCCATTATTCTTTCATTGTTTCAATAGCAGCTTTTATAATGTTTACAATATTTTTGCAAGATAAATTAGAAATAATTTGCTGTCCTTGAAGATTTACAGAACAGCAACATCCACTTGCAAGGACACCCATCCCCAGTACAAGTGTAATATTTAAGAAAAGCTGGACTCACACTCTTTTATGTCCAAAAGAAACATTTTAAGTACTGATTATTTTAGTCACTGCTTTTATACATGATGGCCAAAGACCAGCTTGAATTCTTCAAGAAAATAATCTGCTTTTCCTCCTACCTCCAGGCACGTGTCCCACGCTGCCAGCACACAGCCATTGGGAGCCCACTCGATCCCAGACAGATCCTGGGTTTCAGTGTCAAAATGCTGCTCACAAAAGAGAAACCACAAAACGATCTGAAAGACGTCAAGGAATCCTAAGCTAACAGAATGCTCAGTTTTAACCTTTCAAGGGCTACCATAAACACAAAAGAGCTTTTTGTGTGCCAGAGTAACAAGAGAAATATTTCCTCTTGTAATACGTGCTGCATTCAGTGGATCTTTGATTTCCCTTTAAAGAAAAGCTAAGAGTTTCTATATCTTCAAATGAACAGCATTTCATAAGAAAATTACATTAGTTACACTCCATCAGTCAAAAATCCAGTAAGCCTTATTCCTTGTCTCAAAGCCTAGTACAGGATCACATAATCCCAGAACGATTTGGGTTGGAAGGGACCTTAAAAATCATCTTGTCCCATGGGCAGGGACACCTTCCACTAGATCAGCTTGCTCCAAGCCCCATCCAACCTGGCCTTGGACACTTCCAGGGATGGGGCAGCCACAGCTTCCACTACAAGGATTATTAGGGAAGAACTCAGGAGCACAACAAACATGTAGTGATAATTCCCAGATTTTCTCTCAGCTTCTGGTGAGCCTCAGCATCCCTGAATCAGGGGTGTCACTGTGTACAGACAAGTTCTTAATGAGGTTTAATTGCTGGGATCCAGCCCATGGCTGGTGCCACCCTCCATGGACTGATCCCGTGTGTGAACAGTTTGTATCACACATCCAAAACACCAAGCACTTGCTTCTCTCACTGTTCCTAATGGAGTTGATGCCTTAGCTTTTAACTTTCATATTTTTCAAATCCTGTATTGCCTAGTATGTAGCTCTGAAGTTTCTTGTAGTCTGTTAGCTGCTGTTTTCTCATGCCAGCTAGACATAACAAACCTCTCTGGACCTGCTCTCCAAGGCTATCCTAGGCCCAAAATGTGTAAACCAACATCTCAGAAGGGGGGTGAGCTTGGGGAAATTACATCTAACTGATTCCATCATTACATCATTAACTGAAGCTTTAACTGGAGAATTAACCCTGATATGCAAATGAACCAAACTTATAAAAATGTGAAGAACTGGTGACTCGGGGTCCATCCTGGGTGTCACCTCTGGTCTGCCCAGAGAGCACCTTTGAAGGCCCTTCAAATAAACACCTACCTTTATTCCTTTATTGCTGTCTAGTCTCTGGTTTTTTAGGTGGCCACCTCAGGCATCAGAGCAGCGTGCAATAGGTGCATGTAGCCCCCAGAGCAGGGTGGGAGGAGAGGCAGAGCTTACCCTGAGGAGCTGCCAGTTGCTGCACACGAAGATGCTGATGCAATCCTTGCAGTCGCGCCGCTCCGCCACAGCCACGTAGCGCCCGTCCTTGGTGAACACCACCCCTGCCACGGCACAGAGGCATTAAAACTGGCTTAAACACAAATCACACAACGAGGCAGAAGAGCTGATGGGTCTTCAGCGAGGAACAGTTAACAATTCGAAGCAGGAATAAAAGAGGAGACAGAATTTTTTCACGGAAGGTCACATTAATCAAGGCAAAGCAGTGTTGCTGATGTGTTGTGTCAGCAATTTTTAAGCTTGGAATGTACAATTTCTCAGGATGCAGAGCTCCAGCGGGCTTCAAAACACATCTAACCACTGACAGTTGTTATATAAACCCAACAGATTTCAAATAACCACTTCATTTAGCCTGGCTAAATGGATCAGTTATGCAACCATCGGGTCTCCACTAACTCCCAGGCATTGCTCCCCATCCACTTGGATTTTACATGGAATACATAATTGTCTTTGTCATCTGTGGGATACAAGCCTTGGGCAGCAAACTGCTCACCACAGCCATGTGGTCTGACAGCCCTGACACGAGCTCCCCTTTCCAACCTTCCCGTGTGCAGAAGATGACAAAAGTCACTTTGGATTAATGTTTTTCATCGTGAGCACATCCAGCATAATTTAATGTCTTAAAGGATCCCTGAGAGGCAAACACAACACAGATGCACATGTGAAGAGCAGGCACATGGATCAGCTGGAATCCTTCACTCAGAGACCACAACCTGGCTGCAGGTGCTGCTCAGAAGGGACGGGACCAGACCCTGTTCCCAAACATGGGGTTTGTCACCACAATAAATTCATTTTCCCTTTCTGCCCCATTAAAGGGCCATTCCCAGGTGGATGTGAGACACTTACCTTGCTGGCACGCTTTGGGGTACTTGATGTAAGACACAGACTTGGTGCACAAGGACCACACCGTGATTCGCAGCTGGCAGAGAGACAGGGAGCAGTTTTAGTTATTTTTGTAGATTTAAAAAAAAAAGAATTAATAGGAAAACATCAACCTAGTTCAGCAACACAAAGTGGATCAATGAGCCTTAATTAATTAATTAAGCTCTGCAGCTATTCTGTATAACACAAGGGCCTGGGAAGCAACTGTGAGGAATTCTCTCCCAGTTTCTGGCAGTTAGCAGGGAATTCAACCCAAGCTTAAATGAGTACTCTAGATGGGGATACAAAATTCACACCACTGACATGGAGAAAAGCTCCTTACTAATACTGAATTTCTGGACATTAGCACAAATGTGTCTTCCCAATCTGTTGCCCAGAGTCACTTGGCATTGGAAAAACAGATTCATCACAGAATCTGGAGGAGAGATGAAGAGTTTCCTGCCTTTATGAACGGATGACAAGTTACAGCCACTTCAGAACATTGTATCCCTTGGGAGAAGGTGCCAAGTGTGAAAACTGAGCTGTATTTTTCAACATGAAGACACCCTCAGCTTTGATGCCTGATTTGTGTTTTGCTCTTCCCTCCTCAGCCACACACAAGGAGGCACCATTACAGAATTACTGAAAAATTTGAAGACACCCAAAACCTGCTATGCAAAGCGAGGCTTTACACTGGTGTTTGGGGGATTTCTGGAGAACTGTGCCTCCACAAGCACCCAGAGCTGCAGAGAGGGCAGGCAGCTGCAGACCCAGCCTCCCCAAGGTCACAGCTGCACTCCAGGCCCTGCCTTGCCATCTGCACATTACCCAATTAAAAACAAATACTCCCTCTCCCTTAGCAACGGCAGCCCCAGACACGTGGGCATTCACCAGCATGGCAGGTGAACCTTTGCATTTGGAGCTGGAGTGAGGAATGTTTCCAGGGTCAGGTTTTTTCCTTGTTTTCCTGCATTTTACTGCACCAAGGAAGAGCTACAGGTAGAACTTTTTGCAGTGAAGCACCTCTATCACAAAGCTGGCTTTCCCTGAACTACTGAACACCAAAATTAATTCTAATCAATTATGTAAAACACTGTTTCCATTTCCTCCTCCTCCCACATCCCACGCAGCCCAGCAGCATCCCAGCAGTCCTGGGAGGAAGGTTCTGCTACACCTTTTTGCAGGTTTGTCCTTGACACACCTTTTCCTCCCCTGAAGTACCTGGCACTGTTTAGTGGTGACAAAGGATCCTGAGGGAGCACCCCATGGATCTGCTTCACTGGTAACACTGCAGGCTCTGTGTTGCAACAGAACTTGGAGGTTTTTCCCTTGCTGACATGATCAGTTTTGGTGGAAAGCACAATTCAAGGGATTTACAGGGTTCAAACCAAGCTTCAGAATCCCAGTAAATGCTGCCTCCCCATCAGAGATCCGTGGAGTCTCAGAACAGTCCCTTCTGCCTTACACACCAGACAAGCTTCTGAGATTTGAAAAAACACAGAAATCTTTTTCCATGGAATCATAGAATGATTTGGGCTAGAAGGGACCTTAAAGCTCATCTTGCCCCACCCCCTGCCATGGACACAGACACCTTCCAATAAACCAGGTTGCTCCAAGCCCTGTCCAAGCTCACAGGGAAGAATTTCTTCCCAGTATCTCACCTAACCCTGCCCTCTGTCAGTGTGAAACCATTCCCCCTTGTCCTGTCACTCCAGGCCCTCTCCATCTCTTCTGTAAGTTTCCTTCAGGCACTGGAAGGCCACAATTAGGTCACCCCAAAGCTTCTCCTCTCCACACTGGACAATCCCAATTCTCCCAGCCTTTCCTCCCAGCAGAGCTGCTCCATCCCTCTGATCTTGGTGCCTCCTCTGGGCTCTCTCCAGCAGCTCCAGGTCCTTCCTATGCTGGGACCCCAGAGCTGGGGGCAGCTCTGCAGGTGGGGTCTCACCTGGGCAGGGCAGAGGGGCAGAACCTCCTCCTCTAAGTTTAGCAGCTCCTGGAGGAATCCACAAGATGAGCAACATAAATCAACTTTTATCCCTGGGCCCACTCACTTCCGGCCACCCAAACCCAGCGTTGTCAGTCTGCTCCTCAGGCAAGATTTATTTTAAAAATACCAACACGATGCCTCCACACATTCTTCTGCAGCAACTGCAGCACTGAAATGCTGCCGGGGACTATTAATTGCAGCCCTAAATGCACTGCCTGCCCTGCCTCCCCTGAGCAGAACACACAGCACACATTCTCCAGCCACTTAATACAAGCTTAGCAGCTGCAGGCTTCGAATGCTGAGGGCTGGATCATCATTTTTCCTGACAAAGGCATCTGAGTGCTGCTGCTTGGCCTCGTGAACAGCTCCCCTGGCCTGCTGGGCATCAAACACACTTCCATCCTGGACCACACTGGCTGCTCCAAGCCTCAGGAGGCAAAACTTTGGTGCTCATGTTGAGCTCAGGTGCACAGGAAGAGGGAAGTCTCTGTAGATGAGACACACCACTGAGTTCCCACTGTCACCTCTGCCCTGCCCGAGGCTCAGCCAAAGAAAAGGCAAGGCCAGCTTTGTTTTGAAATATTTCTGCCTCCATCTCTGCTCCATCACAGAGCCACAGAGTCATTTAGGATGGAAAAGCCCTCAAAGACCACTGAGCCTATTTCCCCAGCAGTCCCAAGGCCACCATTCGACCATGTCCCCAAGTGCCACATCTAAATGTCTTTTAAATCCCTCAAGGGATGTTGACTCCATCCCTCCCCTGAGGAGCCTGTCCCAATGCTTGACAACCCTTTCCATGAAGTTTTTCCTAATAACCAACCTAAACCTCCATTTGCTTCTCCAAAAGGGTCAAGCTTTGTAACTCCTCAGAGAGGACAGGAATGGTCTCCCCGTTCTTCACTGCTGAGCACACGCTCCTGGCATTGGATGTTTCAGTGCCATCACACCCTGATATTGCTGGAGGGGCACTGCCCTGCCCTGAGTGCCCCAAAACATGGACAACAAACTGCCCCAGGGCCTCTGCAGCACTGGGGAGAGCCCACAGAGCAGAGCCAGCACACATTTCATGGCACAGTCACACACACAGGAATACACCTGCAAAAACCCACACTACAACTAAACCAGATGCCTCTAAGAGTCTGATATACAAAGCTCTCATTTTCACTCCATCTATCAGCCACAACACACCCTTAACATCTAATAATTTCACAGAATCACAGCATGACTTGGGTTGGAAGGGACCTTAAAGATCATCTTGTTTCAAATCCTCTATTCACAGAATCACTGAGGTTGGAAAAGACCAGCAGGATCACTGAGTCCAATCCAGCCTGTGCCTGATCCTACCTTGTCACCCAGACCAGAGCACTGAGTGTCACCTCCAGCGATGGGGACTCCACCACCTCCCTGGGCAGCACCTTCCCATGCCTGACCTATTTTCCATGAAGAATTTCCTCCTGGTGTCCAACCTGACTCTCCCCTGGCACAGCTGGAGGCTGTGTCCTCTCATTCTGTCGCTTTTTGTCCGTTCAACTCCACTCTCTCCCCTGCAAGGGCTGCAGGCTCAGAGGGAAGCACACGGATACATTCCATAATTTCATTGTAACTTCTCACCCAACTCACACAACCTGATGGTTTGGCCTAGTGCTAGGAACATTCAAAACCAAATCATTTTGATTCCTGAAAGTAGGATCCTTTTCTGTTGTTCCATTTGTGCCCACTCAGACACTGCCACAAACTGAGAAACTCACATGATGTGCTTAATGTATGGATTTCACATCCCCTTCCCTCAACATTGTGTTTACAACTGAATTGTGACAGAAAGGGAAAACCTTCATATTCCCACCTGGAACATTCCACAATCTCATTTAAGTTGCCAACATAAATGAGATGAAGAAGATTAGAAGGATTATGTCACAGCTTGCAGACAGGATCGGGAGCAACAGAAACACCAAACACAGAGGGTGAGAAAAGAAACCAAACGATTCAAAAATGACAAGAAATTTCCATTGCTGCTCGTTGCCTTTCTCAGGGAATTCATGGAGAAGGGACAACTGCTTTTACAGCAGGAGAACAGCCCATGGTCAGTTAAGTCTGCAGCAAGCCCTTCTCCACTGCTCCTTTTGGGGGATACTTTCTCTTCAGCATAGATGACTCCTTTGACTGGAGTTGTCAAACTCAAATCCTCACGATAACGGTGTCTGAGAAGTTTTCAGCTGTTGTTTTGCAGTGGAAAAACAAACCAAAAGCAGAAGCATTTTTAAAATAGCCTAAAAAACAGCTGAGAAATAAAAAGTATTTGGATGGTAACGTGATAAACAGTCTCCAGCGCCGGGCCCAGGACCACGGCCCGATGTTGACAGCTCCAGGCAGGTGTAGGACTGGTGATTTTCAGCAGACAAAAACACACTTTTAAACAACCTACAGCTCAAATGACTGTCAACTCTTGTCCCAGACTTGACTGGGTCACTCGGTCCCCTTACATAGCAGTGTCTGTCAGCACCGGATTTCAGAAGATTATTCGGAGTACATTCCTGGCCAGGAAACATTTTTCAGCCAATGCAGCCATGCACAGTTACTAAGGATTAACTGGGATACACACACAGAAACACACACTTCTCCCTGCTGCTGGAGTTCCAAAGAAGCTCCTTACTGCTCAAGGACCTGACATGGAATGAGACAAAGTACAAAGTATGGAGTTTCTAAGCACAGCTCTTCAGAGAAACGCTCCAGAACATCTTCACACTATTTATCCCAAAACATGAGGGTCATGAGGAAGCAGAGAATTACAAAATACCAAGATGGCTTGGGTTGGAAGGGACCTTAAAGCTCATCTTATCCCAACCCCTGCCATGGGCAGGGACACCTTCCACTAGACCAGGCTGCTCCAAGCCCTGTCCAGCCTGGCTTTGAGTACTTTCAGGAATGTGAGGAGGATCCATTTGCTCTCCTTCAGATCTTTCACCTGCAGCTCTTGGTTAAGCTCTACCTGTGCCTGTAAATTCTGGTGGAATGATGGCACTGGAAGGAGTCACATCAGGTTCAACACCTTCCACAGGACACACTGATAACGTGGAACTGCCTCTTAAGAGTGGATTTCAGCAGAGGAGGAACACTGACCACAAAGACACCCTACAAATTAGCAGGTGATGAAATCCAAGTGTCAGAGGATGGTGCCAGACTCCTTTTTTTGGTGCCAGTGATAGGACAAGGAGTAATGGCCATAAAATAAAACACAAGTTCCACTTCAACGTGAAGAACTTCTCTCCATGAAGGGTGGCAGAGCACTGGAACAGCTGCCCAGGAAGGGTGTGGAGTCTCCCTCTCCAGTGACATTCCAAACCCACCTGGATGTGTCCCTGTCACCTGCTCCAAGTGACCCTGCCTTGTCAGGGCGTTGGACTGGATGATCTCCAGAGGGCCCTAGAATCCCTGTTCTGGGATTCTGTAAGGATTTCTCTGAGGCACTGCTAAGTACAGATTGCCAGAAAGAAATTAGCACAACCATACCCTCTAAAAAACTCAGGGAGTAAGAAAGCTCCTCGCAAGCTTTCAGTGGAGTTCACACATTGACCTGAAGAATTACAAGAATAAGTGGTTGCTTGGTGCTTCTTGAAAGCATCAAGCGACCAAAGCCCAGCTGAGCTGGCTGACAGGGAACCCCCAAACCCTCCAGGCTGGATTTGATAACACCCTGATATTAAATATCCCCACAGCTTGTCCTGAGCACTGCCCACGTCCATCCCCCCAGACTGTGGATTTAGCAGGGAGGGAGTAAACACAGCTCCGGCCGTGGCAGCTGTCTGACAACAGCTAATTTAGCAACCTGTTTACAGCTGGAAAGGAAACTTATCCCAACACAGATGCCAACTTGGCAAAGGCTTAATGAAATCCTCTAAGGTCAAACCGAGTTCTGTTGGGAGGCAATAAATCCTCGCTGGTCCACCCCCACACACACGTGCCACGAGATCCTCTCTGGGAGCCTCACACAGCCCCAGCCTGCAGTCCTGACTCCTCTGCTGCTGCTTGACCAGCAGGGATGGCTGTGCTGCCTCCAGGCTGGAATTCTGGGCTTGCTTTTCATTTTTATTGCTGCTATCAGAGCAATTCACACCTGGGAAAACCAAGGCCTAAACTCATCACTCCTATCTAAAAGGGCGAGGGAGTGGATCTGCACACACACACACAGGGCAGAGTCCTCATCCACATCCCACTGACACTGGGATTTGCCAAAAAAAAGGGGGAATCCTGCATTGCAGCATGTGAATTCTGTGCTAGCCAGTGTTATGGCACAAGATCCTGTCACCTAAAACCCACCCACAGGTTTGGAAAGAGTAAACACAAAGAGAAAGCATCTCACATGCAGTTTTTGGCTGTTTTCTGACCCTTCATTATTGTACTGAATAACAGGAATCATCAGCTCTAATCCAAAGGTGGAAGAGTCAGAAATCACATGCCTTCCAACAAACCTACCATCCACAAAACCATTTGCTTTCTACATTAGTGTGTGTTCCCCAATATGGGTCTTAATAAGCACTTAGAGGTGTTTTAATTTTAATTTTACAAGTGGTTCCATCGGCAATCTGGCTCCTGTGTGTCAAATCAAACAATTGGGAAAGTATTTCCAGGATCTGGATCTAAATCTCATCTCACAGGTCAATAAACCTCAGCCTGTATGTTTTAATTTAAAATCACTCTGAAATGTTTATGCTTTGGGGTTTTTTTAACTAGAAATCCTGAGCTTCTCTCATTGTGAAAGCAATACATCGGATTTCTAAAACTGCTTTGTTGAACGCCATCAAAATATCAAAATCAAAAACACCGAGATATGTTCTCAAACACAACTTCACCTTCAAATTTAAGTGTCCATTTTCTATCTTATCACCAGAAGCAAGATGACAAAGTGTGAGTGGAACAACACCTAACCTGGAATTACAACCTGTGCTCCACACAGCGACACAGAGCTCCACCCGTGCTCCCCACCACCGCTGCAGCTTTAAGGGCTCTGGGTTATTTTGGGAGGCAGAGGGCAGACAGCAACATCTGACACCGTGGGGAGCAACCCTGGCTGCACACTCACATGGAACTCGGTGGTGTTGAGGATGTGACGACCGTCCGGACTCCAGCATGAGGCCACCAATCCCGCCGAGCCCTCGTCGATCCTGCAGTGCCAGGCCGGCTGCTCCAGGGACCAGACCTGGGGCAGGGAGCAACCAGACAGGGCAGCAAGCCACAGCTCACCCAAATTTCTGCCCAGGAGGGTTCCCTGCAGCTGACAACAGGCTCCTGCATCCCAGCCCGGGGAGCTCAGGAACAGCCAGCAGCACAGCCATGAAGGACTGGCGCTGGATCCCGCTGCAAAAGTGAGTCCCGCGCCTCTGGGTGATAATGGGTGTGGGGTTGGTTTTTTCTGTGCCAAGTATTCTGAGTATCCAACATTTAAACGGGTTGCCTGTATTTATTTCCTACTGCAGTTAGAAGCTGGTAAGATAATCTCCAATTCTGATCTGTTTGGCGAGATATTTTTATCCTAAATATTCTTTTTTTCAAACCAAGATGTTTGTCATGGCTTTCCAAACCCCGGCATGCTGTGTTATGCTCGAACTGTGTCATCAACAACATCAGGTGCTTCAGCAAAGCCTCAGACTAGTGCTGGCTGTTAAGCTCTCACTCACATCATGCCCGAATCCCAGCAGGAAACACGCCCTGCCCTGCTCTCCTCCTCACCTGGACGATGCCTCGCTTGTACAAGGCACACAGGATGAACAGGGAGTCCGAGGACCACTCGATGTACTGGATCTGATCCAGGCAGGTGTAGAGCTGGAGCAGCTGCAGGGAGCTGGCATCCCGGACCACCAAACGGTGCTGCACACATGAGGCCTGGAGGGGACGGGGACAGGGCTGAGCTGGGGCAGGATCCTGGGTGGAGCACTGGGGATATCCCTGCCAGGCTCGCTGCAGTCCCAGGTTTGGTTCAGAGAGGGTCAGTGTTGTGTTTTAAAGAAAAAAATCCTCCCTGTGAGGGAGGTGAGCCACTGGCACAGGGTGCCCCTGGATCCCTGGAAGTGTCCAAGGCCAGGTTGGATGGGGCTTGGAGCAACTTGGGGTAGTGGGAGGTGTCCCTGCCCATGGTGGAGGCTTTGAACTAAGTTCATCTTTGAACTTAGATGAGCTTTAAGGTTCCTTACACCCCAAACCAGTCGGAGATTCAATAATTCTATTAAATATGCACTGAGCTCCACTGCAAACTACAGTGAGAACAGCTAAACTGCGGAGAAAGGGGTTATAGTAAAAAACAGAATCCTCGTTGATTCCATCGCTGCTGGTTAAGTAACTCCAGCTTTTAAAAAATTATTTTCTGTCTTACAACCATTATTTTGTTTCATAGAATCCCAGGATGGTTTGGTCGGGGAGGGACCTAAAGCTCATCCAGTGTCCCCCCTGCCATGGCAGGGACACCTTTCCCTGTCCCAGGGTGCTCCCAGCCCTGTCCAGCCTGGCCTTGGGCACTGCCAGGGATCCAGGGGCAGCCACAGCTGCTCTGGGCACCCTGTGCCAGGGCCTCACCCTCCCGGGGAAGAATTTCTTCCCAGTATCCCATCTACCCCTGCCTTCTGGCAGCTTGAAGCCATTCCTCCTTGTCCCGCCTCTCCAAACCGCTGTAAAAACTCCCTCCCCATCTCTCCTCTGGGCTCCCTTCAGGTACTACTTAATTTCAAGTACTGACTCATCCAGCTGATTAAGGTTAATTAAACCTAACTCAGGGCTCCGGTACTGACCCTTATTGACTCAAAGCCTCCCGGCAGCAGCCTCTGGGCTCAGGCCCGCAGGATCCGGGGCTCCATCGCCGCCCGCTCCGCGCCCGCCCTCAGCNCGCCGGGATTCGAACCCGCCGCTCCCCGGGCCCGCCGGACGGGGCGGGGCCGCCGCGGGGCACGCCGGGAGTTGTGGTCCCCGCGCGCGCCCGGCAGGGGGCGCCGCGCTCGTATGCAAATGAGCCGCTAATGAGCCGGGTAATGACGCGGTTAATGAGCTGAGGGGAGTGTTCCCCCTCCTCTCCGCATCCTCAGAGAACCCTCCCTTATCTGGCGGCTTTCCGCGGGCAGTGTCCCGCGCCCGGGACGGCTCTGGCTAATTAATCAGACCTTCTGGCTAATTAATCACGCCTTCCGGCTAATCACCACCGCCGGCTAATTACCAACAGCAACGGGAGCACAGGCGGGATGTCCCGTCAAGTTTCCCGGACAGGACAGAGGAACTGACAATTGCAATAGAGACACCCCAGCAAAAAGGATGTGAACTGACTGGAATCGATCAATCAATAAATGAATATAGGCACACCAGGGAAGAGGCAGATCCCAGAAAACCCTGGCAGGGGACATATTCCTTTGGGAAACAGCCCCCTCCCGGTGCAGCCGGGAGGAGAAGAGCCAAGGGGGGACGAGGAGGGTGACAGGGGTGTCTGTGTTCCCAAAACCCAGTCAGTGTCCCCAAAACTCTCTGGTCCCGCGGGCTGGGGCTCCTCTGCATCCCTTCCCCACTGAACAGCCAGGGGGATGCACAACTGCTTCCCTCCGTCCCCCCAGTCTGTACCCCCGGCATTTTGGGGTGGCAGCAGCCTGGCTCCCGTCCCAGCGACAGCAGAATCCGGGTGGGACCCCCTCCCTGTTTGGGGGCCACAATCACCATCACTTAAAAATAAACCTCACGATCAGAGCAAATATTCGAGTCGTGATTTCATTACGGATTATTTGGGTTCCAGAAGCTGGTTCCATGTGTTTTTTGGGGGGGGTGAATGCATCGTTTCTCTGTCCCCACAACAGAGGGACAGACGTGACAGCTGCTCTGCCCTCACCATCTGCCCCACGCGTGATGTGGGGGTGCCTGCGGGCAGGGGGGGGTCTGTTGGTCCCCAAGAGGGGACAGAGGACCTCAACACAAGCAGTGAGTGCCCAAGGATGAGCGGTGCTCGCTGCCTGCCCCGGGTGACCGAGGGCGAGTGACCAGCAAGCGACACGGGAGCTTGTGAGGAGGGTGTCAGTGTGACAGGCTGAGCCCGCAGGATGCAAATCACCAGCCTTGTGGGAGATGGGTTTTAATCAGAAATGGTCGGTGCTTACCCAGCGCCTCTCTCGGTGTGCCTTGGCAAACCGCTGCTCCCGGGGGAAGCAGCACAGGGAATCCCGGAGCCCTTCCCGACCCCGGTCACCCCGGGAGAGATGAGCCGCTCACTTGGCTGAACGCGAACACAAAACCTGCTCAGTCCTTCAACCTGCTGAGAGCAACAACCTCCTGTGATCCACCCTGAGTGTCCTGCGCTGGCTGCCCCATCCCTGGCAGTGCCCAAGGCCAGGTCGGACTGGGCTTGGAGCAACCTGGGACAGTGGAAGGGGCTGGAACAAAATTATCTTTAATTTTCCCTCCAACCCAAACCATTCCCAGCCTCGGGCGCGGTGCTCCGGGTGGCCGCCACTGCTGCAGCCCCCACACCCAGCTTGCCCCGGCGACACTTTGGCTCTGGTGACCAGCTTTAATTCCCTGGCACGCTTGGCTGAGCACTCCCCACCCCCTTGCAACTGCCTCCTATTCCAGGAAGGCGCGCAGGAGCTTTTGCCTCACTTTTCGCAGAGCTTTCAGCGGCTCCAATGTCATTGCCTTGGCGACCGGGACGCTACTCCGGCGTAGTGCAGTAAATAACGTAGATCCTCAATCCCAGGCTACTCCTGTCTGCGGAAGACCTCCGGGGGAACTCAAAACGCAGGTAGGAATGAAAAAACCTACAAAAGGAAACCCCTCGCTGTGGGTATGTGCGAGTTTCTCGGCGCGACCCTCTCCCGAGCGCTCCACAACGCGGCTGGAAGATGATTTTGCGGCCGCTTTGCTTCGTGGGTTTGTGACACAGCATTAAAGTGTCTTGGAAAGTTCGCTCCCAAGTGCCTTAGGTCTGGAGTTAAAGCGCTTGTGGAGGAGCCTTGAATGGGTGAAGCAAGGAGGGGCTGGATCCCGGTGGGGACACAGCCAGGTCCCCGTGCGGGGCTGGGGCTGGGCTGGCAAGAAAGGGACGGGGAGCAGCGGCCTCAGCCTCCTGCCCCATCACGAACTGCTGTCAGTGACTGCAGCCGGAGAGGATTTCTGCCCAACCTGCCTCCTTTTTGGAAAGAAAATCGCTGATAAGCTGCTGGACCCCAAGGAGGGCTCTTGAGATTCAAAGTGAGCGGCAGGAAAGCTCACTCGCTCGCTCTCCATCGCTTTTACCAACCTGATTTTGCAGGTGTGAATTTAGCACAACGCAGGATAGCACAGGGCAGCGTTGGCACCTTGGGACTGGCAGCATTTTTGCAAACATTAAGTTGTTTATTTGTGGGCTGGATGAGCCTGATGGGTCTCATTGCGCAGAGGAGAGAAGGTCCAGGGCCAGTTCCCAAGTCATGGAGCAGATCCGTGTGGGAGGTGGAAACGGCTCTCCAAAGCCCTGCCCTCCCAGAGATTCCTTAGGAATGAGTTTTATAGCCCTGTTACTTCGGGTTTGTGCATTTATCTCCCTTTAAGGTGGCTGCAAAACCCTGTCATGTTTCGTTCTGGGCTGCTGGAGTGGCAGGACAGAGGTGAATTTGTTATCTCCAGGTGATAACAAACACTGGGCATTTCTAGGCGCTAAACCTGAGCCCTAAAGTTGATGGTGAGATCAGAGATGCTCCTCGCAGAGAGTGCAGAAACTCAGTGGGCAGGCAGTGCTCCCAGCAAGGCTGAGAGCCCACGGTGCCCTTCACCGCCCCCATTGTGATGAAAAAAGTTGAGTTTTAATCGTTCTAATAATTTTTCCGGGCGCTGTGGTCACAAACAGTGAGTGAAGCACGGCTGGACAGACAGAGGTTCATCTGCTCAGCTTCTCCGGGGAGTTGTTCTCCCATACTGGGGTGGCTGTAGGGACCTTGGTCCCTGCTTTTCCTTCTCCCTCAGTCTCTGGGGCTGCAATACCCACAGCAGCGTGGAAAAACTGAGTACGTGGAGCTTTTCCACACTGATCTTAGGAAATTATTCCAGTGGCAGCTCCCGGGGAAGTTTCATGGGCAGAAGGAACCGGAGCGGGTGCGACCCCGCCGGGTCCCGCATCCCGGGGGTGGCAGCCCCGCCGGGTCCCGGAGGGAGCAGAGCTGGAGGATCGCTGCTCGCAGGCTTTCTGTCCCCTCTGCCGGGCTCTTTTCCCGTGTGCAGCTTCCCTGCAATGCCCTGACCAGCAACAGAGGGAAGCAGCAACCCAGCGAAAGCTGGAGCCGGCTGGGAGTGCATCTCTCCCAGTGAACGCCGGCAAATCCCACCGGCAACCCCGGATCCCAGCACCAACCCCCTGGTTTGCACGTTTTGGTCTCTTTTCCTCTATAAACCTGCAATAAATCCAGTGCAGGTCCCTCCCGAGCTGTGCCAGCCGTGCCAATCGTCCCCAGCTGCCTCCCTGCCACATCGAGGTGGGAGGGATGGAGAATTCCTTGCTGCACCCTGCCCTGGGAGAGGAGATCTGCACTTCAATAAGCAGTTTGGGGTCTGTGGAGGTGCTAATCCTCCTGGTGGAGTCTACTGGAGATTTCCTTGCTGGAAGAAGTCAGGATGATACCCTGGGTCTTGCCTTTGGTGTGGGGAGCTGGTGGCAGCAGGGAGCTGTCACAGTCAGGGCAGAGGCAGCACAGGCTCCAAACTTGGGGTGGAAGGGGCAGGGAGCTGAGCCTGGGGCTGTGGCTGCTCCTGAACTCAGCCCCAGGTGCCATTTACTCAGCCTCGGGCACAGGAAGGTTATCCTGGGGCACAGGAATTGCATCCAAGCCATCAGGAATGCTCCCAGAGCAATGCAGAATTAGGCTCTAAGACTCTTCCCGGTTTAATTTTGATGTGCAAGGAGCTCCCACTGCTTCCCACTGGGTGTCTTTTCCTTCTGCAGGGCCTCACCACCACACTGCTTTCCCAGCTTCCCAAATGTGAACACCTCCACCATTCCCTGCACAACGGGGCTCTGAATGGCACCTCCTTTCAGAGGAGATTGTACCAGCACCGGGCGAATTTTGGGGAACCTTATCTGTAGGTAAATTGGTCAGTAAATTCTTTACCAGCCCAGGTGCCCGGTGCCAGGCTGTCACTCCTGCTGCAGAGGTGCTTTCCCAGGATGAGCAGGGATCAGAGCATCAGGGATGTGCCCTAACAGCACCAACCACCCCAGCTTCCCTTTGTGCCCCCGAATTCAGAGCCCAAACACGAGAAGACGCTGGCCTGGCTTTGCACACCCAGGCTGTGCTTTGAAAGAGTGAAAGGGAACTTCCAAAACGCCCTTAAAATAGTCAGATTTCTTTCCTTTTGAAAACGAGAGCAGCCACGTGGTTAGAGCTGGTGTCACCCGTGATGACCACACAGCCGGGGCGGTGCGGAGGTGCTTTCTCCTCTGGAGGAAAAGGCCTGGCTACTTCCTGAAGCTGCCCTGGGCCAGGGAAAGCAGCATGGAAGAAGGGTAAGGCCACCAGCAGCCACCTGCATCTGTTCTAGGCTTTTCTTCCTCTCAAAGCTGCCCTGCAGGTCCTTTCATTTCTCTGTGTGCCACACGTGGGATGAGGAGGGGCGGGAGGACACTGGACTCTGCCTGTTCACTGTCCCTGGCATGGGACCCGTGGGGAAGGAGCCCTCCTGTGCCCTCCTGTGCCCTCCTGTGCCATGGGAGCTCCTCCAGGCGGGGTGGCTGCGGATGCTGTGTCTTGTAGGAAGCAGCTCACAGGATCTGCTGACGGGGAAAGCTTCCCTGCTTTCGTTTTAACTCCTTCCCCTGCAGCCACCTGGTCCCCAGCTGAGTCAGAGGGGCCCGGGGGACCCCGAGCATCCCTCACTCAGAGAGCAGCTGCCCTCGGCTCGGCAGCTGGCGCCCAAAAAGCAGGAAGTTTCGGGTTTTCCCTGCGAGATGTCACCGCTGAGACGGGACACCAACACCAGTGTGGGTGAAAGGGGCAGCCAGATGTGCCTGGGCTGTATCCGAGTCAGCCAGGGCAGGGGAGAGGTCCTGCTGCTCCCAGGGAGAGGCTGAGGGAGCAGGAGGATGTTGCCCATAGGGGAAGGCAGCACGAGGCTCAAGATGGCACCGTGAAACCTCCGGCTGCTGGGTCCGAGAGGCTCCGGGCACACGGGGCTGGGCTGGGCTGCTTTCCTCCCGTGCCTGGGAGAGGCCAAGAACCCTCGTGCAGGGGTGAGGGGAACGGACTGGACTGAGCGTGGCTCTGCTTGTGACTGCCCAGCAGCATCCAGGAGGCTTTGGCTGAAAAATGGGTTCTTTTTGCTGAGCTTGGGTCACCCCTGCACTGCTGGGGGTGTGGGCATTGTCCCCCAGGACGGGCCAGGGGGGTGTCCAGTCCTGTGTGTCCTCATGATGGCTCTGGGGGTCTGTGTGTCCCCCACGAGGGGCCCTGGGGTCTGTGGTGCTGTGTGACCCTATGGTATCTCTGGGGGTCTTTGGTCCTGTGTGTCCCCACGATGGCTCTGGGGGTCCCTGGTCCTGTGTGTCCCCCACGAGGGACANCTGCACTGCTGGGGGTGTGGGCATTGTCCCCCAGGACGGGCCAGGGGGGTGTCCAGTCCTGTGTGTCCTCATGATGGCTCTGGGGGTCTGTGTGTCCCCCACGAGGGGCCCTGAGGGGGCTCTGGTCCCTGCTGTGCTGCTGGGAGGGAGTTGGGATTGAGGGATTCCACGGCACAGCGTGGCACAGCGTGGCACAGCACGCTGGCAGTGCTAATTTTTTTGTTCCCCTTTGCCCCCAGAGTGATTTATCCTCTGTCGGACTCCCCCGCTCTGAAGATGTCCCAGTCATCCCCAGCTGATGAAGGCACCACGTTCGAGCACCTCTGGAGCACGCTGTAAGTGGGGTGTGATCGTTCCCCACGGGGGGTGTTCGGAGGCACCACTGGCTCCTTGCCAAAGACAAATTTCCTTTCGCATCCTCTGCTTTCCTGGTGAATTTTGCTCCCAGGTTCCAGACCCTCTGCTCAGGGCATTCCATTTGCCAAGCAGCGTGGCACTGTCTGTCTCCTGGGCAGCATGGGGATGGTGTCAGGGCCAGAGCAGAGCCCCCCTCAAGGTGGGACCCTTAATTCCAAAATTAAACATCTTCCAGCCCCACCAAGATGTTTGTAAGTCTTCTGGCCTTTAGGCCTCATGCTCTAATCCAGCAAGGGAGAAGGACTGTGCTTCATTACATCTTCTTCCTCCCTCGGTCCCCTCACATAAACACATCCCAGGGGCACAGATACGCTGGAGCAGCTGGGTGGATGCAAAATTTCCGACGTCTCTGCCTGCTTTACCTGCCAGGTAAAGCCTGCTCTGCCACGTGGAAATAAAAGCAGATGACGGAGGAAGAAGTTGGGGAAGGGCCGAGGTCTGAGGGGACAGCGAGTTGCTGGGGTGGGGGGTGGTAGGGGTGAGCTGGAGAGCTGGGGAGATGATTGTGCCCTCACCTTCTCCTCAGGGAGCCGGACAGCACCTACTTCGACCTCCCTCCAGCCAACCCCCCCGGCGGCAGCGAGGGCTCCGACCGCGCAGAGGTGACGATGGACGTGTTCCAGATGAGAGGCATGCCCGACTCGGTGATGGTGAGTGCGCTCCGACGGCAGGGACGGGCACCTGCACCAGGCACAGCCTTGATTTCCCTGCAGGGGTGGGCTGGGAGCTCTGGGGGAGGCTCTGGAGGAGGCACTGGGGTGTTTGCTGGTTCCTAAACCCAGCCCAGCCTTGCTGGTGCAGCACTGCTGGCACTGGTGCGGTCTGGTCACCTGTAATGGATGGCTCAGGGGTCAGTAAAACCGTGGCTGTTTATTGCTGGATAACATCAGCGCCGGCAGCAGCGCGGGCTCGGAGCTCTAGGGGAGTACCAGGACAGGAGCAGAGCATCATTCGCTCCGGGACAAACGCTGTGGAGTAAAAGCCACTGTGAGCTGCTGCGGCGGCCGTGCTCGCAGCTCTGCTCCCACCGCAGCCCCAGCTCCGTGCCGCTGCCAGAAGCCTTTGCTTCTGCCTTAGACAAAGTCTTGGAAAAGCATCGCGGGCGTGCGACACATCCCGGCCGCTTGTGCGCGTTCGGCGGCGCCCGGGAGCATCCCTGAGGCTGCCCCGGCTGTCGGCTGCATCTCCCTGCGGAGAGCCGCTGTTTCCCTCCAGAAAGCCGCCGTTTCCCTCGCCGACAGCTTGCCTCCCCTCCCCCAGCCCCTTTTCCCTCGCTTTCCGCTCTCTTTCCCTCCTTCCCCGGCCTCTCACAGCGGGCAGGGCCGGGCAGAGTGCTGCTAATTGGGGCTGCGCCCCTCGCTGGGCGAGCCCTCGCCTCTCCCCTCGCTCCCGCTGTAACCAAAGCCGAGCCCGCCGGGGCCGGAGCAGCCTGGGGTGCACAAGAAGCGCTCTGGTAACGGGATGCCAGCGGCCGGAGGGGAAGGCAGGAGAGGGGAGAGGCTGTGGAGTGTCCGTGCTGATCCCCGCTGTTCTTGGCGCTCAGTGGTGCCAGAGCGGTGCTGGTGCTCAGTGGCAGTGAGCAGGACACCACAACGCTCTGTCAGGCATCTATCCCTGTCTGTTCCTGTCCATCCCTCTAGATATCCATCCATCCATCCATCCATCCATCCATCCATCCATCCACGCATCCATCCATCCATCCATCCATCCATCCATCCACACATCCATCCTCATCTATGCTTATCTATCCATCCAGACAGAGATAATTCCCTATCTCCCAGACACGGAGCTCTCCCAGAGTCCCTGCACTGCCTGGCCAGTGCAAGAGTGGGCACCTCAGCGTGCTGCTGACAGGTGCCAGCCCCTCCGGCCTCCAGCCCCGTGCAGCTGGAAGAAGGTTTTGGGAGCGGGATGCGGGCAGGTGTGGTGGTGGAGCTGGACCCCCGCTCTCCCTGCAGTGGGAATGGTTGGTATCGCCCAGTCCATCACTGGGCAAGCTGGGGCCTGCCCTGTGCTTTAATGAATAGTCATGAGGGACAGAAGGGGTGGGCCCCGTTTTGTTGTTGGATGCAGCGAGTTGACAGAACTAAGGGAGATGAAAAAAGCAAAAGAGCCAACAGACGGCGGCACACGGGTGGCCAGCGCAGCATCCCTGGCGCTGCCCGCCCGGCCCCGCTCCCGCGCTCCTTCCTCCCACCCTCCACCCCACCCTGCCGCCGCCCCGACCCCATGACTCCCGTGGCAGGAGGCTTCCCTGCTCTCCGTCAACCCCGAGACAACTAAAATGCTCTACATCAGCGACCCGATGCAGCATTACACCACGGTAGGTGCTGCTTGCTATGGACGGGGGTTGCCTGGATGCTCTTCTTAGAATTCTCTTCCCCCGCTGCCGCACCTGCTCTGGCTCTGCTCGGGTGCTGCTGCCCAGGATGCTCAGGGGTTGTCCCAGTGCTCGCCCGTCCCCATCCTGCAGCTGCAGGATGAGCTGTGTTGGTGCAGGATGCTGCAGCCTCTGCAGGCGGTCACTGCTCCTCTTGCTTTGCCCCGTCTGGTGCTTGCAGAGCCCAAGGTGTGATTTAAAGCTCAGGTGCCAGGGGTGCAGGGTCCCTTACCTGGGTGTGTGTGCAGGTGGGAGGGATGCTGGAGCATCCATCCGAGGAACCCCTGGAGGTGCTGGGCACTTTGTCATCCACTGGGGACCTCCTCAGCCGAGCCCGCTGAGGCACCACACCCCTGCCTCCTCAGGCAGGCTTCCTTTCCCTGGTGGGAATCCCTGGGAGGGTCGAGCAGGTGAAGGTGTTACCTGTGCTGCAGGTAACACGTTTCCAGCCCTGTCCTCAAGCGCTGAGGTTGTTTCCTCAGGGAAAAGGGGTTTTTGTCTGTCCCTGGCATTCAGAGCAGTCCTGCACAGGCACAGAGGCAGTCGGAGATAGAAGGAAATCACTTCATTCCTGGTTTTTACCTCAGGTGTGTTGGTACCAAGCCCGTGTGTCCCATTGTTGGGGCTGTTCCGTGGGAGGTCGTTGCTGCAGTTGTGGGAATAATTATCCCTGTGTGTGTAGGTACATATTTACACACACACACACAAACACCCCTGTCTTCGATTTGTCTTTTAGGGGAGTGTTTCCATAATTTCATCAATTTTGAACAGCAAGTCTGTCGTTTTGCCCACACACCTGACTTCTGGGTCTCTCTGCCAGCAGATTCCCCCATCTGGGGCACTCAGGATGCTGCCTCTTGCTTTGTGCTAACGCAGTCCAGCTCAGGGCAGCCAGCCTGGCTGGCAGAGGTGATCCCCTGCGTCTCACATCTCCCCGTTCTTCCTGAGGGAAGGTTTTCTCCCATGCAGAGCTCGGGATGCTCCATTCTGTGGTGGGTCCCCATTCACTTGCCCATTTACAGCCATGGGCTTCAGCCATGAACGGTCCTGGCTCTCAACATGAGAGCAAAACAGCTCAGTCCTGATACTCCTGGATCATCTGAGCAGCTCCATCCTGCAGCAATCCCTTTTCCCTTGCTGCTGTTCTCCTGGCTGATCCCTGAGCTTTGCCTGTGCCACCTCACTGCTCCCTGCAGCAGCTGCATTTCCCACTTGGATGGCAAGAGCTTTCCTAACGTGCCTGTTTTGCCAGAGTTTCTCGTAAGTTTTTCTCCAGGTGAAGCCTGGATTAAGGAAAGCTTGGCTTGTCTTTGGCTGGGCTATTTATAGATCGGCGAGGAGGAATAGAGGGATTTAGGCACATATTTTAGGGGAGAAAATGGCTGGATGTGTAAAAGCAAGCCAGATCTTGTTCAGCATTCCTCCAGTTAGTCACAGGCTCCAACGACCTTGTGAGGGATGCAGGCAACAGGAGAACTTCCCTGGAGAAGGATGATTGCCTTTAAACCATTCCACATCGTAGAGGGCTGGGTGAGGTTGGGATCCCAAGTCAAAACACGTCTCCTGATTCCTGAGCCGTGAGCCTCGCAGCCCTTTGGAGAAGGCTGAGCCTGCTGGCTGTGCCTATGGCTGCTTCCACAGCTCCTGGCCTCCCAGAGCTGCCCCAGTGGGTGCTGGGGACAGGGACAGTCCCTGAGGGCAGTGGAGGGCAGTGGAGGGGGGGGATGTCACTGCTCCAATGCAGGGAGCCAGGGTGACACACGGGGACACTGTGCGTGGTCACCAGCACTGCCACTGCCTCTGGGGCTGCAGGGTGAGAGCAACCCCTGAGCAACTCGGGAATTGCAGATTTCTGGGGGGAAAAACCATCCCACTTGCTCTGAGAAACTGTTGTATTTGAGTCTGATTTTCCAGTGAAATACGAAGGTCGCTTTAGGCACACGGCTCTCGGGAATGTCGCCGTGCTTGGGCTGTGCCTGAGGGTAAAGGAGCTGCCAGCTCTTATTGGAAAAATCTGACAGTGACCGGTCAGAAGAGGAATAAGGAAAAAATTGTAAAAAGTCATGATTTGGTCCAACAGGTCTGGAATAAGAGCCAGGACCTGCCGGAGAGGGTCCGTTTGCCCTGTGACTTTCCTGCAGTGCCCTGCATCGCAGCCGCCTGCTTTGTAGGTTTGAGGTTTTCCCCAAATTAGAGCTGCATCGGGCACTGGGAGCAAACATCCCGCTGGAAAACCAGCTACAAACCACTGCTGGGGGCTGGCTGGCTCAGGGAAGCACTCCCGGGAGTGGTGCTGGCTGTGTGTCCGTGACCAGCGACCACACGAGGGACAGGTCGGAAAACAGGTCGGAAAACAGGACGGCCCCTCGATATCGCCGTCGCGATGGAGCGATGTCATCGCCAGGGACTGCTGCTCACCTCGGCAGGGTGGTCCCACCGAGCTGTGACACTCTGGCTGCTGGAAGGGACACCGCGGAGCAGAGCCCTGCGTGCAGGACAGGGCTGTCACTCCCCGCCTGCAGAGGGACATCTCCCACACCCGAGCAAACCCCACAACCTCCCTGCCCTCTCCCCGCTGTCAAAGCGTGCCTTCCCCAAGGCAGGTGCGCTAGAAATCCGCGATTGTGGCACCTCGCTGCCTCCAGCGAGGATGGAGCAGCTCCAGGGGGGTGATTTAAGCACACCGAGTTTATCCCTCACACAAGCGGTGACCTGTCGGAAAACCCGAGCCACCCCGACCGGCTCTTTTGGCTCCCCTCCTGCACGCTGGCCCTTTAAGGAGGCTGTAACAGGACACCCCAGCCCTGGAGAAAGGTAGCTGAGGTTTCCCTGTCTCTAAACTGGCTGGTGTTTTCTTTTTTCCCTCCTCCCCTTTTCCCTTCCTCCAGTCCCAGTTCAATTTGCTGAACAACAGCATGGATCAGAGCATCGGCAGCAGAGCAGCCTCCACCAGCCCCTACAGCTCCGAGCACACCTCCAATGTCCCAACGCACTCGCCCTACTCGCAGCCCAGCTCTACCTTCGACACCATGTCCCCGGCTCCCGTCATCCCCTCCAACACCGACTACCCTGGTCCCCACCACTTCGAGGTGACCTTCCAGCAGTCCAGCACCGCCAAGTCAGCCACCTGGACAGTAAGTGTCGCGTCTTCTGCCTTGCCTAGGGAGATGCTCAGCACCGCCGGCCGCGTCCCCACCGCCGACACCCGAGGAGGTGGCGGTGGGGAGCTCGCACGGGGCAGCTGCGGGATGAAGCCACCACTGATGGGGACTTCACCGGCACAGGTGGTGGCCCTGGGAAGCAAAGCGTGCTGGAAACATCAGTGCTCGCTTCCCAGGCGGTTTCTCCCAAAGGGGTGTGAAGCACAGCGGCTGCGATGTCACTCCTCTGGCCGCAATTCCCTACACTGGGGGTAAATGTCCTCCCAAAAGAAATGTCCTGGGGAAGTACCTGCCTTGTTCTCACGGTGTTTCCCGGCTTATTTGCCAGCGGACGCTGTCAGAGACGAGGCTGTGGGTGAGAGGGACCTTTGCTCGTGTGTCCCGGCACCGTTCCGGTTCTCTGTAAATGCCTGCTTGTCATTTACAGTCCTTCTCCATCCCGTGCTAGAGGAGTAACTTAATCCCTACAAGCCACAGCAAATAACAGGGCGGGTTTTTAAGCGCAGAAGGGTTTGATACACGGCGGGATGGCTGCACAGCTCCCTGCTGTCCCCTCGGGAGCCGGGATGCAGCTTCGGTCCACGGCTGCTCCGACCGCCCTCCTGCTGCCCTGCGAGCAGGGACCCAGGCACCGGGCAGAGCTCTCGGGGGCTGCTTTGCTTTTTGTGGCAAAAGGTCCTCAATTCGCATCCCTGCTGCTGGCTCAGCGCAGCGTTTTTAAGGCGAACCAGCACTTGCGGCCGGTGCCGGAGGCATTCCCGCAGCGGGTGCCTCTGGAGCAGCCGGGAGAACCGCTCACCACGCTTGAGCCGGGCGGGTTTTCTCCTCCGGCAAGCACTGGCAGAGCAGGAGGGTTGGGATGGGACGACTGACACAGCGCAGGAGCAGCAGTTTCCTCCGGGGCCGCGTTTTGACATTGTCATGGAACGGGCAGAGCAGAGCAGCGATGTTTAAGCCCCGGGTGTGATAATGACTTTGGTTTGCGGAAGGTGACGTGTTTAATTGCCAAGACAGTCCTTCCTGCGGGAGACAGAAAGCATCCTTGGATGCTGTGGTGCAGGGACACCCCGGGCGGCGGCCGGCGGGATGCTCCCGGGTGTCCTGGGGAGGATGCGGGAGGGGACGGGCGCCGGCAGCGGCCGCAGCGCTGGGGCTGCGTCCTGTGGAGGTCGGTGGGTGTGTGGAGGGGGAAAGCAGCAGATCGGTCTGAACGCAGCCGAATTCCCGGCTGGTGCAGCCCAGCAGCTTCCCCGCTGCAGCTTCACACGGACCGGGGACTTGGGACAGCGCCGTGGTTAAACACGACTTGCCCTCGTAGGGGTGGCTCAGTCTCTCTCAGCTCTTTCCACTGTTTTTCCTTGAGGGATGTTGCCCAGGGATGCGTTTCATTAGGAACGGAATAAACTGGAGGTCCTCGGGCAGGATGTGACTCCAGCCCACTCCTATCCCTCCTGGGGGATGACTCCCGTCGGATACAGGTAAAGCTGCAGAGGGCAGGGAGGCATTCCCGTGCCACTAAAGCGTCCGAATGGAAACCCAAACAAGGCGCTGCTGGCTGTCTTGTCCCGGCATGCAGCGATGGGGACCAGAACGTGTCCCATGCTCGTTTGTTTGCCACCGTGCCCAGCCAGGAGTGCCGGGGGATGGCTTTGGGACGGAGCAGACACAGCGCAGCAGGGCTCCCCTCCTGAAAGCCATCCCATTTCCCGGGATCTTTCCGCAGTTCTGACTGAAGGGAGCTCGGGATGTCTCGCACCACCCTGTGCTGGCCGTGCTCCTGGAGCTGCCGTGCCCCGCTGGGAGCTCGGCTCACCAGGACAGCATAGGGCTGTTTTTCCCAAGCCTTTGAGGGAGATGAGGGCAGGCAGTGCCACACGGTGCCCTCCCAGCTTTGGGAGAGCAGCTGGACCCGGCAGCTGCCCGGAGAACGCGCTCATTTGGGAGCATCTGCGGAGGATGCAGAGGAGCCACGGCTGCAAGGAGGGGTCCTGGGAAGGGTCCAGAGCGAGAACTTGAACGCCTGAAGTGACTTTAACACTTGGGAAGGCAGTCAGAGGTGCGTGGCCCTCTGAGCCACGATGCTGGGGTGGCTGCAGGGCAGTGCCCACCCGCGCTGGAGCCGAGCCTCGTGGAGAGCAGCAGTGGGTTGGCAGCATCTGGCACCCTGGAGAGCACAGGGGATGATGTTTCATCTGAAGCAGTCATTCCTGCAGGATTGCCAAGGCGGGTTCAGTGTGTCCGGCTTGCCGTGGTGCCACGTGAGGAATGGTCCTGCTGAGGTGACAGCTGGTGGCACTCCGTGTCCTCCTGGCCGGGGCTGTCACAGGCATTGGTCAGTGCTGGAAGATGAGGTCGCTGCCTTCCTCCCACTCACCGTGAGCTCTGCAGTGCCACTGCCACACCTGAGAGTTCATCCTGGTTTAACGGGGAAAGGAGCTCAGCAGAACAAATGCGTTCTGTGCTGTCAGTGAACACACAAATAAAACTGCATGGGACAGTGTGAACCTCCACAGGAGCTGCGAACACACACGAAAGAGAAGGAAAAGCCATTGGGAAATGCAGGCACTTGGGAAGGGAAGGTAAATGAGCAGTCAGCAGGGCTGGGGACAGACAGGGACATGTGACAGCGCAGTGATGGGCACACCAAGCACAGCAGCACCGACCATCCCGGCGCTCTGCAGGACATGCAAGGTTTGGGGCAGCATTTGGGAAGAACCAACCCAGCCTGATCCTCCTGGGGAAGCCTCACGGCTTTTGGATACGCTGAGCTTCGCTGCACGCAATAATTTATGCCAGGATGGTTGATCCATTTCCACCAAGCATTGACCACAAGCTCGGCAGAGCCAACGTGCTGGGCAGCATTTTGGAGCTTGCTGCACTGGAAGGAGTCTCAGCTGAAGGTCTCTTGCAGTCTGGGGTTGACTCATGGAGGATCTGGCCACGGAGGAACGGACAGCTGGTGAGCAGGCAGTGCCAAAGCAAATGGTTTGTCTGAGTCATCTTCTCAAGCGATTTGGCATCATTTTTTGATATAACCACAAGTTTTGGTTGATGGAAGTGTGTAGCCCTGTGGCCTCCTGGTTTTGAAGGGTTTGGACTTGAATCCCTCTGGGAGATGTGGCCTTACCCATTCTCCCTCACTCAGGAGAGGAGAGCTGGCCACTCTGAGGGCTCGAGCAGTGCTTGCTCTGCAGGGCTGGGCAAGCAGTGTCACCCAGGGGAGCAGAGTGTCCCCAAGCCCTGCCCACACACACAGTGCTCCTGTCCACACTTCAAACCCTCTGCTGACAAAGCAGCCAGGGCTTGGGAGGGAGAAGCAAAGAAGATGAACTATTTGGAACAGATGCCTTGTAAAGCAACACCAGAGGAACGTTCTGTGTGGAAGTTCCCCCCAAGAAGAGCAAGGGGGCTCGATCGTGCTGTGCCCAGGAGATGGTTCCTGATAGCAGCCAGGTCTTTAATCTAATAGCAAAAGACATAATGAGATCCAGCACTTGGAAGCTGAAGCCAGGCAAATTCAGACTAGAAACAAGGTGGAATAATTTTTTTTTAGCAGTGAGGATAATTAACCATAGGAACAATTTACCAAGGAATGCATCCAAAGAATCCCAACTCCTGAGGGATTCAAATGAGGAGTCTGCATATCTCTCCAGAGATAAGATGTGCTTTAGCAGAAGCCCTTGACTCAATGCAGGAGGAGAAGGAAGGGATCTGAGGGCAGCAGTGTGGGCAATGGGACCAGAGCATCATCAGCTGCTCTCTCTTGCGTCAAAACGCCGATTTTCCAATTTTAGCAAAGAGATGGATGGAGAAGGGCGAAGCCTTGGGGCTGACATTACCCAGGTGTGCCCTCGTGGGTGACACTGGATATCCCAACCCCGGCGCTGAGCCCTGCGCGCCCCCCCCAGCTCCGGCCGGCAGCAGCCTCGCCCATCCGTGCTGTGGGAAGCCCTCCAGGCTGCCGCCACCTCCCTTTTCATTTTTAATGCCCTTCTTATCGCACAAGAGCACCGGCCAGCTGCCGAATAGAAGGTTTTCCCTGTGGGTTGGGAGCCCCCCTCGGGCTCCGGCGGGGCGGGCCGAGCACCGGGAGCTGCGGCACGGCAAGACGGGGCACGCCGGCATCCTGCCCGGCCGCCGGGGCCGCGCTGCCCGGAGCTGCCCGGACACGCTGCAGCCGCAGCCCATCGCGCCGCTTTTCTCGCCGCAGCCCCTCGCCACGCCAGCCAGCTGGTAACTGAGGGATAATTAGGATTTTTCTCAAGTCGGGCTGGCGGCGGAGCGCGGCTCCCTCCCCGCCGGCCGCTGTCGCGTGTGCCAGAGCTGCAGAGGCGTTAATGGGGTCTTTGCCCTCCCGCGGCCGGGCTGAGGAGGGAGCTGGGGGGAGCTGCCTGGGCTCACACGGAGCCCGGGGGAGATGGGCAAACCCCCGGGCTGAGCGGGCAGGGCGGTTTCTGACACAGGCGTGGAGGGTCCGAACCACACCCAGGCTCTTGTTGCTGTTTTGGGGAGGAAAAACCTGCGAGGGAAAGGCTGGACGGGTCCACAGCCGAGGAGAGCTGCTCCTGCTGCCAGGGATGGCTGTCCAGCAGCCAGCCACAGCAAACCAGTCTGCTTCCCAGTGCTCGGCCAGTGGGACACGGCAGCGTGGAACTGGTTCCACTGGCTTGATAGATCTTGCGGCTGGAGCATGGGCACCGGGGAGCTGAAATGTTTTCTCTGGTCCTAACTGAACGAGGAGGATGGGAGTAGTTGGTGTGGTGGGAGGCAGGTTCTCCCTTGCTGGTGGCTGTCTGAGGGTTGTTGGGATAGAGGCAGACATAAAGAGGAGGGGGAAAAACCTTCAGGAGCATCTACAGACCAAGAGACCCCTCTGCAAACTCTCTCTGGCACTCTGCCATATCCCGGGGAGGTCGCTGTCCAACAGCCGTGGCCTGGAGATGTTTGGGGCTGCACACCCTGAGGACACTCTGAGTAGCTGTGCAGATGAATGTGGATATTTTGCCGTGCCAGAAGTAGCAAAGCAACCTCAGCACCAGCCTGCTCCAGAGCCCATCGAAGCCAACCCACTGGAGGCTTTCCACCAGCTTTCTCAGGGTGTGGATGAGGCTCCAGGAGCTCCAGACACAATGGAATTAAGAAAAAAGGCAAAGGAATTCGGTGTGTGATGTTCCAACACGATCCCGCTATCAGCTCCACTATCTTGAACGTGTCTGGTATGCACAGGTCAAGGGAATGGCTTCCTGGCAGTGCTGCTCCACGGGGAAGGCAAAGCTCCTCGGCAGGAGAGGTGGGAGAGAGTTGGGAGCCCTGACCTCTGGCCCATGGAAGGAGGAAAGGATGCTGGTGAGCCCTGGGCAAACCCACCCACTGCCCGTGCCCACTCCAGGCTGAGAGAGGCTGAGAGAGCAGAGGAGCAGCCCCTCCTGCATGGCACAGCCCTGCTGGGATGCTCCAGAGCCGGTGGTTTCCCCCCAAACCCTGCTTTTGCTGTGCTGGTTTTCGCATTTCATTCCCAGCAGCAATTCCCAAGGCCAACTCAGCCTCCTCTTCCCTTCCCTCCCCTCCCAGCCTGCTCCCTGCATCCTCGGCAGTGTGAGGTAACCTCCTTGCTGGATTTGTGGCTTCCTTTTTGTGTGGGAGGGAGCTCCGGGCTGGCTTGGTCAGGGGGTGTGAGTATCCACCACAGCGAGGGACTCAGACCTACAAGAGGAGATTAAACCCCCAGAGCTCAGTGTTGGCTCAGCAGTGAGTGAGAGATCCCGGCTGGAAGTGATTTTAAGGATGTGCTCACTGAGGAAGGCAGGAAGAGGACTCCTTTGGGGGTGAACCGAGGGATTTTAATTAGCAGTAATGCTAATTAAGGTAGAAGAACACAGGCTGGGGCACAGGCAGCCTCCCTGTGCTGCTCTGCTTGGGCCCCGAGACCTCAGTGGGCTGTAGGGCTGGGGGACCTGTGGGTGACAGAGGCCCCCTGCAGCTGACAATGGCTGGGGTGATCAGGGGGGCTCTGCTGGGTGCCCTGAGACCCCCTGTCCTGGGCACAGCTGGTCGTGGCTTGGTGTCACCCTGAGGCATCGCTGCTGTGGTGAGGGGACCACAGGCACAGGGAGGTGGCTTTTGGGACATCCCTTATGGCCATCACCCTAATCCATCATCACCACGGTGCAGGGACTGGAGACATGGAGAGATGGGTTTTGGGGCATCTCTTATAGCCACCACCCCAATCCATCACCACCGTGGTGCAGGGACAGGAGGCACAGGGAGGTGGCTTTTGGGACATCCCTTATGGCCATCACCCCAATCCATCACCACCGTGGTGCAGGGACTGGAGACATGGAGAGATGGGTTTTGGGGCATCTCTTATAGCCACCACCCCAATCCATCACTGCTATGGTGCAGGGACTGAAGGGAGAGAGAGGTGAGTTTTGGGGCATCCTTTATGGCCATCACCCTAATCCATCATCACCACGGTGCAGGGACTGGAGACATGGAGAGATGGGTTTTGGGGCATCCCTTACGTCCATCACCCCAATCCATGGAGGGACTGGAGGCACAGGGAGGTGGGTGTTGGCATCCCTTATGGCCATCACCCTAATCCATCACCACCGTGGTGCAGGGACTGGAGACATGGGGAGATGGGTTTTGGGGCATCTCTTATGGCCATAACCCCAATCCATCACTGCTATGGTGCAGGGACTGAAGGGAGAGAGAGGTGAGTTTTGGGGCATCCCTTACGGCCATCACCCCGACCCATCACCACCGTGGTGCAGGGACTGGAGACATGGAGAGATGGGTTTTGGGGCATCCCTTACGTCCATCACCCCAATCCATGGAGGGACTGGAGGCACAGGGAGGTGGGTGTTGGCATCCCTTATGGCCATCACCCTAATCCATCACCACCGTGGTGCAGGGACTGGAGACATGGGGAGATGGGTTTTGGGGCATCTCTTATGGCCATAACCCCAATCCATCACTGCTATGGTGCAGGGACTGAAGGGAGAGAGAGGTGAGTTTTGGGGCATCCCTTACGGCCATCACCCCNGGAGAAGAGGAGGAGGAGGAGGCGGCTGGGAGGGAGGAGGGGTGGGGGAGGATTTGTGGAAAAAGCAATTGTTGAGCAAATCATTTCCTTCAAGAGGGAAAGGAGGCCTTGGCTGCGCCTTCCCCAACAGGCAAGTCTAGACGCTTCGGTGTCAACAGTTGAAGATAAATAAGATTTTATCAGCTCCAAATCTGTTGGGACACATCCTCCTAGCGGTTCTGCTGCCCAGGGAGGGCTGGGCGAGATGGACTTCGCCAGGAGGTCTTTCCAGGCAGAGGATTCAGGTTATTTTTGGCGTGAGGCTGTCAGCATCCATGGGGAAAACCACCTCTCCCTGCTCATTTCCTGCGTGGGGAGGCAGCACTGGTGGCCTCTGGAACCAGCTCCTGGTCTCTCTCAGGGTGGGCAGTGATGGATGCTGAGACTCCACATCAATGCTGCATCCAGGAGCCACTGTGGGGCATTCACTCAGAGGAATCTGGTGGTGTCCAGAACATTTCCTTGGGGCAGCAGCACTGGGATGACCGTGGTGAGGCCTCACAGTGGCTGGTGGCACCGTGGGGTGACTGGTTTGTGTCCTGTTCCATCTGGCACTGGTGCAGCACGCTCTCATCTCTCCCACAAAGCAGCTGTGTTTCAAACACATCCAAAGGCCCTTTGTGGTACCAAGCTCTTGGGGACATAGAGCTGACAGGCTGCTAGGGGTTAAATAATTTGGCTTTTCCATTTTTTGGCTTATTCCTAGAGCTCTGGACAGACGGCTCTGGCAGGGAAGGGACAGAGACA